>JAKSZP010010507.1:0-557833 GCA_022478985.1 Massospora cicadina | reverse complement strand
GATTTTCATTATATTCTTTTCCTTAATAAAAAACATTAAAAAAAACCCCAATTGAAAAACAAAGACATTAAAACATTCTTAATATTTTTAAAAAATATTGTTGATTCAGTTATAGTTGATATCAGCACCCATTTGGGGTTTCCCACCCAAGGATATTTTGCAGAAGGTAAAAATTTTGAAGACTCTCAGAGAGAAGAGTAGAGACCCGGTGGGGATCAGAGATGAAGGGAACCACAAAAAGGGGAATTTTGCTTTGTAATTTTGAATGGTTTGCAGGATCCGTTGGGCTTTTACAAGTTGAGCCCTCTGAGCAACGGACGGATGATGTGGGTTCAGTCCTTCAGACACACTTAGAAATATAAAAAAAATAGGAGCTTCCTCAAATTCTTTTTTTTTTTTTTTTTCGCACCCTTGCCTTTTCTCCATCTCCTTTTAAAAAACCTACCTCTCCCCCGGCCTAATTTGCTTATATTTTCAGCTGCAGGCTTTTCTTCTCATTGTTTGGGTTGTTCTTTTCCCACTGATTTCCTCAAATTTTGGCTTATTATTCTTAATCCCTGTTCCCTATTTGTGGGCATTTACTTCAGATTTGTAAAACATCAACATCGCCTTTTCCTTTTTGCCTAATATAAGGCAAACCAATAAACTCATTATCCTGTAGAACTCTTCATATCCCAATATCGCCTCATCTCAAGGCAATTGAATATTCATAACTAATGCTGTTTTTGGGGGTTTCCACCCAGATGCCCCAAGATTATCACCCAGTAATATAAAAATCCAAACATTACCTCCTTGACTGGATGATAGGATCCTTTTTTATAAGGCCTAAGAAACTTGGTTTCAAAATGGCCTTACTTTTGGATCAAATGTATATTATAGGCTTCTCTTTTTTCAAAAAACCCTATAAAATACGGGGTTTTGTTTCCCAGAAAATACTGATCATGAAAAAGAACCATATCACCTTCCTTAAGACCCTCCAAAAATTTCATGTCTTCCGCCATTTTAACTTTGGGAAGAAACCGGTTTTTCAACAAAACTTTTTTTTAAAATTTAAAAATGGGGGAGGGGGTTTTTCAATTTTTTCCCATGCCTTTTGGGAAAGAGGGTTCAAATAGAGGGGAAAAATTTTAATGGAAATAAAATTTTTTTTTTTTTTTTCACCAAGTTTCATTCACTTGTTTGACCACCCTTGGACTTTGGCATGGGGTTAAATCCGGATCCCCAAAATTTTTCAAATTTGGAAGTATGTGCGGGTAAGTTGGTCCATTATCATGGAAAAACTTTTAGGAACCTTCACGAAATGTTCTAATGTGTTTCCTTTCCCAAGATCTCGTACCCACAACTGGTCAAGTGATCGTTCCCAAAGAATGTACCAACGGTTGGCCCCGGGTTGGGGCCCAAGTTGGGGGAATCTCCCAAGAAAAATATGGTTTTACAAACCCGATAGGACGTCAAAAAAGGGAACGCTTCCCCTGGCACTATGGCAAAAAAAATTTTTTGAGAAATAAAAACCATATTTTAAAAATTTTGTGGGGTAAAACTCCATGTTTATGGCCACCATCCCCCACCCCCCTGGGTTAAATGATTTCTGGATGTGGGGGGGCTAGAATATTCCTGTAAAATCACCAATTCATTTATACAATTCCCATTCTGTTGGAATATTTATAATTGTTTAACATTTTGTTTTTAAAGGTTTTTGTATTTTTCCACTAAATTGTACATCACATTCAGGTTTGCGACCACAATGTAAAATTTTGGGAAAAACGTCCACGTTCTGATCTTCCTTAAAGGGAGTCTCAAGTTTTTGTAAGCCTTCCCGAGAGCCCATCGGCCCGTTGCCTTCTGGTTCTTTAAAATTTTACAAATGTAATGTGCATGATCAGTTCACTTTAAACTTTCCCCCTTAGACTATGAATGCTTATATGTTTGTTACCAAGGCTCCCCTATCCCGTATAGTTAAACTCATAAGTTCAGCTAAAAAAGAAAGCCGGATGTTCTTCTCCCTCATCATCTTTCAGAAAATCCCCAAAGTGGAAAGGGATAAAATTTTGCAATAAAATTAATTTAAGTTTTGGGGATCACAACTTGATCCAACCCGGGGGAGTTCATCAAAAGTGGATTGATGGCATTCCATCCACTTGAACACAGCATCCTTTTTAACAAGTCAAATAGCGGACATTTCAATACAGCTAAATTTAGGGATAAAACTTCGATAATAACTGACCATCAAATACCTGTATATTGCACTTATTATTAGGTGTAGTCATTTTGCTAATGGCCTCCACCTTAGCTGGTTGTGGCTGCAACCCAGTTGTGTCTACCACAAAACCCAGATATTCTAGCTGGTCTTTGAAAAAGTTGCACTTTTGAGGTTTAATCTTATGTTTGCCTCAGCCAGCAATGGAATACTGATTCTAGGTGGTCTAGGTGCTCTGAAAAGGTTGCTGAAAAACGTTAATATCATCGAGGTATACTAGAATGCATGACAGTTTCAGGTCACCAAGAATAGTGTCCATGACGCTGAAAATTAACGGGAGCGTTACACGGATCATTGAGGCATCCATGTTGGTTGAAAAAGGCGCTTTAGAGGTTATCACAGCGCATTTTTTCCTGTTCCATGAGGTAACTCATTTGCCAGTAGCCTAATATTAAATCCATCACAGAAAAGTAATGGGCACCCCCTAATCCAGTCCAGAGCATCATCAATTCTTGGCAAGGGGTACGAGTCCTTTTTAGTAATACTGTTGAGTTTCCAATAGTCTATTACTACCCGAGTTGGTGCCATCCTTCTTTTTTACTATCAGAACAGGCGAATCTCATAGGCTCTTAGATGGCTCAAGCATCCCTTGTTGTAATAAATTGTCAGTTTCTTCAGTAATCACATCTTCCGCAGCTCAAGAGCGGCGGATCAGCCAAGACCTTATTGGAGGATGATCACCTGTGTCCAATCGATGGACCACCCCTGAGCATAACCTAAATCATGATAGTCAACAGCGAAAATCCCCTTATATTTCTGAAATAAAGCCATCACTTGATCTTTTTATTCATTCGTTATTCCCATTAAATTACTTCGCGGTGCCACCATTAGTACATCAACTGACAGTTTGAGCGGTAGTCCAAATTCATCAATTGATCCAAAATCATGAACCTGATGAACCTCATCTACGGGAATCAGATGTAGATACACTATAGTTTGATGGCGGCAGATTTGCATTGGTTCACTCTGCAGGTTTTCTAATAAAACCTTTATCTCCCCATGTCCTGGGAGTATAATTCCTGGAGCCAGATACAGCTCAAACTGTGTTTGATGATAGAGCCCAATAACTTCTCCCATATAACCTACTCGGCAATTCTACCTCTAACTCGGTATTCACTAAGACTTGATGGCTGGAAGGGATGGATATGGGCCCTGCCACTCGAAGAGGTATCCATTGGTATTTGTAAATCTGCTGAGGAAGGGCCTGAGTTTCGCGCTTCAGTCGATGGTAGCAAACAGGCCATATCCCATCACTGTAGGCGAGGTTGATATGACTAGTATGTATCAGATCCTTTGGTATTCCCCTAGTAGTAAAGTATATTGTGATCCGCTGACCCAAGATGTCAAGGGTCTCCTCCATCATATCAACAATAGCCCCAAAATGTTGTAAAAAAGCAGTCCTGATTAATATGTCATAGTGTTCATTTGGTAACACAATTGTCAGAGCACAATGACAATGGACCCAAATCGCAGAGGCAGCGCACTATAAGCTCCCTCAGAGATAGTGCTTACAGCTCCAGCAGTTCTGTAAACCATGCGATGGTCTACATCAAGTTTCAGCGTTAATTTTTGCATTAACTTAGTGGAAACTATATTGACTGGAGCACCAGTATCAATTATAGCGCGAACTCTATTTTTCACAACAAAAATATTGCAGTAGGTACACTCAGAATAAGAAGTATATTGGCTGTTTAGTACATGAACATTTACAGGCTCTCTTTTCTCAAGAAAATTCTTTATCACCTCTCCAACTTGGGGGTATTCTCTGAAAATGGCATCTACCGGAAGGGCGACGTTTACTCCTTTCAGAGTTGGCGCATCCACGGCAGGATCAAGTGGATATGAGGATGCTTGATTGAGCATCTGACAGGCGTAAGGCTTCGGTTGTTCAAAGGATTCTTCTTCTGCCGCCATCTTAGCTTGAGCTCAGGCTACTATGTTTACTCCTCCACCTGGCTGTTAGTATAGAATTCCGTCATTATACTGAGAATTTTCCGCAGAGTATACTACTATTGATTTGGGGACATGTTGAGTGAGCATCGCGGAGGTAGAGGGTCCCAGCTCTACTCCGCTCCATCTTTTCCCTGATAGTATTGGTCTTGTTGGACGTAATTCATGTGACAATTGTGGCAGAAATTTGCCAAATGACCAGGGTGACCGCATTCATAGCAGTTAACCACATAAGAACTACATCCTGAGTTATCATAAGTGGGTCCAGAATGGAAGGTTTGGGGTCATTCAGTATACCCAGCTCCAGGTCAGTACATCAGTTGTAGACGGTCAGCGTAATTGGGTCCAGGTTGATAACTGGGTTGCTGGCAGTTGTCATGGCCATCCTATTGATGCTAATCGTAATGTTGATTATAATTCAGCTGAGGATGAGGAGCAGAGTTATAGTAAGGCTGAGGATTACTAAACGAAGCTGGAGGCAGTTGATAATATTCTCCAAAATAAGAAGGTGTCAGGGCAGCGGTAGTTTTATGATCCAAATTTGGTGGTGAAAAGTTAGGGGATACCTGCTTTAGAAACTGTACAATTTTAAGCAGAGGTATGTCGTCATCTAGAAGTGGCAAAATAACATTAGAAAGTTCATGATATTGCTTCACCGTGGCAGACATGGCAATACACATGATGGCTTCTGCTAAGTACCTGGCTCCAATCAGTACATGTGCTTCTGTGGTGAAACGATGAGTGAACTCAATGAGAGTCTTGTTTTGATGGAACCCAATTGTTAAAAATTCCGCTTTTCATTGTGACATTTTTGACTTTCCCCCAAACAAGTGGAGCACGGTGTCTTTTATATCCTTATAGGAGTCAGAACTATTGAGGAGGTAACAGATTACCTGATTGGCACTTCCTACATCCAGGGCAGATATTAGCAGCTTAGCCTTTCGTTTATCAGAGTCTCCTTCTGTGGCAAACTCAAATCGTTTAAAGAACCCATGGATGTTCCCATTGTGGTCAAACAGGGGTATCTTTTCAATATTAATTTCCTCTTTTTGTTTGCGGTTGTTAGGTCCGCACTGAGGAACAGAATGAGACCTGAAAGTGGACTCATGAGGAGGAGCAGGATTAGCGGAAGTGGGGATATTCGCTGCTTTGGGGGTAGCATGACCGTCAGTTGTAGGCGGTACAGCCATTACTGGAGGTAAGTGGTGTTCTGACCCATGTGAATATCCAGTGCTATTATCATGGAAGTCGTAGCTATGATCAGCGCTGTTTTCTCCTACATAAGATGATTCTTCTTGATAGTCATCATTCTCCCAGAATGACGACTGAGAAGGAGTAGAGAATCTTTGTTCTGCATATTGCAACCGCTGTGTGGCATCGTTTAGTCATTCAGTCAGTTCTTCGTTTTGTTGTCCTAAGATTCTTATTTGACTAAACATACTATCAAGTTGATGCATGACCGCGTTACATTCTCAAAGGAGTTCGGCTTGATTTTTGATTACAGCATCCAAGATAACTTTGATTTCCTCATATGAAGCAGATTTGGAGTTTCAGGAGGACTCCCCAATGACAAAACTTGGATAAGGCATGATTGTTGACTGGAGTTCCGGAGTGTTGGGTGGTTGATCAATGGGCCCCCTGTAGTGAGCACCACTGTTGTAATTTTGAACGGTATTGCTAGGATCCGTTGGGCTATTCACACAGGTCAAGCCCTCTGAGCAACGGACAGACAATGTGGAGCTTGTCAGTCCTTTAGACACACTTAGAAATATATTAATAATAGGGACAATTGCCACAACCAATTCTTTTTAATTATTTTTATATATACAGTGACCTTGCTGTTTTGTCTCATCTGCCTATTAAAAACCTACCTCTCTCAATAGCCTATTTTGCTTAAATACATCAGCTGCAGGAGATACTAATTCTCATTGCTTGGGTTATTCTATTCCGCCAATTTCCTCGAATTTTGGCTTATTATTCTTAATCCGCTGTTGCCCTATTTGTAGGCGATTTACTTCATATTTGTCAAACATCAACATCAACATCGCCTTATTGCCTTATTGCCTTATTGCCTAATATAGAGGCGAATCAAGTAACTCATTATGTCCAATAAAACTCGTTATATCCCAATATCGCCTCATCTCAAGGCAATAAAATATTTGTAACTGATGCTGTGTTCGGCAGTTTCCACCCAGATGTCCCAAGACTATCATCCAGTCATATCAAAATTGTGACAGCTGCCAACTGTGTGTTGGGCTGAAAGAGACTGTCATCAGAAGATCTTGATGAAGATCAGATGGGCAGTAATACAGGGAATGAATCCCTACGAGAACAACTTGAAGTATCTAATTGGAAGTACTGGCCAAAGAGTTGGGCTAATAATAGTTTGAACTCAACTACGGATAATGGTCTCCATACTATTATCATATAATACATTCTATACAAAGCGAGGTGCACAAGGAAATTGAACCTGTGCAGTAGAAAGGTTACTGGGTTGACAAACAATAATCAACTTAAAGTGAATTTTTACAAGTTGGTGCTCACTACAGGGGTAGTTGAGTAAAGAAGCTATTAATAATGTCGTATAAAGAAGAAATGCGCAAGTTGTGGACTGAGATTGTCACAGTGAATAAGAATGCCTTAAACTCAGCGGACCATCGGAGTTCACAGCCTTAGAAGAGCGAGTCACCAAGGTGGAGGAAGGAGTAGAAAATGTAGCAACTTTTGGAATGAGTTACTCAGCAAAGTAAACTTGTTATAGAAGAAATAAGGAGACCTTGTTTGAGAGGTCCTATTCCTGAAAACGGAGCAAGAAGCGGATCACGTTTATTTGAGAAAGTTTGGTGCGGATATTGAGAAGTTGATAAAGGAAGTAGAGAACTTGAAAACCCACCAATGTACATACAAGCCTGATATGGCCAGTGATGCTGAAGAAAGAAGTCCTCATATGATACTTGGGAAGACAAATTCCCCAAGAGATATGTCGCCTGCCTTTAATGTTATTTCAGAGATGATAACTAAAGTCATTCCACAAGTTAACTAAGTAGCCAAACCAAGATAATCGGCCTAAAAAGACTTGGAGGAATTTAGAGCAACACCAAAATTGCCAACATTCCATCAGGATAACACCCCAGCACTTTTCCAACTATTCAACATGACTAGAAATGGATACAGGGATCTTAAAAAGGCATTGACGGTCATGAACTGTTTGGACACAGACTGCCAGAACCTAGTGTTACCCCATTTGGAGGGGGACAGCTGGTCATATGCTGAGGCTAAGGCTGCCATAATGAAGGAGTTTGGGAGTCCAACCCGCATGTCAAAATGCAAGCAAGAATTTATGGGAATTCAATTCCATAAAGATGAGTCTCTTGCTAGCTTCTAGGATTGATTTTACCAGGAGTCGCAGATCCTGGCTGGAGCAAAAGTGTTAGATGACTTTAATGCAAGAATCGCTTTGCAAGCAGCTCTTTGGCCCTATCACGATTTGCATCAAATGATGTCTTCTGTATTTGTGACCGAGATAACTACCTCACAAATGGTAGATAACCTGAAGATTTTGGGAGTGACGTTTGATGCCCCAAATAGAAGCTTAAAGTCTAATCTAGTCCAATACTTGAATCCCACGAAGGGAAGCAAAGCAGCAAAAGAGGCTTTTAACAGAACTGTGCTGGGAAATAAACCCAAAGATTTCAGATGGTCAAATAAGAAAGAGAAGATCTGCTTCCAGTGTGGTGGGAAAGGACATTTTGCCACACACTGCAAAAAGCCAAAGGATCAAATTAATGTGGTCCAGGCTAAAGAGACAGCAGCTGCCAAAGATTTGGGAAAAGGTCCCGCTGCCTAGACAATGAACAGTCTAGAGCGGCAGAGAAACCTGTTCCTCCTGATTTCATAAATGAAGAGATAGAAATTAGTGATCTGTTCATAGATGACGAGCAGGATCAGCTATACCAAGTGGTCAACATGGATATCAATGCTGTGACCAGAGCCAGGACAATGAAGATCGACCCTAAGATAATTCAGGAAGTTGCCCAGCTGTACGCCTGACAACTAGTGGAAAAGATTTAGACTGCCAAGAATTCTGATGAGTTAGCAGACGTTTGATTAGATGAGGTCAATCTGTCAATCCCCCTTGGCGTGATAAAGGAATCATTTCCTGAATTATCAGCGAATACTAAAAATACCCTAGATTCAGCTAATAACGCCGCAATTCACTCAGTGAATACTCTATTAAAATACTCTGAGTGTATGTATATAGATATTCAGGTGAATTGAGTGAGGGTGAGGGCAATAGTCGACAGTGGAGCGCCCATTAATATTGTGTCAACCAAGCTGGTGAAGAGGATGAAGATCTCCCCGGACTAGGAACACAAGAAAGAATATGGAACAGCTGGGCTGAACACCACCATTTCTTGTGGAGCATATAGTGCACTACCACTATGATTTGGGTCATTGATGGTATCAACGCCAGCGATAGTTTTGTCAGACCAAAACTATGATATCCTGATCAGAATGGAGTTTTTGCGGAAGTACAGAGTTAAATGTAACTTCAAGAATAATGCGTTGACTATCCTGGGTCAGATGTTACCATTGGTATACCAGAAGGATGGTAAAGAACCGTTGTTTCTCCAATACAACGGTTCTTTACCATCCTTCTGGTATACAATGACAGCATTATACCAATTCAATACCATTTAGTTGGTAGGAAGAGAGATGAGAGATGCCGGCAGAATTCCTAGAAAACTGGGGAATTCCCTTAAGGATCAAGAAGGAAAGAGCCATGCCGGCTGGATCACAGATGATAGTCAACACAGGGTTGACTTTAAAGATTCTGGAGCTGTTGTATGGAGAATTTGGAAGCCCCTGGAAGAAGTCCAGAGTGGAGCCATTAAGGCTCCTGGGATAATAATGCCAGGCCATGGAGAAATATGAGTTCTCTTAGCGAATTTGAGCGAAAAACTGATGAAGATTTTGAGGAATCAAATCATCACATTTATTCATTTAATCCCAATGGCAGAATTGAGATGATTCCATTTTTTTGGGTCTCTCAAGGAAATGGGATTACCAGATGGAGCGGCCAAAATCATCAACCTATTGGTTGATTGGGAGCAGCTTGCAGATCTGCTGGAAGGGCAGAAGGAGGAGGTGCTTGCATTATTCGAGAAATATCAGGAAGTGTTCGCTCAGGATGACCACAATTTGGGATGCACATGAGGCATAATTTATAAGGTTGACACTGGGGAAAATCTACTGATAAGAATGAGACCAATCTGAAGATCAAAAGCTGCCAAAGCGGTAGTGGAGGATGAGATCAGCAAACTAGTGAAGCATGAGCGTCTAGTTCTGTCATCAAGTCCCTGGGTGAGTCCAATTCTGATTGTGAAGAAGAAGGATGGATCAAACTGGGTGGTGATTGACTACCGGAGGCTGAACAAAATTACAAAGAAGGAATTATATCCCCTACCAAGGATTGACAATGCGCTGGATTAATTAGGAGAAGCGAAGTATTTCTCCATGATGGACCTAATCTTGGGATACTGGCAGATCGACTTGCCAAAAGAAGACCAAGAAAAATGTACAATTATCACTGTGCAGGAGTTATACCAGCTGACTAGGATGCCACAGGGTCTTTGCAATGTGCCCGCGACGTTCCAGAGGGCCATGGATGCAATATTAAGCGACCTGAAGTTGTTGTGCGTCCTGGTATATCTGGCAAATCAATTTTTCAGTAGAACGTTTACTGATCACCTGCACCACTTGGAGGAAGTTTTTAAGAAACTGTCCGCAGCTAACCTGAAGATCAAGCCAAGGAAGTGCCACTTCTTCAAAAAAGAGCTGGAATACCTGGGATTTGTGATTAACACAAATGGATTGCAGCCGCAAACCCAGAAGATAGAAGTGATAGAGCACATGGCTGTGCCAAAGAGTGTTTGAGACATCCAAGTATTCCTTGGGATGGTCAGATACTACAGAAGATTTATTTGGGACTTTTCCCAAAATAGCTGAGTCTTTGTTTCAATTTATTAGAGATCTGAAAAAAGGATTTGTATGGAATGAAGAGGCTCAGGACTCCTTCGATGAGTTACGCCAGTATCTGATAAATTCGCCAATCCTGAAATATCCAAATTTTGATCAGGAGTTTATCATTCATATCGATGCTTTGTTGATGGCAATCGGTGCCATACTGAGCCAAGTAAATAAACTTGGGACAAGCATCCGATGGCATATGTGAGCTGAACACTCTCAGCCACTGAGAGGAATTACACCATGACTGAGCGTGAATGCCTTTGTGGTCATTTACGCATGTAAGCAGTTTTGGGTTTATGTCCACAGAAGGCACTTTAAGGTGGTAACAGACCACTCTTCGCTGCATTGGCTGCACAATCTACAGGAACTGGAAGGATGACTGGCCCAATGGGCACTTAAGCTTCTGGCTTATGATTATGAGATAGTCCACCGAGCGGGGGCTCCTCATCAGAATGTGGATGGCTTATTGTAGTTATCAATGGTCCAGTTGGTATACCTGCAGGTGGATGAGCTATTCCAGAGAATGGTCGAAGGAAGAATCAAGAATGAGCCTCGAGAAATCTAAGTGCACTTAGAAAAGCGATGGTAAACACCAAGACTGTAGATGGACAAGTATTCAAGACAATTAATGGGAAGCGGCTATTATTCCCAAAAACTGTTGGAAAGAGCAGCAATAGTACAAGCAGCTCACAAGGTTTTCAGGCATGGAGGCCTGAGATAAACAACTGACTATATTCGCCCGTATTATTACTGGGAATTGATTAATTATGATGTCACAGATCATCTGGCTTGTTGTGTAGAATGCCAATTGCATAAACCACACAAGAACACAACTGGATACCAACTGGTCTGACCTGGATTTGCATGGCACATGGTGTCCATCGATGTGATGGGACTGCTGGTGATGATCACAGGAGGAGTCAAGTACATCATAGTAGCCATCGACCATCTTACAAGAAGGGTTGAAAAAAAGCCCTAACCAGAGTTGGCGCTACCAGTACTGCGAGATTCATCCTGGATCAAGTAGTATACTGGCATGGATGTCCACAAGTCCTATTGAGTGACAATGGGACCAACTTCATGTCTCATGTGATACCAAGGCTAAACGAAATAATGGGGATCTGAGGAGTCGTGTCAGTACCATACTGGCTGGAGATGAACGGACTGGTAGAACAGGTTAATGGGATACTGGCCACGATGCTGAGGAAGCTAGTCGCAGGGAGAACCTCCATGGGGGGAACATACCTGAGTTCAGTGATGTTTGCCTACAATATTAGTCATCATACGGTGACAGGGAAGACGCCATTTTAATTACTATATGGGAGGAAGGCTGCGTTGCCACCAATATTATATTTGGTAGTAGAACCTACGTCGGGGATGAGTACCAAAAAATTCTTGAACTGACTGATGAGTATCCTGATCAATATGCAATCGCAAGCATTTGATATGACCTTAAAAGAAAAGGATATGAGCAAAATCGACGGATGACAAGAACTGACTGGCATTAGAAGAATATTGAATAGGAGAAAGAGTCGCCTATTGCGATACATATGGTTTTGGATGAAGAAACAAATTGTATGCATTGTGGTTGGGTCCATTTGAAGTAATTGCCAAGATGGCAACCAATGCTTACTCCATCAAAAATCTCTTGGATGGAAGAATAGTAAATCAAGTCCATAATAAGTATCTAAAGCATTGGATCAAAGAAAAAAATAAAAGAGTTCCCAAAGGACCAATGAACCATTAAGTTGGTCATGTACTGATGAATAGGTCAAGTCCAAAAAAAGGACCTCTGAATCAATCTAGATGGTTAAGTCCAAAAAAAGGACCTCTGAACCATAGAAAACTGGTAGGTTTAAATGCCTAGGACCCAGTTTGGGGGAAAAGATGGACCTCTGAACCAAAACAAGGTCAAGTCTCATATGAAAAAAAGAATAAAGATAAAAAATTGATAAAAGATATTGGGAAAAAGATTAAAAGTATGCATAGGGAAAAAGCCAATATTTTTTAAAATTTTTTAATTTTTATTGGTCATCCTCAGTATGGGGATGATTCCGACTATGTCATCTCTTGGGGGAGAAAGGATGGATTGCAAAGGAAGAAACATTCCATCAAAATTGATATGCGATTGGACACTTTCAAGGGCGAAACCTACACAAAACACATTTGTTGAGCGGATGCTGAGCCCTGAGAAAATGTGACTAGGGGAAGGGAAATTGAAATGTTGGAAGAAGCCAATTGCAAAACCCCGGAGCAGGGAGGAAAACAGCAATAGAGAAAGAGGCAATTGGCGAATAACCCCAAGAAATCCTGATAAGGCACTGGAGCTGAAAGATTTGTCTTGCGCCTGCTGACGGGCTTCATCAAGGACACTGGACATGTGAGCTGGCAGCGAAGAAGGAATACTCAAGGGGGGTTGTCAAATCATGCTTCCAATTAACGCCATCAATGGAAGATAGTGATGAGAAGCTTTGGAGAAGAGGTAGTTGTGCAGAGAGTGGATTGCATCCTGCAGACAACGACTATGGGCTTCATGGAAGCTAAAGCTGAATGACTGGTGGAACCCAGGTGAGGCTGGAAGCTTCATATACCAACTTTGAAGAAGTTGGCCAGCAAAGTGGAGGGCATAAGTGACAGTATCCCAATCCAGAAGGTTGTCCAGATCAGAGGGATTCAGCGCAAATGTCAAAGCCTTGGTGACTTGGGCCTTGAGTTCAGCGTAGGGGAGCTCGAAGCGTATGCTGTTCCTGATTGAAAGCTCAGAAACCAGTACAGCGGGTTTAGAGAATTGACCAAGTCAGAAGTGGAACTCAGGAAGCAAGTCAGACCCAGCCAAGAACAAATGATCCAGAGTGTCTGGCATGATCTCCAGAGCATCGATGATGATGTTTGGAGCATCAGTGAAAGGAGCCAAATCCAGGGGGGTTTTGAAATCCAACTTAGGATTTGACTGTAAGGGAAGAGTTGGCCGAGAGTTGTTCAAAATGATGGCCAGCCTGGTTTTAGAGGGATTGTTTACCGTTTCCAGTAATTTGATGGAAGGACTAGCCACTTGTGCCAGACTAGGCGTATGAGTCCTGGAAGGACCATAGAAGAGGTTCCGTTGAGCATCCCGACTCATCTGCTGAAAGAGGTGGAGGTCCAGATCAGACAGACTGTTAAGAAGCTGCTGGTAGCGAGATTCTGAATTCAACATATGAGCAGGACTAGAGGAGGGATGTCAGACTTACATAGAAGTTGACATTATGCACTATAATCCATTAGGCTCCAATTTAGGGGAAATTAATCTCAAAATTAATGAGATAAGCTTTCTGAGGGAAGAATTAAGAATGACTTACAGCTAAGAGGTTAAGAGCGAAATATCGAGGGTGAATAGAAATAAGTATTCTTAATCAAGCTTTGAAATGAACATTGATGGCAAGAGTCTCCTGTCTAGAACAAGGAGAGAATGAGGAATTCAGGGACGCTGGACCAAGAATCCTGAATATGAAAATGGGTCATATGCCCTGATGGGGGGAAAACTGGATCCTGGGACTAATATCATCATAAGTTTTTTGTTCAGCCCAGCATGACAAAAGGTCTTGGGGACCGCGCTCTGAGTAGGCAGTAGCAAGGAGGAAGAGGAGGGAAGCTGGATGCCGAAGGCCATCCTGAGCAGCGTTATGTATTGATGAGTGTACTTCACTTGAACCAATGAAGTATTTGACCAGGTGTCGAAGCAGTGTTCTCATGCCCTGGTCCTTTTCTCACTGAAAATATAGGCAAGAGGGGGGATATGTTGGGATTTTTGCCCATATTCCCAGCCTGCTAGATTACCTGGTGTCGCTAGGGGAAAATTCCCAAAGGTGAAGTAAATTGGAAATTGGTTGGCCTGAGTATCGGAGGAACTACATTTGGGGGAATTTGGGATATTTGCTTAGTTGTATCCATCAGGGATCGATCCAGATAAATACTTAATATCTCATTGGGTGGAGTGGCCGATAAAATAGGGGCATTTGATAGTGATTAACTATCAGGTGTACCAATTGGGATTGGTCAGGTTTCATCACTGACTGATTGGGAATGAATAGTGAGTTGCAAGGTGAGTGATGCTGCCTGCAACTAGCAAATTGATCAGATGGTGAAGTGATCTGCCATAAAGGGTAAAAAGTCCCATTACCTAAGAAGGTCGCTAGCCAAACATAATTAGTTTTCTTGGATTGAGAGGAAGACGTTAGGGACACATTTTCCTACTCTTTCTGTTTGAGGTCTCCAGGATGTCCAATGATGGAATCCTAGCCATTATTGGAAAGACCATTGCTGCTGAGATGAGGAAGGGTGAATCAATGGCAACAGCTGCTGTTTCATCAAAGAGGTGTCAACCGAGGGTTAGACGGCTATATCCCCTACTATATAATTCCCTAGGATTCACTTTAATAAAAACATTAAAAACCCCACATTGAAAAACACAGACATTAAAACATTATTATTAGTTATTTTATTAATATTGTCATTTCAGCTATAGTTAGACTATCAGCATCCAGTGTGAGGTTCCATCTCAAGAATATTATTGCAGAAGGCAATAATTGGAAGACTCTCAGAGAGAAGGGTAGAGATCTGAGCGGGGATCTAGAGACAAAGGGAACCACAATAAGGGATAGTTGCAAACTGAGTGTTGGGCTGAAAGAGACTGTCATCAGTAGATCTTGAAGATCAGATGGACAGTAATGCAGGGAATGAATCCCTACGAGAACAACTTGAAGTATTTAATTGGAAGTATAGGCCAAAGAGTTGGGCCTAATAGTAGTTCAAACTTAACTAAGGATAATGGTATCCATACTACTATCATATAATACATTCTATACAACGCGAATTGCACAAGGAAATTGAACCTGTGCAGTAAAGAGGTTACTGGGTTAATGATCAATAATCAACTTAAAGTAAATTTTACACCTACTTTATGGACCAAAAAATCCATTTCGCTCTAAGAGGAGGTGCAATTAATGGTAGTCTTAAGGAGGCTTACCATAACTGCTGGAAAACTTTCTGTAGATGAACTATGTGCTTGTTGAAGGTTTTTTGAAAAAATGGTAACATTGTTAAGATAAAGTAGCACACAAGAACATTTAATTCACCTAAAAGTCCGTCCACGGCGCGTTGGAAGGTAGCAGGGGCATTTCATAATCCCTACGGCGTTTTAGTGGGCTTAATTTCTCCTCCATATATGATGAGAGCGCATTTAACATGAACCTCCGGTAACAAATTGACTTGCCAGTACCTGCTGGCAAGATCCATAGCCAAAAAATAGTGGAAACCTAACATCAAGTGTAAGGAATAAATTATATGCGGCAGTAAATAGCTAACTTTTTGTGTGATAGAATTAAAGCAGTGTAATATATGATGACATGTTGGCTATCATCCTTCTTCCTTTTTTAATAAGAGCGGGGAAGCTCACAGGCTGTTAGAAGGCAAAAGTAACCTGGCTACCAATAGTTGCTGTAACTCTAGAGCCACTTAAGCTTCCTTGACTTTAGATTTTTTGGTATGGCTGAGATTTGAACGGAGGGTGAGCCTCAAGCTCAATTTGGTGAATTATTTTGACATTTTTCTTAAGTCACTTGGTCTAAATAAAAAATATCGCCATACTCCTTAAGGAGGCCTTTGACGTTCTGGAATTTTTAGGGGTGAGACTGTCTCCAATTCTACTTTTGACCAGAGCTATGATGGGTAAGGGATCAAATCCTAAATCTTGTAAAGAGCTAAAGCAACTCATATTGGCAAAATCATCATTGGCACATAGTTTTACATAAGTGATAGGGCCACACCAAGGGACTTTGAGGGTTCAGTTCATTAGAATCCCTGATAAGATAGAGATAGATTTCCCATAGGCTGTATCCAAAATCCCTGGAAATATCAGCGCTTCTTTGATTTAAGGGTTTGGGTATCCACTTATCTCCAAAACTTGATTAGGAGGGGTGAAAATCTTGATCCCCTTATCCACAATCACTTGTGAGCCAGAGAGTATTGCAATAGGATGGGGGCATACAGAGGAATCCCATCTTCTGCATCCACAGCCTTAGGTGGAAACTTAGTTTTTCCTCCTAAGGCTTGATATTCAACTTTACAAATGAAGAATGGATATTTGAGGAGGCAGGTTCATTTTTTGGGGCTCCTTTACTCTTGAAGGGAGTTCAAATATAATTGGGATCCAATACTTTATTAGTGAAAGGTAATTTTTTATGGTTGATGATGCAATTGAACACCTGCATCAATTGAACTCCAATAAGCAACTAGTAAAAATTGTTTTCTAATGTGATAGCAGTACCAGTAATTGAAAGCTTTCCAACTTGTAGAGGTAAGGCAGAATACACCTTATTGCCTTAATTATCTGATTACCAGCCATCACATATTCTGCTACGTGAATTAAATCTAAAGCCAATTTTATTTTCTGGATAAGTTGGGAAGATATAACGGTAACCAGTGAGCTGCATCAATTATTGCCAAGACTTTAATATGAATGACTATCTCTACTCTACCACTGAAGAACTGAACTTAGAATTAACAGCTAGTAAACTTTTGTTTAAATTTGTACCAAAGCAAGCGGAGATTTTGCCATGGACAAGCTTGGGGCTTTTCAATGCTTTTAAAGGGTTTATCTGCCTGCGCTTGGCTTTCCATAGAGGAACTGACCTCCAAAATTTTTTAATTAACTGATCAATATAAAAGATGTAAAGGTGAAGATCTTTATTTACTTTTATAGAAAGGGGTACGTCGACTTCTGCAGGTACTGCTAAAATAAAGCTTCCCAAGGTACTGGATATAGAACTAGACTAGTACAAGGGTCCTGATGACTTGATTGTTGTCAACATAGGGAGCCTCCTGCCCTTACTTACTGGTCTTTTGCCAACCTACATAGTAAGATGCGACAAGTTTCTACCATATGGTTGCTTCTCTTGCAAAAAGTACAGATTAATTCAGGGGTAGGCGACTTAGGGGGTGTAACAGATGTCACTTGGGGCTGAGGCTTTGTATTATTAAAGCAAGAGGGCCCAAGTGAGTTTGAGTATGTTGGCAGGAATATTTAAAATGGGCTCTTTGATATAGAGGAGAGACGTCCAGTTAGACTTCACCGCTTTAAATTAAAATAGAATAATGTGCATATTTTAAAATGCCGAAAACAAGCAGTGATAGTGTCATCAAAAGTAAGATGTTATCAACAATCAACATTTGAGCCTTAAGGTAAAAATGGTGAGCAAACTAAATGACATTTCTCCCTGATTAAGACTTATGCCCATAAAAGATTTCTCTTGATTGCATAAAGTTAGGTCGCTCCTAAAGTCTCAAAGCAAGGCATTCTTAGCGTCATCCCAAGTTTGGCAATGCATTAGATAAGTTACCATAATGTCTTGAGCTCTGCAACTAAGGCATTTGGTTAGGTGTTTAATCTATTGGGCTTCAGTGGCTTCCTCCATAGCACTTTCATAACTAAATAGGAAAGAGAAGATGCTCTCTTTGCCTGAGACGTACCTCGCTTTGAAGGACAGTTTGAACGTAACACTGGGGGCTAACAGCCAAATGATGTGAACTGACACTGGGAGGACATATTCCCTTAGAGAGGAACTGCTATTGTTGGAAAAGTTTGTGAGGGTGGAGAGTGTTCATTTGATTTTGTAAGGAGTTAATATCTTCAACTATTGAATCTACCCAATCATGGGTAGCATAAAAGGCAATTTTATGGCGACAAGCGGGGTTAGCTGCCAAAATTTCGCTTTTAATCCTGGTAGTTGCATCTTAAATTTTGAGTTGGTGTTGCTCAAGGGTAAAAATCTTTTCTTAATCAACCTTATAACAGCGGGTAGATTTGCTAAGAATTTAAGGCCTTCCTGATCCAGAGAGGGATTTGACGCCAAATTGTTATTGCTCATTATAATAGTTGCATTATGAACTCAGGGTATACCTGGCAGAAAGCACCAGTTTTGTTGGGACAAAGTTATAGACCACTTGTCCTTTATTTTAAGGCCAAGAGACCCAAAGTTCTTGGGTGCTGTATTATAAAATTTTCCTTGACTGTTAAGTCTTCATTCAGGATAAAGGTCCTTGACTGGTAAATCCTAACTATTTTTTCATCCTTAAAATAGATATAGGTACATCAAATTATTGATGGGAAAAGGAGTAAAGTTTATTAGCTTAGAATTGTCGTTACTTGAGAGATCAGGGAGTTTTATTTTGGGCAATTTTAGTGCGTTCCAAGCTAAGATCTATACTCATTACCAATTGGGGATTCTGCGGCTTGCTGGTTACATAGGTCAAACAGTCTTTGATCGCCGCATAGATCAGTTTTGAACCTGGTAATAAGGAGTTCAGAAAAGTGCTATTTGATTGGGTTAGTCAGGGTTGATACCTAATAAAGAAAAAGCATGATATTGGTCAGGGTATTATTTTCAATATTGCAAGTATTTGAATTTTGTTGGGGATCATCCAAGATAGTATTTTCACTCATTTCATTGGATTAGGTTCAATTTCCTCATTCTGACACACAGGTATCCCTGATTTGGGTAGGATTGACATGCGGCATGCTCCAACTTTGCCCAAACCCTTTGCTCCAAACTAATCCACCCTAACTCTCTACTTACATATCTGGACTCTCACCCCTCTGCCACAGGCCCGTATGAGACCCCTTTCCACTTCAAAAGGGTTTCTTAACTATGCTGATTGCAGAATGGAGAATCAGGAAAAGTGGCTACACCTCCCAGAGGGGTTGTCCTACCCCCGTTTCAAGCAAGAAGTTTATGAGCAAGTCGTTTTGCACAATTTAGTATCCCGTTGTCCCCCTACCATTGCCCATGTGGACTATCTTGACATGATGGACATAACGTACTCTTTGGAAACCCAGAAGGACATTTGTAGGTACGCCCTCCACCTTCTATTACAGCCCCAGATTCGCGCCCATGTATGGAGATGCCTGAAGAGGGTATCACGCGCAACAGAGCAGTTCACAGCCTCCTAGTCTTCATGCGTTGTATGTGGCTTATATGAGACTTTAGTCCACTGCATGGAGGATTGCCCGCCCTCATAGGTAATCTGTAGTGATGTTATGCGTCTCTTTTTCCAGGAGCAAGTACAGCTTTCGCCTATTAAAAAATATTTCTTCACCTTTTCCATAAACTCTCATTCTTACCCTTATCTCTGTGCCTTAGTTGTGGCAATTGCTATGTGGATGATACACACTGTTGTCCTTGACGCTCTTTATAGCTTTACTCCCACCCTCCAAGAAGCTGCTCATCACTTCTATTTTCACCTTGCGGATCACTTTCAAGCTTGGCTGTTTGGCCATATGCCACCCTGCCAACAACGGTTGGTTTCATCCTGGTTCACTGTCTGGTTCATCATCTAGGATTCTTTCCTTCATTTGTGCATGGTAGTGGCTCAGCCCTTTTATACCGCTCCCCCTCTTTCTTCTATTGGCAGTCCCACTAGAAATAAGAGGTAGCTTTAGCTCCTCTATGGTACCTCTCTTGTACCTTGGTGTTCTGTTGTTGTATATCAGAAGTGTCCATCACATGGTCGACCTTCCAAAATAAATCTAAAAGTTATACAGATCTATGGGAATTAGAGGGGTCCTCTCCGCCCCATACCAACCAGAGGCTAATAAAACTGTTGAGATGATCCTCAGAACCTTAAAGAAATTTTTTCTCAAGTTTATGACTGCTCCTCCCATCCCAATAAGCTCATTATGTTAGCCAAACAATATTTCTACAACACTGGTTATCATAGCTCCACAGGTTTTTCACCTTTCATGTGCTTTATGGGTGGCAGCCTGCCTTGCCTCAATTGCTGCACTCAATTGTAGAACAAGGATAGACACAAAAAAAATTTTTTAACTGTTTGATTAAGGAATTAATTAACATTCTAACGATACTTGTCATATTTTGTGGTTGACTCAAAAATAAACCCTTCAACAACCTACAGATTGGGCCAATTTTCCCTTTCTAATGCTTTAACTAATAACTTAATTATACCCTATTGAAATAACATGGCTCAGGCAGATTATCACAACAAGTATTTAATTATATTACTAAAGCTCAGGCTAAATATCCCCACACTTAGGCCAACCTTATCTGCAACTACTTGGCTGGCCTGATCAACTCAACGTCAATTCAATATAAATATTTTATCATTAACTCAGGCTGAATACACTCACACAGTTGGGCTGATTATCAATTCCCCAAACCTCAAATACTAGTCCTGATTAATTGAGACCATTATTAAGAAATCTGTATAAAAAATTATTCAGGACCAACTTGAAGTTAATGTTTAAAAGTCCCATGGACAATCAAACAAACAAACAACGTAATCAACTTCCCACCTTAGGGCACATCTGTATGTAGTATATGTAATCAGCACGATACCACTTACACATGGACTACCTGAATGGGAGTACCTTGTGATATTTAGAGGGCCAGTTGACATCCCAATTAGGGAGTCGTTTACGCCAGCAGTATGACAAAAAATTATTTAGAGCTGGTCCTGAAATAATTTTCTTATGTCAATACACGTAGCCAGCATGATAGCACTTGCACATGGACCACCTGAATGGGAGTACCTAATGCTATTGAGAGATGCCCACCAATGCCCCAATTAAGGATAAATCATATATTTGTATCGACCACAAAATCTCCCAGAATTTGTATTACATCAGTAGTATGATGAAACTCATTTTGAGATTAACCTAGGACCATTTGCACGCTCACTGTTTCGATTTTCTTCCCTAAATTCCTCCCAAATATGAGAGTATTTTGCCTCCAATAAACCTAGCAATAGGTCTCAATCATATCAATTCAAGGGCTGAACTGAGGTGATAAAATATATATCGAGATTGTGTGCTCAAAGGTGGCCAGGAGATGCCCAAGAGAGAATAAATACTGGCGCCTGGCCTAATAGATAATTATCAAATAGTCTAGTTTTATATAAAGTCTATTTTATTATATCTTCATTTAATTTGTATCTTGAGTCAGTTTTGGAGAGTGTCAGCAAGCTGGGATCTCAGGATCCACATCTTGCAACTTTACCTGCCTTGGTTGAAGTTCCCAATTACAGAGGGAAAATCAAGCCCACAATTGGCCAGAAAAGTCAGAGCTATTGGAGGATGCTAACAATTTTCCAAATGGTTGAAATACCGTAATCAACTGGATAAATCAAGGATCATTTGGCCAAACTTCAGCCCAATTTAGCGTTCAGGATTTATATCATAAAGCGAGTTATCCTCAAATTTTCACAAGACTTAAGGGGCTGCTTTAACTAGAAAGATTAATCAGAGAATAATGATGATATGTATTAATAAACTTCACACAAGTTTAAGGAACTGGCCAATTATCATATACAACACGCATAGGTTCAAAAAAACTTACAAGAACCTTTTTTCTCTGAAAAGGACCAAATATAATCTAAGAACATTTGCTCTTTGACGTTTATACCACCAAGCACTTATCATTTGGAGATTTATCTATAAGGTTCACAAAAAGTTTCTAAGGCCCTACTATGGCATTCAACTTCCTCAGAAAGATCATTTAATGAATGAGTTGAGGTAAGTGGGGGAAGAAGTGCTATCAAAAAAGTTGACTTGCCTCTGGATAACTAGCTTTAAATTTTAATTGAACGTAACAAGAACAAACGCTAACCTCCAATATGTCAGACCATACCGCTATCTATCCCATCTCTTGGGCCTACCAGTCATTCCAGAATGTCACACGGAAGTTCATATTCTTCAAAACAGATTTCCCTTGTTATTGGGCACAGTTATGTCTATTGTACTCATTGTGCTCATTGTGCCCTTTGTACACCATTTTATCATAATACTAAAATCAGGACATCGCTGTCCTATAGCTGGGAGACTGAATATAAGTATTTCCCATATTTATCTAAATAAAAATCCCCATTTGTCCAAATATAACTAGTTTATAGAAGACATTTCTGTAGTAGAGATTCACTAAACTAGGAATTGCAGGACTTGACTATCACGTAGTTTTCTATGATATTCTTTGGAATTGATCTTGTTGGTGGAAAGAGGTCATACAATCAGAGAAGATTGGAAGAAGTCCAATGAGGAACTACAATATTTTTGGTAGTGTGTGTTTGCCATGCACTACAACCATATATGTGGATATTTCATTATTCTCTCCACATGGTAAGGAGCAACCGTTTGAAGTTTTTAAGGGTATTATGTAGTCCTGTAGCAGAGGGATAGAGGATAGATACTTGATCTGGGTATCAGGATGATTGGTTTTGATCAGATATTTATGAATGCAAAATTGGATCTATAAGCGCGGGCCCAATGTTATATTTGGGGTTCAATAATCGTCACTTGGGTTATAAATGTGCCTAGAAGAACTGCTCACATAGTTGGTTAGTCCCATGCCACCATTATGTTGTGAGCCATGCAAGGCTTCTAGTCTTACAAGGGCTTGGCAACCTGACCATAGCTATCCCTGTCAGAAGCACACACTGATGCATTAAAAGACTTTAATAATGATATAACCTGAGCTGTAAACCATATAATGGATTAAATTATTGAATTAGCTATTCCTAACCGGACTGTCAGACTTGTATAGTGATTTTTGAGGAAATTAATATGATTAGCCATATACTCCAAATGGTGGGTTTCCATTATGTTGTTGATTAAACTCATAATCAAGCCATACTCCCAGATGGTGGACAAGTCCCATATTGGGCCTGGAAAGAAATAGTAACGTAAGAAGAATGTATTTGGGTTCAGCATCTTGGTATGCGAGCATGTGAATTTTTTACAATTTGTTTGGATGGATAAAGGAGAAAGGTGGCCAGCGTGTCTAATATTTTCTAAGCAGAGTAACACCTTTTTTATGTGTGTTAATCGTTGCATTGCTCAAAGGTGAATGCTCACTGATTGTTTGTTCTAAGATGCGAGCATCCTTGTTGTTGGATTTACCTAACACACAATCATCAGCAAATGCCATCATCTCAACTAGTAATTCACCATGTATCCTAATACCAACAAGGTGAGCATTTGCTGAATGGAGGAGTGGGTTAAGGCTAAAATTGTACAGGAGAGAGCTTAAGGGTCACTTTAGTTGAGATCTCTTTGTAGATATTTTAAGCCAATGAGAAACATTATCCACAGGCTGCCATTGTGGATGACTCTGTTAGTAGCATAACCCAATTGATTAACCTGTTACGTAGTTTTTCAGATGGAATGTCTGGAGGTATTTCAAACAACTCAGTCATAAGCCTTTTATTGATCAAGGGAAAAGTGCTCAATTATATTTTGATTTTCAGACATTAGCTATGGTCTGGATCTTGTACTGTATGGATCTTTTGGGATGAATCCATATTGTGAATTTTTAGGTTACTCTAGATGTAACTTCTCTAAGGCTTTTAACCATTATAGTAAAAACATTTTGGTGTCATTATTTGTGAGGGATATAGGGTACCAGTTGACTAAGACTATATGGTCACCCTTTTCTAAATAAACTTGTCACACATCCTGACCTCCCAGAAGGGGCATGTTATATGAGACACCTGTTCATGGATACTAAATATATAGGTGCAAGTTTAAGACATTTTTGTAGATTTTATAGAGAATCTCATCAGAACCTTCGCTTTTCCTGTGTGGTGCACTGCGCATTGCTTCACAAAGTTCTTTATATATATATATATGTAATTTAATTTATATTATTATTTGTTATTATTATTTAAAATGCAATTATGTGCGCTTTCAAGGAAATTTTAAAATTTTCTCTGGTTTGAGTGGATTTTTTTTGTAAATATTGGGTGATACCTGTGTAATTTGGTTGATACCTCTTCCAGTGTATTTTTAATGGTATTGTTTGATCTCCAAGCCTGTGCATAAACGTTGTTGTTTTTGATGGTGAAAATGGTGAAAAAATAAGTTGAGCATTTTTTAGCCAATTGTGATGCTTTTTCCTAGGTTTGACTCTAACTATATGTTGGTTTTCTATTACCAGTATGTTTGCATCAGGCTAATACTTATGCCCACTTATGGCATCTTGCGGGGCTATACCCTTCTGCTTGAATATTTCGTTCAAGATGGTCCACTTCTTCCAAGGTGCATTTGATGATAGCTGAAGCTGCACATGTTTTTCTAGACGTAAAGTGTATGCCTTGTTCTATGGTGCGCTGCTTAAAATTTGACCTACTGGCTAGTGGGTCTGTATAAAAATGTAGGTTTTGTGTCAATGCCTCATTTTTGATCCAGATATTAAATTCAGGGTGTGAAATTGTTTTGAAATCTTGATTTAACTGAACGCCTGTGAGTAGACTTGGGACAGAGAAAAGGACGCCAAAACTTGCTAGTGTTCTAATAAAAATCTTTGTTGTAACTTTTCAAATTTGTGGCGGAGGTTCAGTGGTGCTAGTATAAGGCCAGTACGTGATATTGACAGTAGCTGGTCTATGTATACAGGAGGGTGAGTCATGCTATGAAAGAAATGTTTTGTTATAGTATCATACAGGCTTAAAATAGCTTTAGGATGCATAGTTCAACATATTTTTGTGGGGCTTCTGTTGGTAAAGGCTAAAGATCAGTTGCTGGAGAATCCAACAGTTAATGTCTCCAAGGATAAAAACGTTTATAATGAGGGGAGAGGTGTAAAATTACTATATAAATCTTAGTTTTCCTTTGTGGTATTCAGTGCATAAATGATTGCTACAGTGTGCACTATGTTGATCATGAAAATGTAATGGCTGGTAATTGGCCATATAGATGTGTATTTATTGATAATTGTTATGCCTCAGTTCTCTTGTACTATTACCCCATAGTGACGCAACCAATATGGTTGTGTTAGAATGAGCATATTTATTTCTATTTCTCCCCTTTTCCTTTCAAACAGTAGGTTTCTTGTATTAAGAGGATGTCTAAAAGGGTTCATACTGGAACTAGCTCTTTGGTCCAGTATGTGTGGGCCCTTAATGCCACAATATTCAGCGCCACTATTGTGATTGAGACGTGCAGTGCGCCCCAGGAGCGATTAACAGGTCCTTCCAGCCCTATCTCACATTTTACTTGAGATCCTTGCTGCAAGTACTGTAGGAATGGCTACTCAAAGTGCTGTTCTTAGTACCCTTGCCAAGTACAGATTTAGCTCCTATCTTACCTCCTGCAATATTGGTTTGTATTTGGGCTTTTGCGGTGTACTGTCTTCAGGTTTGGGTGGATTTCATACATTAGTTGTTTACTTTCTTCAACAATTTGTACATGATCTTAATGTATTTGGTTTGATTGTATAAGATGTTTGGGTCTTTGAGATTTATTTTGTAAATTGCATTTCTCAAAAGTATTAGCATAAAATGCATTAAACTTTTAAAATTGTAACATTAGATTGACTCATTTTTTTATTCTTCCATAAACTATTGAATCTTTTCATGCGTGATGGAGGAATTTTACAAAACCTTTTTCTTTGGCTGCAGATAGCTTCCTACCTTTTTGGGCCATTCTGCATACTATGGGAGGTACAGGATTTACCACCATGTACATGTTAAAATAAAAAAATAATAGCATGTCTAGCGTCTTTTATCTTTACATATTCACTACTGTATTCATTCATAGAACTTCACAGAATTCTGGCGCCATCATACCTTCTTTGATCAGGCAAGCGTGCACTATGAATTCAAGTACTTGACATTGGTTGCAGACAGGTAGTGCGCTTTCTGGGTATACTCAATATAACTTTATATACTGCCTTCTGGGAGGGCAAAAGGAGCTTCACAGGGTTTTTAAGTTTTTCTTAAACTTCTAAGATTGGATTGATTATTGCAATAGTTTTTCCAGATCTTAGAAAAGGCATAAGGTGAAAGCGTTATCTTGTTAAATTTTGTGCTTCTGCATCAGATCTCAATGAAACAGGTCATTCTGCACTAAATAATAGGGTATTCTGCATAATTATAGAGCATATAAAAGAGATAAAAACCTTATATGCCAAAAACAGGATTTATTACCAAAATAACTAAAACACACAGTAGTATCTGTAATAACATTGGCTTGGGGATCGCGGGGCTGTAGTCATAGCTTATGTCTAAATCTTCCCAGCTATTAGTAAAAACAAGATTCCCTTTCCAATTGTCAGTCATTTAGTTATATTTTTTTAAATTCAATTATTTGTAATGTGTTAGTGATAGATATCTGGTAAGCACTCAAGCATTTCAGAACAGTTGCATAATCTTTGAAAGAGACTTGGAACTTGTGGCTTGGATTTGTAAAAAAAAAGCAATTGGCCTATTTTAATTAGATGCTGGAAAAGGGTGTATAGTATTACTATTTTTAGCAGCTCATTTCTAATGGCTCTGAGGCAATGGAGTTATTAATAATATAATAAAAGATTTAAATGTCCATGGCTGTAGGGCGAGGTAAATTAACATAAATTATGAATCTGAGTTAAAATCATTGGGTTAAAAAACTTTTGGTCTAATTTTGATAGTACCATTATCTTGGAAATAAATCCTAAAAATTTTAGGTAATTGAAAAATTACAAGTTGACATGATCATGAAGGCTAGGATTGATTAAAACAATTGTTAATTACTGGGGAGATGGCCAAAGTAAATCAATAGTAATTTAATTATAAAGATTACTGCTGTCTCATACATGAGGTAGTTAATAAAGAAAATTCTAATAATTAATTTTATATAAAATAAAATAAAAAATAAATATCGTTCAAATAGCTGGTCTAAACAAATTGCAACTCTTCCCCCCACTTAACCAACCATAAGGAACAAAAAAATAGAGTTAAGTTGGTTTCTTAGAGTGGGAGGCCATCAGACCGGTATTTGGCTGTCAACTCTTTTTAATATTTACAGTTGCTTGGGTTCTTCACCAGTAAGGCTTAGATTATTGGTTGATCTCAGAGAATTTTTTGTGATTGTCAATTCTACAATACTTTCGCAGTGTACCCCCAAACTGGCAGGCTCACAGTCATCACAACTTACTTCATTACTCACTGGCAGCACAAACAAAGGCAATGAGTTAATGTTGTTTCACAAGGATAAGGTAAATATATAAATTTTTCATTTAACGTTGATTTCACCCTTCCTAGGTCAAAATAGACCTAGGTTCAACAACAAACACTTTTTGTATTGGCAGCATGAGGAAAATTTACCATATAATTAAGTATTTACAATTCAATATCTGTTATCATTAAGCCTAATGGCCAAGTGCCATAGTAAAGGTCTGTACAGATGCACTGGAATCCCTTTAGATTTTTCTTGATGAGTAAATTAAGATGAGCTAAGGGTGGTTAGCCTGGCAGGTAAAACTGCTTTCACCCTAGTGTTGGTTTAATGTTTGAAACCTGTACTGGCTAGAAAATTCTCAGTGTGGTATATTTGTCATAAGGTGACCCACCTCAAATATTTTTTTAAATTTATGCGCCATTTTTATCTAATTGGTACAATGCCATCCTTGCACATAAATTGTTAAAGTAAAGAAGAGTGAGACTTTTGACCTGTTCCCAAAGGTGGTTCAATGTCCTCCTGAAGCAGTGCCTGCGGGAGTACAGTTACCACATTAAAAATCATGAAATTCATGATTGGGTAAAGCCATATAATACATTAAACAAGTCAGTGAGCTATGCATTTATTTTGACATGGCTAAAAATCGTTTTCAAGAAGTGTTTAATGTCAAAATAAGGCTTCATCAGATACCCAAATGGAATTCATGTGTGTCAGCTTGGCTCAGGTTTGGGAGAAAATAAATACTATCCTGTGGCTGCTGAGGCATAACGTTACTAATGTTTTGTTTATTATAAGGGATTATTGAACTGTTATCAGAAGTAAAATATCCATTTTATATTTCTCCTGGTACTTTCCCATATTTTCTTTCTCAGTAAAAGCAACATAGTCAATATTTTGTCCAGAATAGAGGTTAGAGGAGCTTAGTAATTTTAAGCCTATGATAACTGTATAAAGCCATAAAAAGTGAGTGCGCCTTGGCAGAGGTAATTCACCATCTGGGTTATGATGTTCTTATTATACAGAAAAGGTACCACGTCCCAATGTAATTCCATATAATATCACATACATGGTGGAAAGCAATTTAAGCGCATAATGACTCAGAGACTTGTATCAATAACACCTGAGTTTTAGAGTAAAAACGTTAAGCAAATGTATAGACTTCTTCATTTTTCAAATATATAGTGAGGCGGTTTTTTGTTCAATAATAAGTTCCACCCCTACAAACTTGCTGCCAATAATATCTTTGGCAATAGCGTAGAATATTTTTTTTAGTACTAGATGGTCCTATAGCGTAGGATATTCAGTCTTCACAATTCTTAGGAATTGCCAAATTTTGGTTTGGGAAACAATAATCATATTAACGTGTCCAGTTTGTTAATCATTTGCATACTTCATGGTAATTTTGAACATCTTTATTATGGAGTGGATTCTCGCCTTCTTATCAAATTTAGGCAGGTTAAAAGGATTAACTTTATTTACCAAGCTCTTTTTCCTGTTTAGGACGTGATCAACCTTCCAAGAAATTGTTACTGGCAGCGCGAGGTTGGAATAGAAAGGAGTTGAGGGCGTGGAGGTAGCGCATGTTTGAGCTTCTAGATTTTTAATAGTAGAAGCGGCTTAATAGCTTGAACTGGGGTTGCCGTTGTATTGGTATATTTAGAAATACTTGGAGGGGGTATGATAGTAAAAAAAGTAAGCAAGTTGGGAACAGGTGCCGCCTTATCATTTTTAATCTCAGACTAATCAGATTGATTTGGAGTAGTTGATAATTTTAAAGAGTCGATCTCAGGCCTGACCTTGTCTACATTTATAAGAGACATCCCTAATCTCTTAACAAAATTGATTCAACAGTTTAATGTAATGGAGACACTTTTCCTTAAACCGTTGTTTAGTATGATCAAATTATATGGTTATAAATCAAGAGTTGAGAGTTTATTACTATATTTCTTTTCCTTGAGATTAGACAAGATATGCAAAAAGTGATCTCCTGGTGAAATTCAGTGTTGGAGAAAATTTTTCCCACTATTATAAGTCCATGGCCATCAAGGCGAAGTTCTGTTTCAGCTGAGTTATATCTTCATACTGTTTCATTGTAATAATTTTAGTGTACATGGTTGCAGAAAGTGCCCCCTTTAGTGAGCACAATAATACTATTATTGACGCTTCTGCATCTGTTCTCAACTTCACAGGTCAGTTTGTATTTAATAAATAAGTATTTGGATTACAGAATTTTTAAAACATAAATAAATATTTTCTTTCCAGAAACAAATTTATTATTAGTGAATCAAATATAGCATACTTTAGTCTTTAAACCTGACATAGGCTTGGGGTTTACAGGTTCATAGTTTTAGTTTCAGGGGTGGCTCTTTCCAGCTATTAGTAAAAACAAGATTCCCTTTACAATTTTATGTCATTTCATTATATTCTTTACTAAACCTAATTATTCATAATTGTGTAAGTAAAAGGTAACTTAGAAGCAATCAGGCATTTTAAGGCAATTGCATAATGTTTAAAAGAGACATTTTACTAGTGCCTTGGATTTGGAGCATTAAAATTAAAGAGCAATTGGCCTATTACAACTAGATTTTGTAAAAAAGTTCAAGATAACAATAATTATTATCAACAATTCATTTTTAATGGCGATGAGGCAGGGAGAAATATTTTTATAATAAATATAAAGAATTTGCATGGCTTTAGGGTCAAAATTTAATAAAATGAATTAATGAATCAGGGTTTAGCGCCATTGGGTCTGCATGGTTTTGACTAAATTTTGATAACACCATTTATTTTAGCAATGTGACCTAACAAAATTATAGCAACTTAAAAACTTAAAAGTTGACGCACCTGGTAAGGCAATTATTATTTAAGAGAAAGTTAAGTATTGTTGAGGCGGTCTTAGTAAATTAGTAGTGACTTAATTATATAGATTACTGTTGGCGCAGAGTTGAAGAAGATAAACAAAAGTTTTTTCATAATTTCTTAGTTTAATATAAGAATATATAACGAAACATTGTTATATGATTTGTAAGACCAAATTGCGCAGTTTAAAGATGTTTATTTTCTCCATAAGCTAAAAAACACTATTGGTATTTGCACTCAACAAAATTGCAAATAATGTTGTTGGAATCTCTCTCTTTCAATTCAATCAATTAAAAGATATTTTTTTAAAAAGTATTTGTCTCAACCGCCTTTTGCCTATGCTAAACCTAGCCTATATTGACCAAATTGACGTCTTCTTATCACACATGGGTTGCAGTGCACTGCATTTGACATTTATTGGCCGCCTCCAAAATGCCTGCCAGGCTGTCCCAGTCAGCCTTACAAACACTACATATCTCTAGGTCATACCTTGGGACTTAGCCCACCATATCACACGCTCCCAGGCGGTGCTCAAAAGCCCCTGGTGCTCCCTCAGAGAAACCTGCATTTCAGCCTTTGGGTCGAATATAGGAAACTCTTCCTCTACATGAGTGCGGCCATTATTGAGATGGCCATAGCAATTTATAAACCACAAGGTTTATAGATTTTCACCCCTTTAAGGGGTACTTTATCTTGGCTTCTCATGTAAAGCCCACTCAATGCAGCAGAAAAGCTGACACTGATTTATAAAAGCATACAAGTACCTACCATCTGAACACACTTGACAGATGAGGCTACACTGGTGGTTCAATTTGTAGCTTGCCCTCCCACCTCTCCCCAAACGCACCCACCATAAGCTCATGGAGGGCTGGGCTGCCTATGGTGCTGACCCTGTGCTGGAGTTTGAGATTACAAATAGCACTGATCATCTTGATGGGCTTCACTAATTTGTGACAATCTGCTCCTTCTGTTGCAACACCCACCTTGTGATACCCCCTACGCTGTGATCAGATTCACCCCTGATCATCCCTTCTGGGCACATGTTAAAAAAACAGCTGCGCCTTTTGCCCTTGTTCTTTGCTCTTGACCACTCAAAGTACAATTGCCCAGCGTTTTCTGCTGAAGCTGCCTCTAATGCCCCTCTATCTGGCGTAAGCCCTGTTACTTATTATACTAAATTTTTAGATGAGGATCAATTCTTCCCCCACCCTCAACCAGTGCAGCGCTGCTCACACCGCTCCTCCCGCCAAATTTTTGACCCCCCAACTCTTCCTGAGAAGATGGCTGCTCATGCACTGGCAAAATTGCCATGATTCAATGTGCCCAGACAATCAGCATTAGCCACCTTACTAGCTCCTGTTGCTGGACCAGCACTGTAAGTATCAAATCCTTTGTGACGCCAGCAAATGTATTGAGAAATTCTCACCATGCCTATGGAATTTAACCCAACTTTGACTGGTCAGATTTATTCACACTTAATCCCCCTGATTTAACTCCCCGTCACCGTATTCATCCTTGCTTTGGTTTCCTTGTATAGAATCAATAAACCAAAAGGATGTCAATGCAGCCGCTGCCCCAATAGCTCCCTCCTCCACCAAGCACTCCACATGGCGATTGAGCCATTCTTTTAGGGCTTCCATTTATCTAACATCCCTATAGATTCCCTGAGGACACCAAATTTGATATTAAAGAACTAGCTTTTGCAGCTGGCCATGCATGCGCCAATGTAGTAATATCTTCTCTTATTGCCACAACTACCCCAAACCCGCCAGAACATTAAATCTTCTACTTGTTTGCCTATACTCATAACCTTTGCTGAACACCAACTCGCTTAATACGTTGAAGTGATGCACAACACTGGCCTCATTGATGAGGAGAACCCTCACCACTTAATCCTTCTGCCCCACACCACTGACGCTCCAAATCCCTTTTTCTCTGCCTTTGCCCGCCACTTGAAGCCAGCACCAGACAAAAAATTTCCTGAACCTCTTCCCCTTCTAAAATGGATGCTTATGCTAATGCTACTACACCATGCTAGGAATTTTAACTCATCCAAAAATCCCTTTGTTTAGCACAATTAAAATAAAGATGCGTGGAGGTCCCCCCTCTTGTGTTGAGCACCACTAGTACTAAGAAGTTTGTTTTGTTTGGAGATGACCAAATTTATTAAAAATAGTTTTGAATTTTGATCCAACTTGTGCGCACGATTTGGACTACTTTCTGATCTTCCCAAAGAACAGTTATTACACATACATTATCTACATGGTCAGCATCTTCTTTTGAATCAAACCAAGACCAAAAATCTTTGGTGTATTGTATAAGTAGTTATAAACTTCACGCAGAAACAAAGCTCTCAGGGCTTCACCCATTTTTTTCAGAGTGCAGGAGATTCTATGCCATAAAGGTCTAAACCATGTTTGCAAAGTCATGAGCTGAGAATAGTCATCATTGGGGATTGCATTCTGCTTTTTAGTAAATTTAATAACACAAGCTGCGCCTCCGCTTGGGACTTTTTGTTTGTTTTCAGCCCCGCTATACTACCAGAATTTTTTAACTTTGGGCAAGCAGTTAAAGCTCTTTGCTTTTTACTAAGCATGCCTTAGATTGACTAATTTACTAGATATGCTTATCTCACGTGTGTAGATTATCAAATTTGCTTCATTCCCTATTGAATCAGATGCCAAAATTGTGTGTAGCGGCAAAGAAAAGCTTTAAAGCTACTATTATGATCAATTGTTATCTTTCATTAGTTTCTGAAATATATTAGAGCTAAAACTCCTGTAGAGCATATGTATATAAAAATCATAAAGTATTTAAAATGTCTAAAATAGAAGTTTGTGGTAAGCATATTAATCTTTAAAAACATTTTACAAGATACTAACTATGCTATGCATTACTTTAATTATTGCTTTTGTAATAAAATAGAAGCTAAACCAATAGAATTCGCTTACAGGTTAGCTAATAAAAGGCTCTAACATCTATGATAGCGACATTGAATATATTTCTACTAGGTTTTTAAACGTTAAAAATAATACACAAAAGCACCTAAAGTCTAACTTCTTAGAAACCTTTATGTTTTTGTAACTTGGACAGAGTTATAAAAATCTTAATCAGATTGCTTTCTACTAACTTTTACTTAGCTTCTATATAGTAATTTAATGGTATATATATTATCTATTGTATATAAAAAGATTATGTAGTGGACTGTAAAATTGCACTACTTTGTCTAAAAGTTATATGTGTATCAGAATAAATTATGGTCAACAGTATATTTTAATAGGTTTTTGTCTATTGGTAGTTATAAGGTTCTATTCAAAAAGACATACTTGCAAGTATGATACAATATTTTATGTTTTTTGCAGTAGATACAAATCATCCAAGTTTTATTCTACTGGTAAAAAAATTATAACAATTAGCTTAGATAATCTGAAAGGTTTATTTTTGGATCTATCAAAGAAACGTTAATATCAAACAATATATCATCTACTTATGAGTTGTATCAGAGGTGGAGTACACTTACCTTTTATTTATAATTTTTTCCAATTATACTAAAAAGCATAAAGGGTAAAAATTATAGGAGCTTAAGTGCAACTTTTGAAGTTTTGATAGAGTCACTGGAAAGTTGTTTAGCTTATGCTTTATATTGTAGATAGTAAATAAACTAAAGTAGAATCTTATATTTGCTTTGTAATATAGATTATGATACAAATATTATATATAATTAATAATTTAGCTATAAAAAGTCTATAAGTTAATTTTTTCTAAAGGTGTAACAGTTATACAGGCAATTCAAAAAAAATCAGCTAATATAGTCTGTATTATTTTATTAGCAAAAAAGTAAGTTAAACTAATAAAAATTGAATATAACTTATGGTTCATAGTATTTTATGAAGGCTAAAAATAGGAGATATGTTTTATTTTTATTTGAATTTATTGCGGGGAAGGCCGACCATAGGACGGACACTTCTGAATATGACTCAGGAAAGATAAACTTAGTACTAGGGGAGGCACCCCAGAGAAGCGATGCTATCTCTTGTTGCCAGCGGGAACGCCACTTATGGGGAGGGGGAGGGAACGTGTGAAGGGGCCGTAGCCACTATTGAGCACGTGTGGAGGAAGGGGTCTGATTTGATGAACCAGACTGGGAACCAGGAGGAGACCAGCTGTTGGCGACGCGGTGGGAGATATCTGAACATCCACGCTTGAAAGTGGTCCACCAAATGAGACTGGAATCTGTGGACAGCTTCTGGGAGGGTGGGGATGGAGCCAGCGATGGCATCCAAGACAATCGTGTGGATAGTCCACATGGCGATTGCAACCACCAGAGCATGGAGGGAGGGTGGAAGGGGGAAGGCCATTGATGAAGCAAACATATTTCTTGACAGACTGAAGGGATGCGTTTGATCCTGGCCCAGCAGACGTTGGACTTCGCGCCATATCGCTTTAGAGGTGGGGCACTTCTCCAGGCGGTGAAACAGCGTTCCATACTGGCCACACATGACACAGGATGAGTGTAAAGCGTTAGAGCGCTCAGCTTTACGATACACCCGCCTCAGGCAGCGCCACACATGGGAGCGGACTTGAGGCTGCAACAGAAGATGGTGTGCGTATTTCCAGATAGTCTTTTGGGTCTCAGTGGGATAAGGGATGTCCATCATGTCCAGGTAGTCCACCCTGGATAGGACATGGGGTCGAATGGGGATCACGCCATCATGGATGGGTAGCCCCTGTACCTCTTGTGTGAACTGAGGAGAGGGGCAGCCTCGTCGGGTTGTATGTCCACTAATACAAATTCTCCACTCTGCGCTTCGCATGGAGAGTAGGATTCATTTGTAGTGGGTTTTAGTCCCGTGAGGACCTGTGGCCGATGTGTGTGATGCGAGGTATTTCATCAGGGAGTGGGGGTTTGATGGATTGTTGAGGCCCAAGGCTTGGGAGAAGTTGGAGCGGGCCATGCGGGACCAGTGTTGGGATGGGAGTGTAGGAGTAGTGACGGCCGCGATCCAGGTGCCCAGGATCTTGGCAGCATGGGCTTTGAAGTCAAGCAGGCCCATGCCACCTTGATGATGAGGGCCAAACATGACCTCTAGCCGTACTGGTGGAGGGCGGCCTGACCAAAGCCATCCTTGCAGCAAAGCATACAGGGATTTGAAGAAGCTTGGGGAGAAGGGTTGGCGTGGGCTCCAAACCAGACTTTGGATAGGAGCATAGAGTTGGCAAGAACAACCCTGCCAGTGAGGGTAGTAGGGTGGGCTCTGAGAGAGGCGATTCGCTTCGTCACGTTGTCCAGTATACGGCACTCCATTACTGCTGATGCATATCCGCCTGCCTCCATCCACACGCCCAAATGGCGCACCGGTCCTATGGTAGGATGTGGCACGAAGGGGAGCACTAGTGGAGCGGTGTGTGTTGAGTTAGTAAGGCGTGGATGTGGGTGAGCAGATGGGCTGGGTTGGGAACTAATTGCTGGGGCCCAGCAGTTCTGAAACTGACCAAGGAGGATGATTTCATTTTTGGAGCCATTCAGTGCCGCGTTGCTTACCCGGGAATATTCCTGGATGAGGGCTTCAAGTGCACGTGCATCTTTGTTATTAGACACCTCCACCACGCAATCATCTGAAAATGCCATCATCTTGACTGGGGTTTGGCCTGGCACATGGACCCCAGTGAGTTGAGCATTCACATTTCGCAGTAGTGGGTCAAGGCTGAAGTTGTATAAGAGTGGGCTCAGGGGGTCCCCTTGTCGCAGGCCCCTTTGAGGGCGGACTACTTCTGTTAGGAAGCCTGGGCCACGCACTGCCATTGTCGCAGATTCCGTGAGCAGCATCACCCAGTTTATGAAGCGGGGGGTAGGCGGAATTGATGGAGGCAGGCCCTAAGGTATTCTCAGTTTACTCTATCATAGGCCTTTTGTTGGTCCAAGAATACAAGTGCCCCAGAGGCTGTGGACTGACATACATTAGCCACTGAGTGCATGTTATCCCAAATCGACCTTCTGGGTATGAAACTGAATTGTTCTGGGGAGATGGTGGCAGATGCTACAGTCCCTAAATGGTTAGCCATGATTTTTGTTAAAATTTTGGTGTCTGTGTTTTTAGAGAAATGGGGCGCCAGTTGGCTAAGTCAAGCTTATCCCCTTTCTTGAAGAGTGTGACAGTAAAGGCCTCATGTCCTCCTGGTAGGAGGTGCGTTTCCAACAGGCTTTGGTTAAGTGAGGCTAACAGCAATGGGGATATATATTTGAAATATTTTTTGTAGAACTCATATGGAATGCCATCTGGGCCTGGGCATTTTCAGTTTGGTGCACCGCGAATGGCTGTCCATAATTCGTTTGGAGTAATTAAATTCATTATTTCTGGGTATCAGAAAACAGTGCAGATATGAGCTCAGTCGAGAAATTCTGCTATTTCGGCCAGCTGAATTGGTTCAGCTCAGTATAACTCAAAGTAATTTTTTGCGTTTCAATTGCCACTTCAGCTGGTGTGTCCGCAATGGAATTATCTGATCTTCGCACCTGTGTGCAGGCCACACTCTGGCGTGGTGCAAAATTTTTTTAAAAGAAGTATGCAGTGCACTTGTCGCCTTTAGTGATGCATGTGGCCCTGTATTGGACACAAATCCGATGTTTGTGTTGCCTTTTGAGTGCGTTGAGGTGGGCGGCTGCCTCCGCCCACTTCCGGCCCCATGCAGGGCTGTATCCTGTGGCTGGAATATTGGACTCCAAGTGGGCCAATTCCACCAGAGCGCGCGAGATAACCGCCGATGTGGCTCGTGAGCGTCTGGAGGAGAGATGGCGATAGTGGTGGATGGTGTCCTCTTTGAAAGTTGCCCATGTGGAAATGGGGTCCACACAAAACGGTGCAACAAACGATTTTGCCAAAGTTGCCTCTTCCACCCACATGGAAAATCCTGGTGATGCAAGCTCAGGGGGGGCAGATTTTGCACCAATGTGGGGCCTTTGCAACTGTGACGGGTAAGTGGTATGTTATTGAGACCAGTCAGTGGTCGGAGAATTCCATTTTCGTTGTTTTGAAGTGAGAGATGTGGGGTTGGAATTTCGCCAGCGTTAGAATAAGGTCGATGCAGGTCATGGACCTTAATTGGCCATTGTGTATGTGGGGACGCGTCATGTTTTTGAGCAGTGGGGCATGTCATGCAGCGCATCCATTAACCAAGGGTGGCTTTTAGAACGTGTAGTTCTATGTGACTCTGTGGGGCGTGGGGTGAGGGCGGCCACCGGTCCATTGGTGAGGTTAGCCAACAGAATATGTCGCCAACTAGGAAAGAATCAGGGGGTAGCGGGAGGGATTTGACCAATGAGAAAGATTCCTGACGCTCGTGTGCACCGTTTGGGGCATAGATTTTGATGATTGCGTGCGCAACGTCAGCCCATGAGAAGGTGACGATGAGCACTCAGCCATTTAGGAATGTTTCTGAGGATGTGAATTTGAAAAAATTAATTTTCTGAATTAGCACCCCACAGTGCTTCGACCAAAAGGATAGGGATGGGAGGAGCATTGTTTTCCAAGCTTCCTTGGAACCTTGTGGACAGTGGGACTCCTGGATGGCCAGGATATCCACGGGTAAATTGTGTTATAAAAAACTCAGTTTCCTAGCCTGGGATGGGGAGGCCTTGAGTCCAGCGATATTCAGTGTCCCTAGAGTGAAGGTTTCCCCCATCACACCTTAGGTGCGAGGGGTGGGCCCCCAGGCCCACCAGCCTCTTCAAGGTCCCCACGGGCTTTCACAGCAGTGTGGGTGTTAGCAGCAACGCTATTGGGGTTTTTGTTAATTTTTGTGGAAAGAGTCGCGTTGGCTTTGGCCTTCACTTTTTGTTTTCCTGACGTCGGACAAATTTTTTGCAGTGCAGATAAGTTCAGTGCACCATCAAGCGGGGCAAATTTTTTTTTCAGTTGGGATAGGTCCCAAGTTGGTTTCAACTGGAGCTTGGGTGCAGCAATTGGGTGATATCGAATCTCCCATCAGATCCTCAGATTGAGTGGCCCGCTCAGCATGGGCCTCCTAATCTGATTGGGTGATGGATTCCTGAGTCGCTTCTGCTGCGAAGGTCTCCATATCCTCCTGGTGTTGTGAGTGTGGGATGGTGGTGGTAGCCTTGGCCGCTTCCTTGGCCGCGGCCCTATGGGCCTGCTTGGCCTTCTTCCGCTCCTGCAGGGAGATGGGCTTTACCAATAGGTAGCAGCCTTGTGCTCCCCATGGGAAAGCCTCCTTGGTGCTTGCAGTTGGTTTGTAGTGCGCCTCTCCGCTGGTCATGGCCACCGAGGGGTGCTCTTGGAATGTGACGCCCTCCTTGATGGGGCATGCATGCGCCTTATGGCCAAACGCATCACAGTGGGTGCAAATGGGGGGCGCGCTGTCCACGGTTCCCCGAATAGGTGGGTGGTATGCCCTGAGATGTTAATAAAGGTGGAGTGCGGGATCTGGGTTAGGTCCTTTGCAATCTCCTCAGTTGGGGTCAGAACTGCGATGGCTTTGCCAGTGCACAGGTGTGGCATCAGCATAAAATGTTGCATATCAAAAGATTGTATTTCGCCATATATGGCGAGACCATCTTTCAGGTGTTGCTCAAAAATGTCACGTTTTACCGTGGTAGGCAAAAAGTCAAACATGAGGAAAATTTGGTTTAATTTTGTCCATCTGGTGCATTTGGTTTCGACGACCCATTGCCCTTCAGGGAGGTCGACCACTATGCACACCGCTGCAGCCTCATCTGCTGCTATTTTGCTTTTGAAACCTAGGTCCAGCCAACCACGCGACATGGAGTGAGGTGCAACGTACATCGCGGTTGGGAAAATTTTGTGTACATCTTCACAAAATTTTTCCCATAAGGCCGTTTTTGGATGTCCAGATACACACGGACTCCAAATTTCACCAACGAAAGTGGCTGGGAGTGTGGCGTGTTGATGTACTGGTTGCATTGTGCTTGCCACGCGAGTATCTCTGGGGAAATTGTGACTGCCAGTTTTTTTTAGATTTTTGTCTTTTCTGCCAGATTCTCTGGGGCGTTTTCGAATGTTGGAGGCTGTGGGCCTTCCGCCTGCTCCTCTTGCCTTGCTTGCCCAACTGCTCCCAGACATGGGCGCAGACTAATCTCCTCTGTGAGATTATCAAACTAGATTTAGTCTTGAATTGAATAGGTTGCAAAAGTGTTTGCAACGAGAAAGAAAAGTTTTAGGAGATATGTTTTATTAGTTACAGTCATAATTAAAGCATTATTATATGAATTAGTAAAGTTTTGAACTGCAAGTATGGGTGTTTTTTGTGAAAAGTATCATATGCGCATCTATTCTTAATTTATATTTTCAAAAAATGTAAATGGAAAATTAAGGGTTTTCTTTTAGCTCAACATCACTTTCAAGCAATTTTGAAAAAAAACAAGTTGATTTTCCACAACCACCTAACTGCATCAATTTCCCAATTCATGTCCTCAGATCCACCACCTGCTGCCCTAGTGTGGGGCAGCGGTGCTCCACCAGCTAGCATTTACCTCCCAGCAGGCAAACACATGTGGACTGGATTGACTAGTCCACCAAATGCATCTAGCTGCTTTGTCCCTCCAAGGGACTTAGCACTACACCTTGCGCAAGTCCACCAAACCCACCCCCACTCCCTAGCCCTACCTATATCCAATATCTGCTTTTTCCTCCACGTCAAGTATGGATGTATCTTCCCATATACTGACAAAGCAGTTATTGAGCTGGAAATGGCCACCTTTGCACCAGCAGGTTATATCAACTTTTACTCTTACAAGGGCTAGTTTGATATTGGCTTCCCCACTGAAGAGGATGCGGCCACTGCAGCAGCAACGCCCTTAATTTATAAAAACACACCCATTACCACCACCCATACACGTCTCCCCAATGATACCACACTTGTGGTGAACTTTGCAAACCTTCCCTCACACCTTCCACATCAAACACTCTATAAGGAGTTGATCTCAGGGCTATCCACTTATGGCACAGACCCCATCCTCCAATTCATTGTCCCAAGTGGTGCTGAACGCCTTGCAGCACCTTGGGCAATGACCACTATTACCCCCCACCAGCTGAACATGGCCCAACACATCCCACCGCATGCCTATATCTCATCCACACCCAACCATTTCTTTTGGGCTCACACCAACAATGGTCGCACAATTTGCCCCCTCTGCCATTTATTGGACCATATGAAAAAAGCATTTCAATAAAATATACACCATGTAAACACGGCCAACTCTACCCATGAGGCCACACCAACAGCGTTTGAGTGGGGATTTTGGCTGCCCCACCCCCCGCAGGCCATGAGCTTCAATCAGAAATGAAATCTAGCACCTCAAAGCCAACCAAATAATTTACACCCATGTTAACTAATTGGGTGCAGGCTTGGACCAATATTAAATCCAGAAAATCTTCCATCTCAAAACTTACCCAACCACAGCCATTTACCACCAAATCAATCCAAGTCAACCAAAATCCCTGGGATTTATTGGATGAAGTGTCCAAATCTGGTGAAATTGTCCCACCTCCGGATAAACCATTCAATTAAGATCCTTATCTGAATTCAGTTTTTGATGCCCCACTCCTGCCCAACCAATTTGTCCCCAAGCCCAATGCTATCCCATACCAAAGTAACCACCAGCTTTCCAAAGCCATGGTAGCCTCATTCATAAATTGCCATCTATGTGAAGCCGTGGAAAAATCAGTCTCTAAATTTAAATAAGGATTGTACATCACCATGTTCCCCCCAAATTCTTTGTAGTTGAAAAAGAGAAAATCGAACGCCTAATGAAACTTCCATTAATGCTATCAAACATTTCACTGAAATAGCAGATTTTTCCCCATCCACAAGTGTGACCAGAATCAACACTGCAAATTTTGCCCACCTTTCTGATGCCTGCATCTAAGCTGAACACCATGTGGCCAAACTCATGGAGGCTATGATTCAGGCCCAAATACTCAGTTTTAATGAATATCCGCTCCACCTCAACCCTCATTCCGTGGACGCCCAACCCCTTTGCTATCAGCATTGGTACGTCTTTTCAATGCTAAAGCTGAAATTGATGCTGATACCAATATTTGCCTGATCCCCCCTCCCCATCTGCCATGGTGGGATAAGTGGCCTGACGCTGTGCCGCCTGGTAGGCTATTTTCTCATTTTCTTTTTTTGTGTGTCTCAATGCCAATTTTGGGCAGTTGATTCATATTTGGTTTTTTAGTTAGAGTTTCAGTTTTAGTAATGTCCATCCCCTGGTCAGCGTACCTTGAATAAATTTAAATGAAAAATTAATAAATTTTTATATGTTTTAGGGCAAACTACTTACCAAAAGGGTAGGTATAGCCAAAAAAAACTTTATGATTAGTATATATATACATCATCAATAAGTTTAAGTCTTTGCTTTTGTGAGCTTATAAATACTTTATAATGTTACATAGGCATTAACATACCTATAATAGTGTTATAGATAATATCCCAAGATTTCTCTGACATTGTGTAAATTTAGAAGTGAACTTATACATCTATTTTTTTAGTACTAGATGGTCCCAACCCAAGGGGGGATTCATCGATGTAACTTATACATCTATCTTATCAGTAAAACACTTATGAAAAATTAAATTTTTTATATAACTAAAGATTATAAAATAACGGGAGATAGGGTATAATTGATAGAATAGATTGGGTCTTAAAAGCATTTTCTAGGATTATATGTAGAAGTATAAATCTATATCTTTTCTCATATGTTATAGATTTTAAGTATATAGTCTAGTATTTCGTGGTAATAAAGGGGTATCAAATTGTATTATAACTAGTAATAATCTATTTTTATCAAAGTCCTTTGCATATTTTCTCTGGAAGCTCAACTACAAATAAGGAGATATCTAGTTTAATAACTTAAAGGGTGGTTAGCCTGGCTGGTTGATTTCTGATTCCACTCTAGTGCAGATTTTTCTCAACACATGTTCAAAACCTGTACTGGCTATAAAAAATCTCGGTGTGGTATATTAGTCTCAAGATTGACTCAACTTGATTACTTTTTTTAGTTTAATAACTTAGTTTACAAATAATGTGTAATGGACAAAGTTCTTAAGATGCCACTTGTCATAATACTAAACCAGTCATCCTAATGAAGAGTCACCTTGATATAGTATTTTAATGATGGCGTGTATCCCAGAAATGGTACAAACAGTATCAGAGAGGCTAATTCAAATTTACCATAAAGCTTGGCGTTCCAAACTATTTCAGAAAAGTAAATTAAAAATAATAATATACTTTCACAGGCCAAGATATGGTAGGCGTTCATATGCTGTCAGCCTCTGTCATCTGAAGGGCTTAGCCAAGGTGCATTCAAATGGCGTTGAACCACACCAAAGTAGCCTAAGCGACTCTAAGAATCTGGCTGAGGAGAATTACAGGCACCCAAAGGGCCCTGTTTATCTTGTTGATCCAATGTCTCAATTTCTATTGCTATGCACAACCACAAACGCAGTAGCTTATTACTTTTTTTAATTATACACTTTGTTGAATTTTTAGCCGTTGTTATGCTTTCTGGTGCGTTTTGCACCTAAATTACAACAATTATTTGCAGGAGAAGTTGGTTCTCTACTGCAAGATAAATATTTAGGAGCTTAACAACTACTTGTAATAACACTTTAATCTAAAAATAAAGATAGATTTTATACTAGAGTTTTTTAGTAATAGTCAAGGGGTAAAGAAGTTAGCTCTCTTAAGATATTGATGCTTAGTATTTAAACTTATTGAGGCTTGAAGTGAGTTGGGGCACAAAATTCAGATTATATTAAGAATAGCCATGTTAGGTAATACTAGGTTTTGGCTTATTGTGGCTCTCAAAACTCGCCTTGATTTGATGGTACAACCAATGGAGGGTCAATAGCAGGTAGTACAAGTCTTTGAGGCAAGGATTTAATATATTCACCCAATCATTGGGCGAGAAAAAAATATGCATTTGATGGAAACCCTCCAAGGCTATAAAAGGGAGTGGTCATGGGGAAGGTGTTTAGATTGAGTTAGCGAGGGGATGGAGAGGACCCTCAGAACAACTCCTCTTTTTTGCTGCAGGTTCAGCATATCCCCAATACTGGCCATAGGGTGATTTAGCTGAGGATTGGGGGCAATAGTATTACCCCAATTCGCGGGGTTCCACTGTGAATTGACCAGGGTTTTTTTTGCTGATGTTATTCATATTGAAACCTGAATCACTCTTAGTACAATATCAGACTTGTAATTTTCTGACATCACCCACTTCAAGAGTGTTAGGTGGAGAATAAGGCTGCAAGAACTGGCCATGAACCCAGTTGATAGTAAATCTTATATCATGGGATTTGATGGAGTACTCCTCCCCTCACTTGTAAGTGACTACAAAAGGTCCTTCCCAAATAGACCTGAGCTTCTCCCTTCTAGGAGTTATACAATTATGATAATACAGCACCAAGTTTGATACTTGGTTGGAAGGTAGAAGGGGTCAGAGCTCACTAGCGGCTTGATCCTTCTTTGTGACCATTTTGGCCAAATTAAACATAGCCTATGATTGTAACTGAATGACGTTCTGGGCCAACTTTTTCATGGCTTGCTTGGGTCAGCCCTATCACAAAAAATATATATAAATAATAATGCCAGTACTTCAGGTTCCCATCCATACAATACTCAGATTGGAGACATTTTGAGGATTTTATGGTAATGCTACGGTATGCCATGAAGGCACTTGGTAAGTACAGATCCCAGTGAAGGGGGTATGAAGTGGCCATTTTTCGTGATATAAGAAACCAAGGTCTCATTTGCCTCTCCACAGTACCATTGGTCAAGGGGTTGATGGGGGCTGAAAAGGGCTGTTGCGTGTCCATGGTGGTAGCGAGGATCTTTACTACTTGGGAGGTGAAGTTTAACCCATTATCACAGAGAAGAACCTGAGGGTAACCATGACGAGCAAAAATATTATGATGGAGGAAAGTGGCCATGACCTTTACTGTTTGAGCAGGGAGAGCCACCACTTAAACCCACGTGTGAAATGATCAATTCCGACCAATATATATAAATTTCCCCCAGTAGTCTGAGGTAGAGGTCCAACCATTTCTAAACTTATGATGTGGAAGGGTTGTCAAGGCGTAGTGGGTTGGTATTGATACCGGGTCTTGAAACTGGATTGCTTTTTGCAGGTCAGACAGGCGTCCAGGACCTCAGTTATGGTCTCAATGATGCCTTCCTAGTAATAGCGCTCTTTAACCCACACATATGTCTTCTGTACCCCACTATGAAAGAATATAATGGATTCCAAAATGACAGGTACTCACTCTGATTTCTGGAGATAGGGCAACCAATTTACCCTGACTTTTTTGTATAGCTTCCCACTTTCCAACTTGATATTTTGGGAGTGCCGAGCTAGCATCTTTTGTACAGGTTCATCCTCATCCCCCCATGCATCAGGAGTCATCAAGAGGTCATATAACCTCTCAGCTTCACTTATATCTAAATAAAGTACAGGCAGATGCATCAGCCTATCAACGTTCATATGGCTAGTTCTTATCTGATGCTCAATTTCCATGTCATAATGCTGTAGATTTAAAGCCCAGAGAGCCAGCCGTCCTGTGGGGTCCTTTATATTCTTCAATTACTTTAAGGATGCGTGGTTGGTAACCATATTGAAGGAAGTCCCATATAAGAAGGGGAGGTAGTGCTTCACAGCAAGCAGGACAGCAAGGCACTCCTTTTAGAGACGCTTTAGTTGCGTTCAGCTTTTGAGAGCATCTTGCTGTAGTAGGAAACAGGATGATCGCCCCATGCTTGTCCAGCTGAGCCAAGTTAGCTCCAACGACGTAATCAGAGGCATCCATGAAAGGCTTAAAGGGCTTGCCATAGTCAGGGTGGCGGAGGATTAGCCTTTGTTGCAGCAAGTTCTTCAAAGTCTCAAACGCGGCTTTTTATTCCACACACCAATGGAATGGAGTGTCATGGCCAAGAGGCGGACGAGGGGTTCACTGAGCTGGGCGAAATTGGGGATGAATTGATGATAATACCACATCATATCCAAGAATACCTGAATGTTGTGGAGGGTTTTGAGCGCCTGAATCTTTGATATCGCTTTAACCTTGTCTTGTAAAGGTTGAATCCCATCTTGAGAGATGACGTGTCCAAGCAAAACCAAATTTTTCTGGAAGAAAGTACATTTTGATGGCTTCAATTTAATGTTAGAAGCCTGCACGCGTTGTAACACTTCTTTAAAGTGGGTAAGATGCTCATTAGAAGTCTTGGAAAACACTGTGATATCATTAAGCTAAACGATGGTGAAGCTAAAATTTAAGGTCCTGCAAGATATGATCCATAGCTCGCTAAAAGTTGGCAGGTGCATTTCATAACCCATGTGGTAGTTGAGTAGGTTGGAAGAGACCTTCACTGCAAATAAGAGCACATTTCCCCAGATCTTGAGAGAAAGGTCCATTTTCCAATAACCGCTGCCAAGTCCATGGCAGAAAAGTAGTTAGAGCTGGAGAGTTGGGCTAGGGCATCATCAATGCGGGGGATAGGATAGCTATCTGACTTGTGAGGTTAGCAATTTGTGGTATCCCATAACAATCTGATGGACTCCATTTTTTTCTAAATCAGTAGAAGAGGGGATGACAAAAGGCTTTAAGAAAGGCAACAGTAGCCCCAAATCCAAAAGCTGTCTCAGATCCGTCCTCATTTGGAGCTCCTCAACCTTAGATTTTTTATAAGGCTTGGATCAAATAGGCCAAGCATCACCAACTACAATGGTATAAGTACAACCCTTTGTATGTCCATAGTCAGTGTCAGATTAGGAGAAGATATCATTATAGGATTCCAGTAGAGAGTTAACTTTTTCGAGCTCTTTGGGAGTTAGATTTTCAGAGATTTGAACGTGAGGCAAAGCGTATATCACATAATCAGTAGGTAGTCCCAGATCTAACATAGACCCAATATAATTGACTTGTCAGACTCCCCAATTGGAATTAGAAGGGCTTTTTCAACCTCCTTATACTTTTTTTGACCATATCCTTGTTAGTAAAAATCCACAACAGAATATTGATTGGTCGCTGGTAGGAAGCGTCTAGGATACCCAGCTACACAAGAGGTTCCAAAGGACTTATTTCATCAATGCTTGTTAAGTGCAGCCGGCAGTTGCGGAGGATTTTCACAGTAATCTTGGTGTCTATCATCTATTCACCCTCTTTGACTACTACCTACTCTGAAGCATACAATGGAAGGCCCTCTGCAGCATCCACAGAGTCAGGAAGCCTTTTGTGTTTTGGCCTGACGTTGTATAACAGAGAGAGAGGGCGGAGGAAAGATACTCAACTAAGCATGTTTATTCTTTTTTCTTAGGCTCATTGTTTGTAAAGATTAGGGGAACTTTGTAATTGAGAAGGGAGAGAAATCCCTGTTTCATGTTGAAAACCCGTCATACTCAATCGTTATTGAGTGCTAATGAGCAGGTCATATGGATTGTTTTCCAATGCCAAAGTGGGGGAAGACAGGAGGAGCTTCCCAATACGTATGGGTAGAGAAGAATAGGATCCAATAGCTTGCATGTTGTTGGTCCCCGCAGTTCCAAACTCTTGCGAATAATCCAAGGGTGGCGCCAGCCTAAAACTATTAATGAGCTTTGAAGAGACAACGTTCACTGGAGAACCCATATCAAGAATGGCTAGACCTTGCACCTTATCGATGACAACTTCTACCTTGGTTATACTGCTACCAAAATTAAATAGAAGGGCGAGAACCTCCTTCAAATGGAGTGAGGAGGCAAGGCATTAAGCTATTGCAGGGTTTTTATATTTGATAGACTGAAGGGTATGAACCTGAGGGTAGATCGGATCATTGACCCATAAGCTGGTCAGCATTACTGGCAGTATCAATCACCTCTGAATACCGTAATATTTGTTGGAGATAGGTTCATCGTGGTATTATAGCCATATCTATTCTTTCAGTCCTCAACATATCCTGTATCTGAACTTCCATCGGGCTCCCAGGACATCATAGCCCACATCTTAGCCACCCCTTCAGACTCTTAATCAGAGGGGTTGTCAATGCACTCCAAAGAAGTGTTAAGAAGGGACCAAGAAATTGGCTTGTTCTCCTCACAAGAGAGGGCCTTTTGGCGCTCATCTACCTTCTTGGCTTTTGGAGGGTTATCATAGCTGCAATCGATTTTGGGGCCACTTGAGGAGATGAATTCTTTCTATGCATGGTCAGAGTTGAGGCCATGGTTGTTATATAGGATGACTTGGAGGGACAAGAGGGTGTAGCTGTAGTGATAGACCCCTTAAGAGAGTGCAGGGTGTTATGAGAACTCAACCAGTTTCATAGGGCTGACTTGGGGTGTAGCTGAGGGGAGAGAGCCCGACCTTATCACCCCTGGTGCCCTCTGGCCAACCTCTAATGGTGGAGGGCAGATAAGTCTGGGACGCCCCATGCGAACAAGATTAGGAAGGGTAGTCAGCACTGGAGGGGTCAGTATGCCTTCCTTGGTAGGCGTAGCTTCACGGAGATCAGCAACCTCTGATAATTCCTACTTTATATCCTAAACATTGCAAGGGAACGCTTCACTGAGATAATTTATTATGCTAAGAAAGGGTAAGAGGATAATCCACCTTGAATGGCAGCAATTGCATCATTCAAAGGTAGCATATTAGCAAGCAGAAGAGGCTGGGCCACACTGTAAAACCGATCAATGTAGGTGGCAACTGATTCCCCCTCAAGTAGGGTTATGCATATAAACGCCTGTTTTTTCTTATTCAAGCTCTGCGTGGATCCAAATTTCTCAATGAGCGCGTTTTTTACCGCAGCCAAATTTTTAAAAATGGCCATATAAGGTACCATCACCTCTTGGGTAGAGCGGCTGAGGCTGGAAAGGATATGCTTTAGTTTTCAAGAATTGGTTGCCTTTCCATAACAGCCTCATAGTCATAGAGGTAGAAGCAATGCTACCATCACCTGGGGTAAATTTGTCTCTGAAAGGGGGTTTGGAGATAATTGGGGCAGCCTCATGAGAAACTTGGTAAACACGCTGTTCAAGTGTTTTAAGATGAGACAGTGCACTGGCTATCTGCTGGGCTAAAGCATCTAGCCGGGGTTCAGAAGCTGCAGGGAGGTTGTGAGTGTTATTCACCCCAATGACCTCCATTTTTAATAGTAATTTTTGTGGTGTACTACCCCATGTAGAGAGCCTCACTTGTTTTATTTTAGGCTGTTGTTATGCTCACTTGTGCGTTTTGCACCTAAATCATAACAGGTATTTGCAGGAGAAGTTGAAATTCTGCTTCGGGATATATGTTTAGGTGGTTATTGTCCAATTGTAATAAAAATCTAGTATTATAATTTAAAAATGAAGAATAATTTTTCTAAGATTTTATTAATAATAGTCAAGGGGTCAAGAAGCGAACCCTCTTAGGATATCAATGCTTAGCATTTAAACTTATCAAGGATCAAAGTGAGATGGGGCACAATATTTGGATTAGGCTAGGAATAGCTGTGTTATGTAACATTAATTTTTGGCCTATTGGTACTTTCAAGACTTGCCTTGCTATGATGTAACAACTATTGGAAGGTTATTTGCAGGTAGTATAAATCCGTGAGGCAAGGATTTAATATACTTCACTTTTTCATTAGCAATAAAATATTTGCATATGATGGAACCCCCTCCAAGGCTATATTTAGGGGGTGGCTGCAGGGTAGGCATTTAAACTGAGTTAGCAAGGGGATGGAGAAGACCCTCGGAACCTTTCCCCCAATTTTCTGCAGGCTTGGCGTAACCCTGCTACTAGCCATTTGGCGATTTGGCCAAGGATTGGGGGCAATAGTATTACCCTGATTCGCGGAGTTTCACCAAGAATTGACCAGAATTTCTTTTAGCTAATGTTATATATATCAAAATCGTAATCGCTCTTATTACAATATTGGACTTGTAATTGTCTGACGCCCTTTAAGTGCCAACCATCAAATGATAAATTTTAATGAATAAATTTAAAAATGTGACATAGGAGAAATAAAGCTAAACATGACCCTTTCATACTTAAACTTTTCCCAGCTGGAGCCTTAAAAATTGTTTAGTCTAATTTGTGGCGGTGTTACTACCATCTGGGAGCGCCTTGGTTTAGCACTTCAGGTGGCAGACGGTGACAGCCTATCAACGCCTACCATATATTGGCCTGTGATGGTATATTATTGCATTTTAATCCCTCATGCGAGCAATAGTATGGAATGCCCAAATTATGATAAACCTTTAAAATTCCCTTTATTATATGTTCTTAACATTTTTGGGATTGAATTCCACCAGTAAGATCCTATGAATAGAGGAAACTCTCCATTAGGATGGCTGTTTTAGCATTATGATGAGCGATGTCTTTTAACCTCATCTTTTAAATCATTTCAGGTCACCCTTTTTCTTAGCTAGTTATGCTTAACAGGCAATCTAAAATATGGTACAGCAGCAATTTCCCTAGCTTTACCACGGACACCTAATTCTTCTTTGCTTTTTTTGTTGGCTATCAGTGAGGAGGATGGGAAATTTGGGGGGGATCTGTTAGACTGCTGGAGGTTGTGGCCGTTTGTGCTTTCCAGGAGACCTCCAGTGGAAACGTTGACGCTTTCTGGGAACCATGGTTTTTCAAGTAATTTATTGTGAACCCCTTCCACAAAGTCAACCGTTAGAAAACTGATTAGGATTTAATTCCTCGATTTTTATGGTTTAGTGAATAAGGATATCTTCTTTCATGGGGTGATGTAACAATTGGTGATTGTATATTGATACCTTTAAGGTTTGGAATTGGAAAATCTGCTATGCCAATGGTTGTTTCACAATCTCTGATAAGGCTTAATTGTTGAGTTAATGTGATTGGGGCCCTTTTTAGAATTAATCTAATAATCCAGAATATTTATAAAAATTTAGGCCTTAAACTACCAGCTAACAGCTTCTGGGACGCCAGATTCTTTCAGGCTTCTACACCAAATTATAAATAATAGTGTAGCTCTTAGTGGCTAGTATTTTACTGATGATGTGTTACACCTTTTATCGTCTGATATTCTCATTTTTCGCTCCAAAATAAAAGCCCATTATCATATGTCAGGACTTTTACTTGAGTCAAGTTTTTAAATTTTTCTATTTAAATTTATTGATTATGTGTTGTTGGCGCATGGAGAATACTCAAGCCAAAGGTTACGCTTTGGTGACTGTTCATTGGGATAATTATTGCAACCAAGGAGAACTGGAGCAAAACAGGGCCCTTGGGTACCTGGAATCCTCTCCAGACAAAAAAATAAAATTTCTTAGGCTATTTAGGGTGGAACAGTGGCTTCTGTATGCGTCTTAGTAAAGCCCTCTATGTTACAGAGGCCAGTGGCATATGAACGCCACTGTATCTCTACCTGTGAGGGTATATTGTAGAATTTTATTCTGCCTTGCAAGTGGTGGTTATGAACACACAATCACACAAGATACAAACTTACCTCTCTGACTGTTTGTACCTTATTTGGGATTGCAAGCCTTCAGTAAAGTTTTATAAATTAAGGCAACTCTCCATTAAGATAGCTGATTTAACATTATAATGAGCAAAGTCTTTGGAACCTCATCCGTTACAGAATGGGTTTACATCATACAATTAATATAAGATACATTCTTAAAATACAGATATATCATATATATATATAAAGCAAGTTTTACGTGCATATGTGTGCAAATAATAACTATAAAAAAAGCATACAGAGCTTTGAATTTATGAAATTAGGGCCAGGAAAAGTCTGTGTGCACCACAAAACTAATTGCTTTAATATTTTAATAAAAAAGTTTATATAGAAGTGTATTATGTATATAAATTTTAATGGTAGTTATTATATATAGTTTTGACTGAGCAGATTAATATTTAGTTGAATTAGTTTTTCTAAGGGTCTCGCCAAGTAATTGATGGTCTTTGTTGCTAGAATTAAAGTATTTTTGGATGTGTGTTTATTGGTAAAAAGTTCATCTGAAAACTTTAATTAAATTTGAGCCAAATGGTTGGTGGTTTATTGGTTAAATTAATAATTTTTGCTTTGGGCAAGTGGTTAGTAGTTTTTGGTTGACTCAAAATATTTGATCACACCCTAAACTTATTGATGTCCATCTATTAAAATAAGAAGTATTATAATCCATTAACAATATCTGGTGAATTGTAAAGCCACAAACACCGCTGGAAAATTGGGATATCTACAATATTTGTATACTTAAGGAAAGAAACCAGGGGACAGACTATACCAAAAAGGCTTAAAGAGCACAAATAAATAAAAAACTTTTAACTGAACCTAAATAAAAAATACAAAATAAAATTAAATGACATTAAAATCACTTACTTAGCTAGGAGCAGATAAATGCTATCCTATTATGGCGGATGGTGAGTGATGATGAGAGGCACATCAACCACACCTCCAACCTTAACCAAGTATTGGCACATAGCCAAGGTTAAGATTTTAAGATTATCTATAGGGTGGGGGTTTGTGGGTTGCAAGAGAAAAAGCAAGATGGAGATGGGTCAATAGCACAGCTTTTTTTAAATTGATAAATCATGTTTATCTTGGATGCGGACATCTGTGAGTGAGGAGAAGGCGTTAAATTAACCTTGGTAACTTTAGTGCATGGGCTCGAATTTAGCTGTTGCAACAAAAGCTAAAACTGATTTATGTTTTTCTTATGCAGGGAAATAGGTTTATATTTGGTCGTGAGAGGGAAGTTAAAGAGAATTAGTGGGACAGACCATCAGCCATCACTGTGACTGAACTGTCAACAGCATTGTGAAGAGGACGACGTTCAGGAGATGCAACTTTATCTTCAGCAATCTGGTGGACACTTCAGAAAGGTTTGCCATTTATTTTTAGTAAGTAATGGTGAGGGGAAATTGCGCATCATGTTTAAATTGAGGTATTGTTTGACATAGTAAATATCAATCTAAAAACAATCCATTTAAATCACATGGTTTTCATTGAGCTCAAAAAATTTGACCTCTGTGTACATTATGTAACATGATGGCCTATAACTTTACTAAGTTATAAACCCAAACAAACCCACGCAAGTTGCTATTTTTATCTATAAACATTATAACTTGCTGTTGTAATAAATAAATGTGGGTGAATCCGCGGCTACATGCTAGTATAAGATATTTAGGACATCACATATAGGGTATAGCTAAGAGTTGTTAGCCTAGCAGCCAGGAGATCTTGAAAACTTCTGCAACCACAAGCTAACGATGGGATACTTAAAAAGAGCAGTTGTAAATGCACAAACCTATAACTTCAAGATAATGTGGGGTAAAAATTACATACAGGATCAAAACCAGTTCTGGAAAATACAAAGCATCGTTTCTTCCTGTAGAGCGCAAGACATGTACTCTACTTGCAAAGATATAGTTTCTTCCAGGACTTCCTATTGATACTAATCATTCATAAAACCTCTGTCCTGTGATGAGGTAGCTTCTGAAGAATATCGTACAGAGCACTATACAATGTTCAATACTGCTTCAATTCTTGGGATAGTAAATTTTTACCTCAAAAATGGTTTCCAATAAACTAAGAAAAGTTAAGAAAATGATAATACTTTACTGGTATAGAAAGGAAGGATATTTATTAGTGATTCTCTAGCCATGGAAAATCAATGTCTCCATGTTAGAATCACTATTGCTTGGATACAATGGGCACAATGTGTACAATGAGTAAAATAGGTATAATGTGATCATTTACGAGAAAGGTTGATCTAAAGGCTAGAAGTCGCTGCATGTGAATTCTAGAATGATTAGGACCCAAAAAGTAGGGTTAATGTTAGAGCGTTTTAGCAAAAACATGATAATTTCACATACTTGTTCTGACCATCAATATTTAAAAGGTGATTGTCCAAAGTCAAATTAGCACTTTTGACAACACTTTCCCCTCTTGACTCGATTTTATTTTCCAAAGAAAGCTGGTTGGGAAGCTTACTGCTATGTAAGTCCTGAGGCTCTTTGCATGAACCCTATTAACAAATTTCCTATTGAGTAAATTCTTAATGGTGTAAACATTGAAGGATGAGAATTCTGCTATTACGCATGGCCCTTTCCAGAGCATTGGCATCTTATGGGTTCATATAAACAAGTAGAAATTTGAGTATTGTACCCAATCGGCCACTTTGAAATTGTTCAAAAATACTTGGTGGATATCTTCCTGTGTCTTCTGGCTAATTTTTCTAGTTTAGGAGGACCATAAACTTTAGTTTGTATCTAAATTAGTACAGTGACTAGTTGATAGAAAGTAATATGTAGGTTCAATACCATCCTCATCCTTGCTAATGGACTATAATAGAGGGGTAAAGTGGGCTGTCATCCATACAGTAATTTAAAAGGGAAATTCCAGAAAAACTACAATAACCAATGTTGTAGGCAAAGACAAGTATTGCCATATAGGTCCTCTTGGGGAGGAAAAGAGGCAGCATACTTACAAAGATTTCTTAGCATTCCGTTAAGCCTCTCATTTTCTAATGGTCTCTGGATGGTATGTGGCAGTAAAAACCCCTCTTTTCTACATAATCGAGTTCAGTTCTGAAAACATTTTTGAGGTGAAGTTGGTAGCATTGTCCATTACTATAACCTGTGTAAACTCACGATGGTGAACAATGTGTTCCATTATAAAATTGGATGTGGTGACTGCTTTAATGTTGCATAAGGGCTTAGCTTTGACCCATATGGTTAAGTGGTCAATTGTCACAATAATGTTATGATGGCTGAATTTTATGACTGTAAGAGGACTGGGAAAAAAATTGAGATGATTTGCTAAGCCCAGTTAGTTAAATTGGTTATTATCTGGTGGAAGCCTTTAAAATTTTTGCAGTTAGAAATTGCGGCACTTTTTCAAGATGCCCTGGATGTCAAACATCATCTCCTGCAACATAGTAGCTCTGTTGGAATTGTTTTAGCTATTTAGCCCTCCATGATCCACAATGTGGTGAGCTTGCATAATAATCAATGGTCATTTAGAGGGTGCATGTAAAGCTGCCTTCTAATATCACTTTTGATTTTGTAAAATATCCTGTTCCAGACTTCAGTATTCTTCATCAGATAAACAAAGGTGCACTTAAGAAGAGGTTGCTTATTGGTGTACTTATACAAGCTTTTCATTTTCTTAAACAATCAATTGGCATACAGGACCAACACAGACATGATAGGCAGTCATTTATGTCCGTTGGCGTTTTAATGAGATTACCTTAACTTGTGTACCACCTCATAGTTATAGGCCTGGAGCTTCAACGCCCAAATTTCAGACGACCTTAATACTCTTAAAGGTTATATAAACATAAGGAGGCGTTTTCAGTGTACAATTAAAACTTAGTTCTATGAATATAAACGCGAATTTGTTTACAGGCAAAGTCAACTGCTAGATATTTGCATTTATAACTGTTTTGTCAGCAAAATGGCTAAAATGGTTGGACCAGGATGCAGACTTGGGTTATCAATGGACCACAAAAGCATCCAAAATGCAAGGGAAACAGCCATTCATAGGACTCTATTAATTAAGGACCTAGATGAAGGGTGTGGGAAATGTACATTCAAAAACATATTAAAAGTAGTTGTAGGGGCAACTTCAGGTCTTTCTTGGGAAGCCCTAGGGGAAAAAGGGATGGGAGGTTGACAACGTCTCAGGTATTAGAACTTGTGAGCCTTAGGGATTATGACAGAGAGAGTAGAAACTTCAGGAAGGAGGGTAGTCTGCATGGCAGGAAGGGCTTTATACTTCCAAATGGTGAATTCTATTAAAGCTTCAGAAAGGGATAATGCTCATGCCCAGGAGGAAATCTGTTTTCCACAGGAGGGGAAGCCAAGTATGGGGAGCCCTGTAATTGATAATTTTGAATAGGTTGTTGGATTTGTGGCTGGAAAAAGGCTCAGTGGTGCTTATTGCCTCGAATTCAATAATATATGTGAGGGGCGTGTCTCACCAGATATATTAAAATAACTAAAAAATATAGCTCCTAAAGAGGTTTTATTTTTAATGGAAGTTTAAAGTATTCCATGTGGCGGTAAAAAGAGCATATCCTTAATAATTTAATAAAAGTATTTAACATGTCGAGACTTAACGTTCAGATAGCTTGGAAATTTCTGAATTAAGTAGTTTGGGATTTTAGCCTATTGAAACTCAGAAAACTCGCTTCACCTTGGCTGAATGACTGATGGGGAGATAACCTTTGGTAATACGTACCCATGGGGTAACAATTTAATAAGTTTCAGCCAATCCCCTTTAGAAAAATTTATTGCACCATGGGGGACTCCCGCCAAGCCTATAAAGGGGGTGGTCCCTGCTTCAGTGCTGGCTTTGTACTAGTTGTGACTGGGGAAAAAAGCCTTCAATGGACTCCCCAGGTTTACCAGCGGAGTTGGGGAAATTTGACTTCCTAACTTAGCGCTATTTGCCCATTAGTATTCATAATAGTGTTGCCCCAATTTGCGGGGTTCCACTGAGAATTAGTCAGATTCTTTTGGCCAACAAAATCGTTATTTAAATTTAGATCAATCTCATTATTATTGGGGACTTGTGTATGTCCAACATTTCCCCTATTCAGCCAATTTTTTCCCTAAAACAAAAATATCTTGAAGCCTGGAGGGCAAATGTCTGACATTGCTCCCCTCAAAAATGCTGGGGGGAGAATAAGGTTGTATGTAAAAATTTATATGTCTGGTTATTATCAGCCAATAACCCCTACAAACTTATTACTTGCACAGGTTCTGTTCTTGTGCAATTCTTCCGCCTTGTATAGTATTGATACTATTGGTTGATTTTAGTATGACAAATATTATCCGTATTTGAATGGAATTCTTAGATCTTGGCCCAACGCTCAGCCAGTATTTCTGCTCAAAATACCTGAGATGTCTCAAAATAGGGATTTGTTCCATCATACTGTCCAACCAGATCTTCTCTGAGATTCCCTGGTGACAATTTCTCCAGTTTGACACACAGTCGGCAGCAATCCCCTATTGCTTCCACTTCTCCTCTGGATCCCCAATCAGATCCTTACTCTTTTCCTTAAAGAGTCTCCCATTTATCGCACACAGCAATAATATCCCTGAGAAAGAATAGAACAATTGCAAGCTGATATAGTTTAATACTTAAACTATTTCTCAGATAAAGACTATAGAACTGTAGTAATGTAGTACTATATAACTGTTTTTTATAAGTGAATTCTAGGAAATTTATAGTGAGTCTTTGGTCATCTAACCCTCAGTTGACACCTCTACGATGAAATGGCAGCCGTTGCCATTGAATCACCCATCCTTGTCTCAGCATCAATGGTCTTCCCCATCCTGGCTAGGATTCTGTTGTTGGACATCCTTGAGACCTAAAATGGAAAGAGTCAGAAAACTTGTCCCTAACGTCTTCCTCTCAATCCAAGAAAACCAACTATGTTTGGCTAGCGACCAGCTTAGGTAATGGGACTTGTTACCCATTAATGCAGTCACAAACCAACTGATTGATTTGCTAGTTGCAGGTGGCATCATTCGCCTTGAAACTTACTACTTACATTCCCAATCAGTCAGTGATGAAACCTGATCGATCCCAATCAGTACACCTGATAGTTAATCACTATCAGATGCCCCTAGTCTGTCAGCAACTCCTTATGAAAAGATCTTAAGCATTTGTCAAGATTGATCTCAATGGATATGACCAGCTGAATATCCTAAAATCTCCTGAACATAGTTAGTTTGACATCAGAGTCAACCGATTTCCAATTCACCTCACATTAGGGAATTATCCCCTATCGATTCCTGGTAATCTAACAGGCTGGTAATATGGGCAAAGATCCTAACACATCCCCCTCTTGCCTATATTTTCAGAGAGAAAAGGACTGAGGCATGAGAACATCACTTTGGACACTCAGTCAAATACTTCATTGGCTCAAGCGGAGTACAATTGTCTATACTCAATGCTGCTTGGGACAACCTTCAGTATGCGGCTCTCTTCCTCTTCCTCCTTGCTACTGCCTACTCAGAGTGTGGTCCCCACAATCTACTGTCATGGTTGGCTGATCATTTTCTCATGACAATATTAGTCCCAGGATCCAGTTTTCCCCCATCAGGGCATATGAACAGCTGTCATATTCAGGATTCCTGGTCTGGCCTCCTCGTTTTCTGATTTTCCTCATCCTAGACAGGAAACTCTTGCCGTCAGTGTTCATTTCATGACCCAATTAAGAATGCATATTTATGTTCGCCCTTGTTATCTTCTTCTCTTAACCTCTTGGCTCATATCATTATTAATTCTTCTCTGGAGAGCTTATCCCATAATTTTAAAAATAATTTCTCCAAAATTGGAGCTTAATGAATTGTAGAATGCAAATTGTCAACTTCCATATAGGTCTGACATCCCCTCTCTCATCCAGCTCATATGTCGAATTCCAAGTTGAGGTATCAATAGCTACTCAACAGTTTTTCTAATTAAGATCTTTGGCTCTTCCAGCAGATGAGTCAGGGTGCCTGACAGAACCTCTTCTATGGTTCTTCTAGGACTCATACGCCTAGTCTGGCATCAGCGGCTAGTCCTTGCATCAAATTACTGGAAACATTAACCAATCTTTTGGAAACCTGGCTAGCAATTGTTTCGAATAACTCATAGCTGATTCTCCCTCTGTCATCAATCCCAGAGTTGGATACTAAAACTCTCCTGGATTCAGCTCCTTTTGCAGATGTGCCGAACATCATTGTGATTGCTCCTGAAATTATGCCCTTCACTCTTGATCACTCCTTTCTTGCCAGGTCAGACTTGCTTCCTGAGTTCCTCTTCTTACTCAGACAATACTACAAACCCGCTGTCTTAGCTACTGAGATCACCATTGGTAACAGTATTCATTTTGAACTCCCCTACGCAGAATTGAGGGCCCAAGTCACCAAGGCTTTATCCCTAGCACTGAATCCCTCAAATCTTGAGAACATCCTAGATCGTGATATCGCCACTTATGCTCTTCACTTTGCCAGCTAAGTTCTTCAAAGTTGGGCCTTGAAGCTTCCAGCCTCCCTCAGGTTCCATCATTCCTTCTGCTTCAGCTTCTGAGAAGCTTGTAGTCATCGCTTATAGGATGATATTTGCTCCTTGCATGACTATCTCCTTTCTGGAGCTTCCCATCGGTATCTCCAGCTGATGGCTTTAATAGGGGGCATGATTTGGCGACCCCTGTCCAGTATCCCTTGTTCGCTGCAGGCCCATATGTCTGGTGTTCTTAGTAAATTCTGTCGGCAGGCTCTTAAGACTAATCTTCCAGCTCTAGTACCATATTGGGATTACTTGAGGGTTATTTACTGAAGCCTCTTTCTATACTATTGCTTTCCTCCCCACTCCAGGGTTTCATGATTGGCTTCTTCCAAAATCTCAATTTCCCTTCCCCTAGTCACTTTCTCACAGGGATCTGCATCTGCTCAAAGAACTTGGTTTCGTGTAGGTCTATCCCTTGCTAGCATCCAATCTCATATAGATTTTGATGGGCTATTCATTCCTACTGCGATCCATCCTCCCTCCCCCAAGAGGCGACATAGGCGGAATCATCTCCATATCAAAGAAAATAATTAAAATTAAATTATAAAAACATATTGGTTTTTTCTATGTGGTTTAGAATATTTTTTTCTAATATCATTTATCAACCTTTTATTTTTGCTTCTTTTTTCCATGGGACTTGACCTTGTTTCAGTTCAGTGGTCCATCTTTCTTTATTTTGTCCCCTAAACTGGGTCCTAGGTATTCTTAAACCTACCAGTTTTCTATGGTTCAGAGGTCCTTTTTCGGACTTAACCATCAAGATTGGTTCATAGGTTTTTTTCAGACTTAACCTAATCATCAGGACATGACCAACCTTAATGGTTCATAGTCCTTAAGGAACTCTTTTGTTTTTTATTGATCCATCGCTTCAAATACTTAGCATAGACTCAATTTACAACTCTTCCATCCAAGAGATTCTTGATGGAGTAGGTGTCAGTCGCCATCTTGGTGATAATTTCTAATGGACCCAACCACAATGCATCCAGTTTGTTTCTTCTTCTGAAACCATGTGTATTGCAATAGACAACTCTTTCGCCTATTTGATATACTGCTAGGGCCGGTCAGTTCTTATCATCCATCAATTTTGCTTATGTCCTTTTCTTCAACGTAGTATCAAAAGCTTGCAATTTTATCTCAATTAAGATATTATTCAATTGGTTCAAGTACTGTTCAGCACTCATCCTCGATGTTGATTTCACCAAAGAATATAAAATTGGTGGTAATGCAGCTTTCCTCCCATATAACAACTCAAACGGCGTTTTTCCTGTCACCATATGATGACTAATATTGTAGGTAACATCCACAAACTCAGGTACATTCCCCACATGGAAGTTCTTCCTGAGACCAGCTTCCTCAGAATCATAGCCAGCGTCCCATTTACTCATTATACCAGTCCATTTGTCTTTGGCTAGTAGGGTACAGACATAACTCCTCTGATCCCCATTATCTCGCTCAATCATGGGATCAAATGAGACATGAAGTTTGTCCCATTATCGCTAAGCAGGATTTGTGGGCATCCATGTCAATATACTACTTGATCCAGGATGAACATCGCGGTGCTTGTAGAGTCTACTTTTGCCAGGGCCTTAATCTCGACCCATCTCATAAGATGGTCTTAACAACTATTATGTACTTGACTCCCCATGTGCTCATCGTCAGTGGTCCCATCATGTCGATGGACACTGTATGCCAGGCAAATACAGGGTGGACCAGTCAGTATCCAGTTGTATCTTATGTGGAATGTGCAACTGGCACTCCATGCAACAAGCTAAATAGTCGGTGATATTGTAGTTAATTGACTCTCAGTAGTAGTACTGGCGAATATGATTGGTTGTTTTTCTCAAGCCTACATGCCTGACAACCTTATGAGTGGCTTGAACAATAGCTGCTCTTTCTGAAAGCTTCAGGAATAGCAGCTGCTTCCTGTTAATCATCTTAAACACTTGTTCATCCATGGTCTCAGTGTTTTTCATCGCTTTTCAATGCGCCTTGGATTCCTTGGGGCTTGTTCCTGATTTCTCCGTTGACCATTCTCTGAATAACTCATCCGCCTGCGGGTATACCATCTGGACTATTGGTAACCACAATAATCCATCCCTATTCTGGTGAGAAGCCCCCACTTGGTGGACAATCGCGTAATCATAAGCCTGTAGCTTAAGTGCCCATTGTGCCAGTTGTCTTTCTGGTTCTCTCAAATTGTGGAGCCAACGCAACGATGAGTGGTCCATCACCACTTTGAAGTGAGTTCCATGGATGTACACCCGAAACTTCTTACAGGTGTAAATGACTGCAATGCATTCCTGCTCGCTTACAGTGTAGTTCCTCTCAGCAGCTGAGAGTGTCCAGCTTAAATATGCCACTGGATGTTTGTCCACAAGTTCATCTACTTGGCTTAATATAGCGCCGATCACCGTCAACAAAGCATTGGTTTGTATAATAAACTCTCAATTGAAACTTGAATATTTCAAAATAGGAGAATCTATTTTGGTACTATCATAACTCATCAAAGGATTCCTGCACTTCTTCATTCCATATGATTCCTTTCTTCAGATCCTTCAACGGATGGAATAAGGGCTTGACGATCCAGTCAAAGTCCTAAATAAACTTCAGTAGTATCCGTCCATTCCAAGGAACACTTGGATGTCTCGGACACTCTTTGGCAAAGCCATCCGTTCTATGGCTTCTATCTTCTGGGCTTGCAGCTGCAATCCATTAGAGTTGATAACAAATCCCGGATATTCCAACTCTTTATTGAAGAAGTGAAACTTCCTGAGCTTAAACTTCATGTTAGCCGCGGACAGTCTCATGAATACTTCTTTCAAGTGGTGTAAATGGTCAGTAAACGTCCTACTGAACACATTGATATCGTCCAAGTACACCAGGTTGCACAACAACTTCAAGTCGCTCAGTATAGCGTCCATGGCCCTTTGGAACGTTGCAGGCGCATTGCATAGACCATGGGACATTTTCATTGGTTGGTATAGCCCCTGCACGATAATAATCGAAAATTTTCTTCGTCTTCTTTTGGAAAATTGATTTGCCAACATCCTAAGATCAGATCCATCGCAGAGAAATACTTCACTTCTCCCAATCGATCTAGCGCATCACTGATTCTTGGTAGGGGATACAAATCCTTCTTCATAATCTTATTCAGCTTTTGGTAGTCGATCACCACCTGATTGGAGCCATACTTTTTCTTCACGATTATAATTGGACTCTCCCAGGGACTCAATGACGGAACTAGAAGCCCATGCTTCATTAGCTTGCTGATTTCATCTTCCACTACCGCTTTGGCCACTTTCAACCATCTTATTGGTCTCATCCTGATTTGCAAATTTTCCTGTAGTTGACCTTGTGGATCACATCTCTCGCGCATCCCAAATCGTGGTCATCTTGAGTGAATACTTCCCAATACTTTTCAAACAATTTGAGCACCTCCTCTTACTGGCCTTCCGTCAGATCAGCGAGTTGTTCTCAATCAACCAAAGGTTGATACTCTCAGTTACCCCATCCAGTAATCCCATCTCATTTAGAGTCCCAAAATCATGAAATCTCCTCAATTCAGCTGTCAGGATTAGATGAACAAATGCGATGATCTGATTCTTTCTGATCTTCATCAGTTTTCACTTAAATCTTCCAGGAGAACTTAAATTTCTCCATGGCCCAGCATTATGATTCCAGGAGCCACCCAAGACTCTACTCTGGACCTCTTCCAGGGGCTTCTGACCTCCCCATACAGCAGCTCCAGTATCTCTAATGTCAACTCTGTGTTGACTATCATCTGTGATACTGGCAGTATGGCCTTCTCATATTTGATCCTTAGTGGAATTCCCCAGTTCTCTAAGATCTCCGTTGGCATTTCTCATCGCTTCCAACCAACTAATTGGTATTGAATTGGGACAATGCCATCATTGTATATCAAAATGATGAAGTTGTTTCTCCTATTTAGCGGAGCAACTCCATTTTTGATATACCAACAGTAACGTCTGACCCAATATGGTCAACATATCATCCTCAAAGTTACATTAAACTTTATACTTGTGTAGAAATTCCATGCCAATCAGAATGTCATAGTTTTTTTTTAGCCAAAACTATTGCTGGCGCAGATACCACCAAGGCTACTAATCGCAGTGGCAAAGCATTATATGCTCCACATGAGATGGTGGTATTCAGCCCAGCTGTCCCATAATCCTTCTTGTGTTTGAAGTCAGGCGAGATCTTCATCCTCTTTACCAGCATGGTCGAGACAATGTTAATGGGTGCTCCACTGTCAACAATCGCCCTCACCCACACTTGATTCACTTGTATGTCTATATATGTACACTCGGAGTATTGTAAGATAGTGTTTACTGAGTGTACAGTGGCATTATTAGCCAAATCGAGGGTGTGAATGATTTGCGCCAATAAATCAGGGAATAGTTTTTTATAATGCTGAGGTAGATTGACAAATTGGCCTCATCTAATTGTACTCCAAACAATTCTCCAGGATTATTGGCAGCTATAATCTTGTCTGCCAGTTGTCGGATGTACAGCCAGGCAACTTCCTTGACTATATTGGGTCAATTCCCTTCGCCCCAGATCCGGTTGTGCGTCTATATCCAAATTGATTACTTAGTACATTTGATCCTGTATGTCTTTGTCCATGAGCAGATCACTGATATTAATTTCCTTGTTCATGATATTAGAAGAACAGGCTTCTCCGCAGCTCTAGGCTGTTCCCCATCTTGGCCGCAGGCCCTTTTCCCAATTCCTTGGCAGCAGCAGACTCTTTCGCTTGGACCATGTTGATTTGGTCCTTCAGCTTCTTTCAGTGCACAGCGAAATGTCCTTTCTCTCTGCATTGGTAGCAGACATTTTCTTTCTTATTCATCCGTCTGAACTCTTTGGGCTTATTCCCTGGCACAGTTCAAATTGTTTGTCTCTTTAGCAGCTTTGTTCCCCTTTGTGGGATTCAAATTGTGCACTGTATTGGATTTTAAACTTCTGTTTGGGGCATCGAAGGTTGCTCCTAAAATTTAAAAATATCTACCATTTGAGAGGTAGTAATTTTCATCACATACATGAAAGACATCATTCAGTGCAAATTGCAATAGGGCCAAATGGCCACTTGTAATGCAATTCTGGCATCAAAGTCATCCAGTACCTTCGCTCCAACCAGGATTTGCAACTCCTGGTATAACCAATCCGTGAAGCTTGCTAAAGCTGCATCTTTATGGAACTGGATGCACATAAACTCCTGTTTGCGCTTTGACATGCGCGTCAGACTCCTGAGTTCCTTCATTATGGCTGCTTTGGCCTCCACATATGACCAGCTGTCTCCCTCCAGGTGGAGCAACGTTAAGTTCTGACAGTTGTGTCTAGGCAATTCATGACAGTCAACGCCTTTTAAAGATCACTGTAGCTGTATATAGTCATATCAAACAGTTGGAAAAATGCTGGGGCGTTATCCCGATGGAACGTTGGCAATTTTGGAGTTGCCTTAAATTCATCTGAGGTATCTCTAGCCAATTCTCTAGGTTCAGCCACTTGGCTCACTTGGGGAGTGACTTTGGGTGTCATCTCTATAATGGCAGCAAAAGTGGGCGGCATGTTTCTTGGGGTATTTGACTTCCTAATTATCATTTGAGGACTTCTTTCTTTGGCATCAGCTGCCACATATGGCTCACAATCTCATTTGTGAGTATTTAGCTCCTCAACCTGCTTGATCAGTCACTCGATATCAGCGCTGAAAATCTCAAATGAATGTGATCCATTTCCCGCTCCGTTTTCAGATATATGACCTTTCAAATGAAGTCCTCTTCAATCTTCTTTAATGAAGTTACTTTTCCAAGTAACTCATTCCCAAAACTCATGACATTCTCAGTCCCTTACTCCATCTTGGCGACTCATTCGTCCAAGGCTGCCTATTCTTGATGATCTGCTGAGTCTAGGATCTTCTGATTTATGGTGGCTAACTCCATACATAATTTTTGTTATTCATCTTTATATGACATCCTTCTAAGTTCTTCTACTCAACTACACCCCTGTAGTGAGCACCAATTTGTAAAAATTTATGTCTTGTTATTATTTGCCAAATAACCCTATAAACTTATTACTTGCACAGGTTCTGTTCTTGTGCATGCTGTCCGCATTGTATAATATTTGATATTATCAGTTGATAATAGTATGACGACTATTATCCATAGTTGAATGGAATTCTTAGATCTCAGCCCAACGCTTGGCCAGTATTTCTGCTCAAAATACTTGAGATGTCTCAAAATAGTGATTTGTTCCCTCATACTGTCCATCCAGATCTTCTCTGAGATTCCCTGGTGACAGTTTCTCCGGTTTAACACACATTTTGTAGCAATCCCTATTGTTTATGCTTTTTCTCTGGATCACCAATCAGATCCTTACTCTTTTCTTCAAAGAGTCTCCCAATTATCGCACACAGCAACAATATCCCTTAGAAAGAATAAAACAATTGAAATCTGGTAAAGTTTACTACTTAAACTATATCCTGGATGAAAAACTATAGATCCATAAACTATAAAACTGCTTTTATTATAATAAATTATAGAGAATTTATAATGAGGATTCGGTCATCTAACCCTCAGTTGACACCTCTTCAATGAAACAGCGGCCGTTGCCATTGAATCACTCATCCTCGTCTCAGCAGCAATGGTCTTCCCCATCCTGGCTAGGATTCTGTCATTGGACATCCTTGAGACCTAAAACGGAAAAAGTCAGAAAATGTGTCTTTAACGTCTTCCTCTCAATCCAAGAAAACCAACTATGTTTGGCTAGCGACCAGCTTAGGTAATGGGACTTTTTATTCATTAATGAAGTCACAAACCAACTGATTAATTTGCTAGTTGCAGGTGGCATCATTCGCCTTGAAACTTACTACTTACATTCCCAATCAGTCAGTGATGAAACCTGATCGATCCCAATCAGTACACCTGATAGTTAATCACTATCAGATGCCCCTAGTTCGTCAGCAACTCCGCCTGAAAAGATCTTAAGCATTTGTCCAGATTGATCTCAATGGATATGACCAGCTGAATATCCTAAATTCTCCTGAACATAGTTACTTTGACATCAGAGTCAACCGATTTCCAATTCACCTCACATTAAGGAATTATCCCCTAGCGATTCCTGGTAATCTAACAGGCTGGAATATGGGTGAAAATCCCAACACCGTAGGAAGTGGCCATATACCCAAGTGATGATGACTCCAGAAGTGAGGGATTTTTATAGAATACTCATCCCCTCGCTTGCAAATGACAGAAAATGGCCCTTCCCAGATTGAACCAAGCTTTTCACATCTAGGAGTGATGCAGTTGTGATAATATAATATAAAGTCAGCTACTTGGAAGGAAGCGAGAGGGACATAGATCTCATTAGCTGCTTCAGCTTCTTTTGTAACCATCTTGGCCAAGTTAGTCATAGCTTTCACTTGTAGTTGGATGATGTGTTGGGCCAATTTTTTCATGGCTTTCTCTAAATCAGTTCTGTCAGTGAAAATATCTTTTGCTAGTAGAGCTGATACCCCAGGTTTTCAGCCATACAACACATGAAAAGGGGACATCTTTAGAATACAATTATAACTAATTCAATAGGCCATGAGGGCCCTAGGTAAATAAAAATTCCAGTGGAGAAGGTTTATATTGGCCATTTTGCGGAGTATGAAGACTAGGGTTCCTTTAACTCTTTCTACAGCACCATTAGTAAATGGCCATATGGGGCGAGAAGAGTTATTGCGCTTCCATGGAGGTAATAAGGGGCTTCACCACTCAAGTGGTAAATTTTTCCCATTATTGCATAGGAGGACCTGGAGACATCTATTCCTAATGAAAATTTATTGGTATGAGAAGGTGGCCATGGCTTTAGCAGTCTGAGCGGGGAGAGCTACAGCTTTAATCCATTTGGTGAAATGATCAAACCTTCTAAGATATAGCGATTGCCACCTGTGGTCTGAGGGAGAGGACCTACCACATCCAAATTTATGGTGTGCAAGGGTTGTTGAGGCGTCGTAGGTTGATACTGATATTGGGCCTTGAAGCCTTTAGTTTTTACAGGTCAGGCATGCATTCAAAACTTCGGTTATGGTCTTTAAGATGCCCTCCCAGTAGTATATCTCTTTTACCCAATCATATTTTTGCATATTCCGCCGTACCCATGATAGTGTGAGACTCCAAAATGACAGGAACTCGCTCTGATGACCAGAGGTAGGGCAAACAATTTACTCCACCTTCTTATATAACTTCCCATTCACACCTTGGTGTTTCAGGAGTGTTGAGCTAGCATTTTTTGGACTGGTTTGTCTTCATTAGCTCATGCATCTGGAGTCATGAGAAGATCATGTAGCCTCTCAGCTTCACTATTGTCTAAGCAAAGAATGGGCATCCGCGTTAACCCATCTACATTCATGTGGCGCATTCCTGCCCAATGCTCAATTTCCATGTCATGGTGCTGGAGCTTCAAAGCCCAGCGAGCCAACCGTCCTGTGGGGTCCTTCATACTCTGCAACCTCCTTAGAGAAGCATGGTTGGTGATCACTTTGAAGGGAGTTCCATATAGGAATGAGTGGTAGTGTTTGACAGCGAGCATAACAGCCAAGCACTCCTTCTCTCTTTGACGCTGTAGTTATGCTCAGATTTTGAAATCATTTTGTTATTTTAAGGCACAGGATGATCAACCCCGTGCTCATCAAAAGTGAGCCAATATAACTCCAATAGCGTAGTCAGAAGCATCTGTAATTAACATGAAGGGTTTTCTGTAGTCAGGGTGGCGGAGTATTAGCCTTTTTTGCAATAGCTCCTTCAGAGTCTCAAAGGCGACCTTTTGTTCAGCACCCCAATGAAAGGGGTGTTCTTATCCAGGAGGCGGACAAGAGGCTCGAAAAGCTGGGCGAATTTTGGGATAAATTGATGGTAGTAACCCATCATGCCCAAAATTACCTGGATGTCACGAAGGGTTTTAGGCGCAGGCATCTTGGATATCGCTTCAACTTTATCCTAAAGTGGTTGTATTTCATCTTTTGAGATAGCGTGTCCAAGAAAATCCAGCTTCCTCTGGAAAAACATTCATATGGAGGGCTTTGGTTTGATATTAGATTCCCACAAGTGTTGAAACACCTACTTTAGATGTTTGAAGTGATCATTGAAATTTTAGAGAAAACTGTAATATAATTGATATAGAAGATGACGCAGCTTAATTTTAGACCCTTCATGATAAGATCAATTGTTCGCTGGAAAGTGACGGGCGCATTTCACAACCCTTGTGGTAGTTGAGTAGGTTGGAAGAGACGGCTGCTTTTGGTGCGAGCCGCGCTTGCATCAGTGCAGCAAAAACTTCTCTTTTCAACCCCAATTATCCCAAAACCTGCCGGCGCATCAAGTCATTTACTTGTGTGCCAGCTCTCATCATTTTTTCTGAGCATCAACTTGCTCAATACGTTGAGGCAATGGACACCGCCGGCCTCATTAGTGAAGAAAACTCCCAACTATACCTCCATATGCCCTATGTCGCTGATGCTCTCACCCCAATACTGTCCGCCATGGTCTGCCAGCTAAAGCGGGCGCTGGACAAAAGTTTCCCCAAAGCCTCCTCGCCATCTGATATGGCTTCCTAAGCTAGTAACCTAGGTGCTATATGAGAGAATTTTTTTAATTTATGATAATCTCTTTGTTTGGCCCACTTGCGAATAAAGATGCGTGGTGGCTCCCCCTCTTGGGTTGGGCACCACTAGTACTAAAAAAGTAGGTTGGAAGAGACCCTCACTTCAAATAAGAGCACATTTCTCCTGATCTTGTGGAGAAAGGTCCATTTGCCAATAACCGCTAGACAGGTCCATGGAGGAGAAGTATTTAGATCCAGAGAGTTAAGCCAGAGCGTCATCAATGCGAGGGATAGGATAACTATGCTTTTTGGTGAGGTTTAATCTGCAGTAGTCCATCACTACCCGATGACCTCCATTTTTCTTCTTTATTAAATAAAAGTGGGGATGACCAAGGGCTTTGTGACGGCACTAGCAATCCAGCATCCAGCAGCTGTTTGAGCTTTGTCCGAATCTGTAGCTCCTCAACTTTTGATTTGCAATAGGGCTTGGAGCAAATGGGTTTAGCATCCCCGACGTCAATAGTATGCATCCACCTCTTCATGTGCCTATAGTCATTGTCGGATTTGGAGAAAAGGTCGCTGTAGGCATCAGAGAAGGTGTGGACTTTATCCAGCTCATCTGGGGTCAGTTCATTGGAGATATGAACAGAAGGTAGGGTACATATGGATCAATCGGCGAGTAAGCCCATATCTGCCACAGACCCATTACATTGGACTTTCTTGATGTCCTCAATGTGTATCAGCAGGCCTCTACCGATCTCATGATGCTTTTTCACCACCATATCCTTCTTGGTGAGACTCACTAGCAAAAGGTTAATAGGACGATGATAGGCGGGGTCTAACGCGCCTGGAAAACTCTGGGCTCTAAAGGACTAACTCCATATATGCTAATGTGGTGCAGTAGACAGTTGTGTGAAATTTGTATGGTAATCTTCGTCACAAAGATCCTTTGTTCCCCAGCCTTAATGATCACCTCTTCAGAAGCATAGAAAGGGAACCTCCAGGGCGTCCACTGAGGGAGGCAATAGTTTTGTATGCCTGCCTGCCGTGGTGTTTTGCAGAGATGAAGCGGAGGAGGGATACTCAACTGTGCAAAAATAATCCTTTTTATTGAGCTCATCATTAGACAGAATAAGAGTGCACTCATAGTTAAGCAGGGAGAGGTAGCCATGCTTCAAAATTCATAAACCTTCATATTTGAGCATAAATTGGGTTCTAATGAGTAACTCGTAGGTGTTATTGGTCAAAGCCACTGCTGAAGCCAACAAGAAAATTTTCAAATTGAATGGGTAGAGAAAAGTAGGCTCCAATGGCGCGGGTATTGTTTGGGTCTGCAGTTCCAAACTCTTGAGTGTAGTCGAGATCAGGGGCTGCTTAATTTTCTTAATGAGCTTAGTTGACACAACGTTCACTGGGGACCCAGCGTCAAGGATAGCTTTAACCCCCACTTCATTTACAACAATCTCCACTTTAGTTAAAATACCACCCAAGGTGGGGGGAAGAGAGATGATTTCTTTTAGATGGAAAGTAGAGGCTAGTCATTTGGCAGTTTCAGGTTATTTTCCTGGATATTATGCAGGGTATGAACACACGGGTTGATCAGATCAGTGTGGCAATGAGCTGGTCCGCATCACTGGCAGTATCAATAATCATAAGACCCCTTATCACCTGCCAAAGATAAGTTTAACAAGGGATCTTAACCCAAATCACTCTCTCCAGTTCAATCAATCAGGTACCTCCACTTCACCTGGGGCTCCTAAAACATAATGACCAACATCTTCATCACCCCCTTCAGACTCGTCATCAGAGGGGTTATCAATTCAGGTTAGGGAGCCCATAGAAAGTGGGGAGGTTCAGGACTTCCCTTAGGGCTAGATAGGTCCTGGGGTGGCTTCTCCACCTATTAACTTTTGGGGGAGGCGTTGGAATTGTCACAGCTCGATTTTCGACCTTCAAAGCGGGGGGTTTGTGCTCCCTCATGGAGATAGGTTTCAGACTAGAGTTAGCTGAATGGGAGGTTGAGGGGGAAAGCACCGTAGAGATGGATGCTTTAACTTAAACAGCTTTGGGTCATTCAGCGGCTGGGTGCTTCTGCAAAACAGGTGGTATAGTTTCTGTGACAGGATCATCTAACCCATTGTTAGTGGGAGTGATTGAGATCCGAGAAAGGGGTTTAGGCTGAAGAGCAGGCTTTAAAACAACTTGTGATGGCCGCTCTAAAAAAGATGATGGGCAAGGCAAGGGGACAACTGCCTTCACCAACTGAGTGTTTTGAACTGAAGAAAAAGGAAAGCACTCACCCATCACAGCCATTACCATCTGACTATCTATATGTGAAGAAGAAGTATTCTTTAATAGCAACTCCCCAGAAGCAGGTTTCCAGAGGGAAACAGCCATGGTAGAGGCTAAATTGGTTGGTTTAGATGCTTGGCTCAAAAATCCTTGTGTAGTTTAAGCTTAAAGATATCTGCAACTACTAATAAAGCCTCCTTGATATCCTTTACAGTTTTGAAAGTGCGCATTACAGAAGAGAGATGCATCGCCAGGGATGAGATGCCAAGCCAGCCAAGATAGCCACAATTTCATCATTGAGAGTGAGCATTTTCGCAATCAATAATGGTTGAGCTTTATTATAGAAGCGCTCAACAAAATAGGTGATCAATTTTCCCTCTTGAAAACTAAGGCACGTAAAGGCCTGGTTTTATCACTGCATTCTGTTTAAAACAAAATCGTCAAGCAGAGCTTGCTTAACCTCAGCTCAAGTACTGAGGTTGACCATAGTGGGGACCATTCTTTCTTGAGCTATTCAATTTAAGCAAGGAAGAATGTACTGGATTTTTTGTTGGTCAGTTGCTCCTTCCATCACATATGTCAGACATTTTGCCCTCTCAGATACATGATAATAATGTTGTGGATCAAATTCGGCCAAGAAAGGAAATGTTAGACATTTTCTAGTCCGAGATAATAACAATTTTAATGATATTGAGGAAATCAGCCAAAAGACCCTGGCCAATTCCCGGTAGAACCCCATTAATTGGGGTAACACCATTTCAAAACCTGCATGGGCAAAAAAATGCAAAATCAAGTAGTTGGATTACTCTGACTTCATGACAAACCTTGGGGCAAACATTAGAAAGTACACCCCCAACCACCATCAGGTCTTTCAAAGCACTTACATGGGGACCACCCCATTTTATAGGCTTGGCAGAGGTCCCCCAAGGTTAATAGGATTTTATTTAGCGGTGATTTGTTAAAATTCATCAAAATATTACTGCATGGGTACATCCTTCCCTAAAGCCCCAACTATCGTTTTTCAAAAATAACTCACATTTCCCAAGATCTGATAGGAGCGTATACCATATTTCCTAATTTGGAAGTATCTGAGCTATTCCAAACCTATTCTCAAATTCCCCCCAACCCTCGAACCAGTTTAAAATACTGATCAGTCAGATAAAAAAAGGGGTTGTTTTTCCCTTTTATTGCGCTCTTAATAAAATTTATAAAAACCCAGTTTTATTAGAGCTTTATCTTTAAATTTAAAAAAATTAATTATAACTTTTGTGGGAACCAGCTGGCGTGAAGCACCAGAGAGCAAGGGTTGGCTGGTTTCCTACAATTTGGTGCTCCCTACAGGGGACTCCTGTATACCATCAAATATGACTTCTATTCCAGAATCAAGACTAGGTGAATTAGAGAACCAAAGAGCTAGTGCTTTGGCTCGCCTCAAAAGGCTTGAGCAGCACTCTCCCCAAGGCCCTTATGGGCCCTCCCCTATTATGGTTAAACCTTATTCAGGGACAAGTTCACACCTGGTAAAGGTAAGATCGCCTCCTTCCTGTATGTTTATGAATCTGTGATGGAAGGAGCGACAGATCTTCAAAAAATTAAGTTTATTTTTCCCTGCTTGAGTCAGATGGCTCAAGAAATCATGGTTCCTCAAATGACCACACTTATCACCTGTGCAGAGGTTAAACAGGCACTGATTGACGAGTTCAGTTCTATGCAAAATTTACAACGGTTAAAACAAGCTTTTATGTGCCTTAGCCTGCACGCGGGAGAATCAATCCCCTCATTTGTGAGCGATTATATAGCAAAACTCAACCTCTGCTGATGGCCAAACTGCTTCCGCTAGATGATGCTATTACTGCTATAGTGGCTGTTTTAGCGTTGTATCCCTCTTTTACCATGCATATCTCCTCAGTTAAGTATACCTTTAAAACGGTATGGGATATCAAAGTGGCATTACTAGCAGTGGCTGACTTCTAAGAATCTGAACCTCTGCAAAAATCTCAAAAGCAATAATCAACCTGACCCTCCAGACTCTTCCATGGCTGTATCCCTATGGAGCCCAGCTTCTGCAGCAATGCGTGACAAATTACTCCTTCCCCATGTGAGGATAACCAGGAAATATTGGCAGTTATGGGGAAGCGTGCCCCTCTAGCTTTGGGTTCAAAAGTTAAGCCGGTGAAGTCAGTTATCGCTTTTCCTGGTTCCTCTCTTGCCAAGCAGTCTTTAAGGTGAATAACGCATTACACCCACCTAAGCCGCTGCCTCAATCATCTTCAGCCTCAACTTTGGCCACCTTTAGTTCAAAAACTTGCCTTTATGGGGCAGCCCAAGCTGATCACTCCTAAGGCAAATGTTAAAGCCATTACAATTCTACGTCTATCCAAAAGCTGATATAGGCATGATGCTCCCTTCAAAAAGCAAACGAGTAGATGAGAGTGATAAAGCCCTCCCCTGTTAGGAATCTAAGCCGGTTTCTCAGCCTCCTTTTTAGTAACTCAGAGAGGTGCATTGACAATCCCTCTGATGATGAGTCTGAAGGGGATTGTGAAGATGCGTGCCATTATGTTTTGGGTGCTCCAATGGAAGTGCAGGTTCCAGATAGGTTGAGTCCTGAATGGATTGATATGGCCAAAATACCACGACAAACTTATCTTCAACAGTATTTAAGATTTCTAAGTTAATCGAGACTGTTAGTGATGCTTACCAGATTATTGGGACAGTGATCTGCTCCACTCAGCAGGTCCATACCCTCCAATCTATAGAAGATAACTACCCTGCGATGGCTCAACGCCTTGCCTCCACTCTCCGTTTAAAGGAGGTCCTCGTCCTTCCCCTACTTTTGGTACCACAATAACCAAGGTAGAGGTTGTTACCAATAAAGTGTGCTTTCTCGCTGTCATTGATATGGGTGACCAGTGATCGTGGTCTCATTGAAGCTCATCAATAAAATTAAGTTGGTGACCTGGACTATCCAAAATAGTATGGTACTTCAGGGTCTAATAATATGCGAGCTATTGGAACCTACACTTCTCTACCCATACGAATAGGGAAGCTCATACTGGCTGCCCCTGTTGTAGCATTAACCAATAACACCTATGAACTACTCATTGGCACGCAACTCATGATTGAGTATGACGGAATAATCAATATACAACAGGAATTTCTCTCCCTTCTAAACTATGAAGTTCCTCTAGTCTTTACAAATAATGAGCCTAAGAAGAAGGAATATACATGTCTAGTTGAGTATCCTTCTTCCGCCCTCACCCTTATGTATACCACATCAGGCAGAAACACTATAAAGCTGCCTGAAATCTGTGGATGGTTCAGAGGGCATTCCATTGTATGCGTCCAAGGAGATAATAGTCAAAGTGGGTGAATAAAAGGTGATTGACACCAAGCTTACTATGCAAATCCTACGCAACTGCCTTCTGCACTTAACAAGCATTGATGGAATCAGCCCTTTTTAATCTCGGGTGTTGCCAGGTATCCTAGACCCTGCCTACCCAGCGACCTATCAACCTTCTTCTGTGGAATCTCATTAACAAGGACATGGCTGTAAAGAAGCATCAAGAGATTGGAAAAGCCCTGTTGCTTCCCATTAATAACATCCACCAAGTCCATTATATTGGGTCTATGCTAGACATGGGACTAAACACTGACCAAATAATATGCTCTTTGCCCAACGTACAGATTTCTGATGACCTAACTCCTGATGAAATTAATAAAGTACATTCCTTACTGGAGTCCTATAGTGACATTTTCTTCAAATCTGATACTGACTATAGGCATATGAAGGGCTGGTGCCACACCATTGATGTTGGTGATGCCAAGCCTATTTAACCCAAGCCTTATCAGAAATCAAAAGTTGAGGAGCTCCACATGAGGACGGAGCTTAACAACTACTGGACGCGAGCCTTCTGGTGCCTTCACAAAGTCCCTGGTCATCCCCACTATTACTCATAAAAAAGAAGAATAGTGGACATCGAGTAGTTATGGATTACCGTAAGCTGAATAACCTCATCAAGAAGGACAGCTACCCAATCCCTAGAATCTATGACTCACTGGCCCAACCTTCTGGGTTCAAGTTCTTTTCTTCCAGGGAATTGGCTAGCGGATACTGGCAAATGGACCTCTCTGAAGAATACTAGGAAAAGTGTGCGCTTATCTGCAGTGAAGGTCTTTTCCAACCTACCCAATTACCACAAGGGTTGTGCAATGTTCCCGAATCTTTCCAGCGAGACATGGACTATATCATGCAGGATCAGAAGCTTAGTTGCATAATTGTATATCTAGACGATGTTACCATCTTCTCCCGAACTATCAATGAGCACCTTTCTCATTTAAAGGAAGTGTTCCAACGCTTATGGGACTCTCACATTAAGCTAAAGTCCTCCAAATGTACATTATTCCTGAAGAAGTTGGATTTCCTGGCCACGCCATCTCCTCAGATGGGATCCAGCCTCTCAAAGATAAGGTCAAAGCGATATCCAAGATGCCTGCTTCCAAAACCCTCTGCGATATTCAAGTGTTTTTGGGCATGATGGGATACTATCATCAATTCATCCCCAAACTTGCTAAGTTTAGTGAGCCACTTGTACGACTTTTAACTAAAAACACCCCTTTCCATTGGGGAGCAGAACAACAAGCTGCATTTGAACATTAAAAAAGCTGCTGCAGCAACGGCCTATCCTGCGAGACCCTGATTATAGTAATCTCTTTATGATGTTTACTGATTCTTCTGACTACGTGGTTGGAGCTATCTTAGCTCAACTGGATAAGCATGGGGTTGATCACCCGTTTCTTGTTTTCATCAAGATGATCTTTAAGTCTGAACATAGATATAGCGTCACGGAGAAGGAATACCTGGCTGTTTTGCTTGCTTTTAAATATCACCGCCCTTTCTTATATGGGACCTCATTTTTAGTGGTCACTGATCATGCCTCTTTAAAGTGGTTACAAAATATGAAGGATCCCACTGAGCGGCTGGCACGCTGGGCTTTGAAGCTCCAGCACTATGATATAACCATTGTACACTGAGCTGGGACAAGCCACATGAACGTCGATGGGTTGACTCAGCTGCCCATCCTTCATTTAGATAATAGTGAAGCGGAGCGGCTAGATGATTTTCTAATGACCCCTGATGCTTGTGAGGATGAAAATGAACAAGTTCAGAAGATGCTAGCTCACCATTCTCATAACACAAAGGTAGATAATGGCCATCTATACAAGAAGGTGGGGGTGAACTGCTAACCCTACCTCCGATCTTCAGATTTAGTACCTGTCATTATAATGTCTCATACCCTCCTAGGACATAGTGGAGTGCGGAAAACATAAGAGTGGGTAAAAGAACGCTACTATAAGTAAGGAATTATGGAGACAATCTTCGAAGCCTTGTATGCCTGTTTAACATAGAAAGAGCGGTTCAACTTTAAAACAAAGTATCAATATCAGCCTATCACCCCTCAACAGCCTTTCCACACAATAAGTCTCGAGGTGATTAGCCTTCTTTCCCAAACTATAGGTGGAAATCGATTTATATTAGTTGGGATTGATCAATTACCAAATGGGTCGAGGCAGAGGCTATCCCAGCTCAGATGCTAAGGCCACGGCCACTTTCCTCCACTAGTATATCTTTATCCAACATGGTTGCCTCCAAGTATTGCTCTGTGATAATGATAAAAACTTCACCTCCAGAGTGTTAAAGACTCTCGCAACTTCATTGGCAACCAACAGCTTTTTTCTGACCCCTACAACCCTTCAACCAGTGGTACCGTGGAAAGGGCCAATGGGACCCTGGTTTCTATATTATGGAAAGATGTCCACTTCTGACCCCCTTCACTGGGATCTGAACTTACCAAGTGCCCTCATGGCCTACCGTATCAGTTACCATCAGATCCTTAAAATGTCACCTTTCTGTGTGTTGTATGGATGGGAACCTGGGGTGCTAGCATTATTTGCAAAAAAAATTTCACTGATAGGACTGACCCTGAGCAAGCCATGAAGAAGCTGGCTCAGCACATCATTCAGTTACAATCTGAGATGATGACCAATTTTGCAAAAACTGTCACAAAGAGGGTCAAGCTGTAAATGAGCACTGGGCCCTCATCCTTCCTTCCAAGTATCAGATTTGGTGCTCTATTATCAAAATCTCATCACCCCTATAAGGGAGAAACTCAGGTCCATTTGGGAAGGGCCCTTTGTAGTTACTTACAAGTGAAGAGAGGAGTACTCCATAAAATCCCTTGCTACTGGAGTTACAATTAATTAAGTTCATGGCTGATTCCTATGGCCCTATTCTCCACACAACATTCATGATGGGGGTGATGTCAGAAAATTGCCCTCACAGCTGAATGAAAATATAAGTTGTGGATCAAATTTGGCTGAGAAAAAAAATGTCAGACATTAACTAGTCCATGATAATAACGATTTTAATGATATTGAGGAAATCAGCCAAAAGACCCTGGCCAATTCCCGGTAGAACCCCATTAATTGGGGTAACACCATTTCAAAACCTGCATGAGAAAAGAAATGCAAAATCAAGCAGTTGTATTACTCTGACTTCACGACGAACCTTGGGGCAACCATTAGAAAGTACACCACCAACCACCATCAGGTCTTTTTAAAGCACTAACATGGGGACCACCCCTTTTATAGGCTTGGCGGAGGTCCCCCAAGGTGAAAAGATTTTATCAAGTGGTGATTGGTTGAAATTTATCAAAACATTACCACATGGGTACATTCTGCCCCAAAACCCCAACTATCATTTTTCCATAAAAACTCACATTTCCCAAAATCTGATAGGAGCATATACCATATTTTTTAATTTGGAAGCATCTAAGCTATTCTGAACCTATCCTTGAGTTCCCCAACCCTTAAGCCAAATTTAAATACTGATTGGTCAGATATCAAAAAGGGTCATTTTTCCTTTTATTGCGCTCTTAATAAATTTTATAGAGACCTATTTTTATTAGAGCTTTATCTTAAAATTTAAATTTATTATTTATAACTTTTGTGGAAACAAAAAGGCGTGAAGCACCAGCGAGCAAGAATCAGCTGGTTTCCTACAACATTATTACAAACATAAAGGAAGGATGCAATACTTCCTTCACCATGTATGAACTTGTCTTGCAGAAGGATTTTCTTATAGGGCAATGAAGTGAGTGCTGTTCAAGCCGTTTAAGGTGAGACAAAGCATTAGCTAGCTGGAGTTCAATGGAGTCTAGCTGATGCTTTTTTTCCATCGGTTTTAGTGGTTTTTGTGGTGTGCAGGCTACCCCTGAAGTGAGTACCACTTGTTGAATTTGTGGCTGGAAAAAGGCTCGCTGGTGCTTATTGCCTCAAATCCAACAATATATGTGAGGGGCGTGTCTCACTAGATATCTGAAAATAACTAAAATAAATAACTCCTATAGAGATTTTATTTTTAATGGAAGTTTATTATATGCCACGTGGGGATAAAAAGAGTATATCCTTAATAATTTGATAAAAGTATTTATCACGTTGATGCTTGACGTTCAGATAGCTTAAGAATTTCTGTATTAAGTAATAAGGTATTTTAGCCTATTAAGGCTCAGAAAACTCACTTCACTATGGCTGAATTAAAGATGGGAATTTAATCTTTGGTAATACATACCCATGGGGTAACAATTTAATAAATTTCAGCCAATCCCCTTATGAAATTTACTACACCTTGGGGGACCCCACTAAGCCTATAAAAGGTTATGGTCCCCACTTTGGTGCTGGCTTTGTATTAGTCATGACTGGGGGAGAAACCTTCTATGGACTCCCCAGGCTTGACCGTGAGTCAGGCAAATTCAACTTCCTGACTTAGCGCTATTTGCTCAGTTAATATTTTTAATAGTTTTGCCCAATTCGCGGGGTACAACTGAGAATTGGCCAGGGTCTTTTTGCAGACAAACTTATTATTTAAAACTTAGATCGATCTCATTATTATCAGGGGCTTGAAAATATCCAACTTTTCCATTTTTCAGCCTATTTCCCCCAAAACATTCTTATTTTGAAGCCTGGAGGGCAAATGTCTGACATAGGTAATGAAGAAATAAAAAATTTAATTTTGATTGGAGGAAAAATTTTAGTTTATCATTAACAAAACTAGAAAATTAACCAACACTGGCCACTCCAGTTGGCAAGCTTTTTTATTTTTGGGGTGGCGAAATTTTATTATCCCACACCCATTTTAGGGTTAAATGCAAATCTGTTAAGGCTGCAATAGGAAATCAACTCCAAATTTAAATTAATTAATTATAGAAAATCAGGCTTAATGACTTGTAATATCAATTCTCATTTGAGTAGCCCAAAATTAGAAACAGGTTGAAACAGATGCCCAACTTTCTGCAGATTTTGGGTATAAGCCAGAAATGGAGCTAAGGCAAAAAAACAAGGATTGTATTATAGGACAGACTTGAAGGTGAGCCCCCAAACTGCGATTGATTGATTTGATTGGTTGTAGCTTGGGATTGGTGATAATTATGTGTGAGGTGAGCTAGGAGTGAAGTCAGGTGAGATATTTATATTTTCCTTATTTTGACAGCCAAGTTCACTTTTGAGCGATTTAATTAAGAAAAGTTTAATTTACCACCGCCATCTGGACATACTCTTTTACAATATTCCGCAGATCAGCCGCCTGCTGCTCCAATGTGGGGTAGCGGTGCTCCACCACCTAGCTTTTTCCATCTTGTGGGCAAACGCATTTGAATAGGGTCATTTAGCCTGCCATCTTCATCTGGCCGTTTTGTCCCCACAGGATTTAGCGCTCCACCTGGCGCACATCCACCCTTCTTGCCCTCATCCTCTCACTCTCCTTCAATCCACAATCTGATTTTGACTTTGAGTTGACTATGGGTGTTTATTCCCATATGCTGACAAGGCAATTATTGAATTGCCCACTACTGTGTTTGCGCCAGCTGGCAATATTGATTTCTGCCCTTTTAAGGGCTATTTTGATATTGGATTCCAGACGGAGTAGGCTGCTCCAGCAGTGGTTTCTACTCCCCTTATTTTTAAAAATACTCCCATCCCTACTTCCTGATATCGCCTGCCTATAGAAACCACAATTGTGGTGCCCTTTGCATTCCTCCCTTCCCACCTCCCACCCCAAGTTTTGTATGATCAGCTGATGGTGGGCTTATGGCATATGGCTCTCAGCCCAACCTCATCTTCGCTGTTCCCTCCAGTGTGGAGCGCCTTGCTGCCCCTCGCGCAACTGCCACCATTATCCCACACCACCCTGCCATAGCCCACCAAATCAACCTGTTTTCTGTATCACAGAAGTGCCTGAGCACTTTTTTGGGCTCAGGTGGATAATGGTCACCAAATTTGTCCCCTTTGTTTTGGACTTGACCATTCCAAAAATCTTGCCCCCAAGCTACTTCCTCTTATGTGGCTTCAGAGCCACATTCAGTGGGTTCCAAATGGGGCGTTTTGCTGCCCCGTCCCACCCAACATTTTCATTCAATGGTCCAGAGTGGGAAATTGGCCCCCACCAAACAAACACCCTCATTAACCCACCCATTTCTACTCCCACCAATCAGAGTCAGGCTTGAACTGCTATTCGCTCCTAAGCAACCCATTCGCCCACTACTACCCACCCAACTTCTAACACCACTATTCTCGTGAACCAGAATCCATGGGACCTATTGGCTGAGATTAATGAATCAGGTAAAGTTATCATTAATGAGCAAACTGGTCAACCTCTTGGCCAGTTTGATTATGGTCAGGCTGAATTTTTCTTTATAATTTTGACAATACCTCACCCTTAAAAGTTTCACTCCTAAACCCAATGCCGCGTCCTACCAAAGTGACCAATAGCTCACCTTAACTGTGTTGGCCTCTCACCAGTGCCCAAACCTATGCAAAGCAGTGGCCAAATCAGTGGCTCAATACCAACTAGGGCTGCCCATACTCTACATCCCCAAATTTCCCCAAATCTACCTGCAGCAATATTCAAAATTATTTGATGATGCTGAAGCTGCTGTCATGCATATCACTAAACTAGCAGATTTTAATCCATCATCTAAAATCACCCGCCATAGTATCTCCAATTTTGCCCAACTCTCCAAATCCCCATTCAAGCTGAACTTCACATAGCAGAATTTGTTGAAGCAGTCTACCACGCTAACCTTGATTAAGAGGTGGAGAACTCATACTATACTGCCATCTACCCTCACTAAGCTAATGCCCCAACACCCTGGCTCTCTGCTTTAATCTGTTTCTCCAACCACTATGACATAGTTGTGGTGAACTTGTCTGCAGACAAACTGCCTGATACCCCTCACCCTAAGCCATGGTGGGTTAGCGGTTTCCACTCCCCGCCTGGTTTGTTAATTTTTTGTCTTCCCAGCCATTCTTTCAAATAGCTTATTTTATTTTATTTTATTTTATTTTGTTTTGTTTTGTTTTTTTTGTTTTGTTTTGTTTGTGAGTTTTGGTACTATCTATCCCCTGGTCAGCGTACCTCAAATAAATCAATTTTTTGATAGCCATACCTGCTTTGGGAACATTTTGGGGAGGGGTCGCTCTATAAATGTGAAGTTAAATATGGCAGCAGGGGACTTCTCAGCTGGTGGCAACTTGAGGCTGTGTGACGTGGGGGTTAGTGGGCTGAGCCCTGTGTCCCTGCTCTCAAAGTCAAAAAATCTCTTGCAAATAAGGGATATTTTTTCAAGGTAAATTTGACTTTAGATAAGGGTTTGTGCAGGGCATGGCAACCTTACCCCCTTTGCTGGAAGTGTGCAAACTCAGCGCTTATCCATATTATGAGCAAGGTCCCTTCAGTGCATAGTAGGAGGGCTGGAGGTTTCAAGTTCCCCTTTTTTCTGAAAAGGAAGAAACCTTTCAAATAAGTTGTAGGGGCGCTGCCTAAAGACTTACATGTATACCTTTTTCTCTTGTTAAGTTTGTGACTTCAGAAAGTACAGGGTGCTTTTCTCCATAAATCTGTTGAGAGAGCACAGCTCTAATGTCTGATAATAAATCGTTGGATTGGATAATAAAGGGCTGGTCAAAATTGGGATAAAATAGCACCAGAATTTGAATTAGTGTTTCATTCAACTTGTTGAAAGCAATCTCAAATTTGAAGGATCAGAGAAAAGCCACTCCAATTCAGATTAAGTGGAACATAGGCTTATCCATTTGAGTGAATCCTTGTATAAACTGGCAGTAGTATCCGACCATCCTTAAATATACTTATAAGTCCTGTTTGCTCTCAGGACTTTTAATTTTTATAACAGCCTTGAGCTTCTAGGGTTGAGCATAGCCTTTGAGTATCAATGATGTGACACAGGCACTCCATTTGAGTCTTAAAAAAATGATAAATGGTAAGCTTAATTTTAGGTTGGGCCATGGCTATTCTCTTTAATTCCTCTTCCAAATGGAAAAGTGTTATGTGAAGATGTGTGAGAAAACATTGATATCATTAAAGATAATAGGACACATCTCAATTTTCAAATAACCCAGAATGGTGTCCATGGCTCTTTGAAAGATGGTCTCGCATTTCATAAACCTTAGGCATGAGTATAGGTTGATATGGCCCTTGGGAAGTGATAGTGGCGCATTTCTCTTGATCAGCCTTGGGAAGATCAATTTGCCCATAGTTGCTGATGAGATCCAAGGAAGTAAAGTGCTTGGTTACCCTAGTCAATTGAGAGCTTCATCTATATTTGGCTGAGGATAAGAGGTTTTTTTAGTAATTTAATTAAGTGAAAATAATAAATCATGATCAGTTGGAGCCATCCTTCTTTTATCAGTGATAATAGGACTGGCTTATGGGCTATGAGAGGGCACAACAATTTTTTATAGTAGTTTGGTAATCTCCTTTTGTTTGACTTCTTCACTGGCTCAACTACGTCTTAGAGGGCAAGAACATATGGGTCAGGTATCCCCAGTGTCAATATGATGCAGTATACATTTGGTGCACCCTAAGTCATGATCCCAGGTAGCAAATACATGCTCATATTTCTGCAGCAATGCTAAGGCTTCGTTCTTTTGTTCTTTTGACAGGTCCTCCAACTGATTCGCTATATAATTGCACATAGATTAGGAGCGGCGACAGGTGGGCCTAACTTTGATAATATTTTTTACTCTAAATGTGTAGTACCTCATCCCAGGGCAATAAACGTACATAAGCGATCTTCTGACCTTTGGTCATGGTAATCATTTAAGCATTTAGGTTAGCGTGTAGCACAAAACTCCTGATGCCCAGGGACAATTAGACAAGTGCTGCATAAGGTTTGATTTGGGAATTTTTTCATGGAAGTAATCTTCTACTAGTAACCCATTATTAAGCAAAGTCAGTGCCATACTTACAACTTATTATTTCCACGGGAATTAGCTCACAACTTGAGGAGGCTCTTAAAGAATTTTTGAGTTTTAGACATGATGGAAGGCTAAGATCTAGCTTAATAATCATTCTGCTTATATTGAATTGGGTTATTCTGTTAATATATGCCTCATTTATTTGTTTGAGGTATGAAAAAAGTGGGCAGACATTACTGAAGTTCAAAAAAGCAAAGCAAAAATTAGAATAAAAAACGTCAATATGAGAAGGACAGATCCACACAAGTCAATGCGAAATTCAAAGCAAAATAGCCAACTAAGCCAGAAGCAGCAACTGTTAAATGACTATGGAGAAAGAAGGGTGACTGGGAGGCTGTTTGTGCTCTTCTGGGGTGGACAGACAGTTGCATAAAGCCAAGAGCACGGGTGTGAGTGCATTGTGGAAGTAGGGGTTCATGGAGCAAAGTGGGGCTGGCAATGGGATCTTCTTCTTAAGACAGTCAGAGATAGTTGCAGTAAGGGCTTAATCAGTCTTAATGTGGACTGTGGGGAGGTCAGCTATAATGCTGACTTTTAAATCAGTGAGGCAGGCTTTTGGTACAAACCTTGATACTGATGCTACAGCTAGGGCCACTCTGAGCATAGTGAAAAGAGCGGAAGTAGTTTCATTCTTTGGTTTAGGTTAATCTTAGAGTAAATGAAAGGAGAAACCAGGCCTTTATCCAATACAGTGACTGGTTGCGCTACAGCTTGTTGGAGTGGGTGACATTCAGGGTAAGAACTGCCTCTTTAACTAATTGATGGTCACTTTGGGACTAGGCATCATAATGAGGCGAATGATGAAGGGGGAATTGGGCTACATAATTAGCATTAAGATACTGTTTGAAGCACGGAGCTTCATCTGAATTTTAGACAAAATTACCCCAAATTATCTACTTCTTCCAAATAATCCCATGGATTATGGTTGAATATATTTGGTTTGTCAGTATTTTATTTAAGCATAAAGGGGATGAATGGAAGTTTTAGAATAACTAGAGTCCATTTGACCCTAATTGGCTGGGTTATGAGAATAATCTTGGTGACAAAGCTCCTGATAGGGTAAAGCAGGCCCAGATGCAGCTACCATCTTAAGGGGAGTAAGGGTAAGGAAAGGTGCCTCAATTGAATAAAGTAATCATGTCAGTGATGAGAACATCCTGTTAGGATTCAGGCGTGAGGGCTACAGCACAAGCGATGGAAGGGAAGCAGCGTTACAAATGGTATTCTGAAAAAGATGGGCAGCTAGTGCATCCACCATCCACTTGGTCACATAATTGTTCCCAGGGAAGAAGAGATAATGGTGTGAGGGGAATTAAGTGGATAATCTTTAGTGATACTGGGTGTATGGTTGTGAAGGCGCAAGGCCCAAGAGTTGGGTGGCTCCATTGGGAACCACAAATTGCAGGATGGGGTCCAAAACATATTCTGATAACCTGTCCAATAGTGTCATGGTTAAATGACTTTATAGTGGGAACAGATGCTAAAAACAAGGCTGGGCGACAGGAGGCCCAGAAGGTGAAGCTATAGGCTCTTCTTGACCTGAAACACACCTTATATCAACGCTGGGTGCAAGCCAAGCATGCCCAGGCTGATACTAATGGGGTGCAAAACGCCCAGCCTCTGATCGCGGTCCAGGCACCAAAACAAACGATTTACGTTATGAACAAGGATGGTTCAATTCGCTTGGTTGGAGAGCAAGGGTTTGAGTCCCGCTCTAGCTATGAAATTCTAAGATCAGGTAAAATATGACTTCAATTGATTACTTGAGTGAAGGCACTCTCAGTGTATTTTACTAAAACGGATTGAAGCGTCTGTTTATTGGAGCGTCAAGGCTTGAGCGCATTTCCGCAGAACCCAAATTTCCTGACACACTTAAAAATGTTTTTGCGACCAACATTCCTTGTTGGTCGACTTTCTTTAATATATTTAACCGTTATTTTACGTTTTTTTACAATGGCTCCTTGGGCGAACATGGTGGTGGACCTCTTCAGGACGGTCTCCAAATATGTTGGCCACTACCTATTATCACAATTTACACAAATCTCAGGTGCTTTCTTGGGCCGTTTAGGTCCCCTCCAGACCAAGACACCCAAGTCTACTCACTCCAAGTTACCCTTGACTATGGACCCCCTGTTGGTGTCTACTCAAGTTGGGAGGTTTCTTACTTACCTGTTCTCATATGTGGTGCTTTACACCCTCGCCTGGGTTACCTCCTGCTCATGCACCATTCTAGGTGCCTCATTCCCCATTCTCTTAATGGCTTGTTCCCTAGCAATGTGGGTTTGCGCTCCATATCACTTTGCTGGGAACAAGAGAGTTACAGACACTCTCTTGACATTAGTCGACCAACCCTTCTATTATACAAGCATAAAAATTATCCATGTGGGACTTCCAATATTAAGAAATTGGGTGTGCTGGCCATATATCACTGCCACAATGGTGCTCACCACAGTTTTCTCATTAGGTTTTGTATTTATATGTCTCGGCTTTATTTTTGCAACTACCAATTAAGAAGTGTCCACACTTCTTGCTCGCACCTGGTAGTCTCAGACTTTTCATGATCATCTTCTCAAAACCCTTTTGGGTAGTTTCCCCACCCCAACCCAGAAGGGGCTAGGTAATTGGGCCATCATCAGATCAAACCATATAAATACTAGAACCAAAAAGTCGCGCGCGCTTCTTAAAATGAAGGAATCTTATCCTTCTAATCCTTCAGCTCCTTCTAAATTTGGAACTGTACAGGGGTCTAGCCCCAAGAAGGAAGTAAAGGTTTCAGATGATTCCGCCGCGATGATGTCACCCATGGTCATCCCTATAAATAGCGCTTCCACAACTAGTGATTTTTCCTTGAAACGTGAGATGCTTCCCACTGATTTCCTCCCCATCTCAGTAGAAATCGGGAACATCAAAGGGTCCAAACCCAAATTTAACAAGAATAATTCCGTTATTATTTTCTCTCCCCAACACGTTTCTGAGGTGCATGATGAGGCATCGGCTCAGGGCTTGGGGGTGATGGCCCTGGATAACGAGGCGCACCAAACCTTTTGAATGAGGGAGGGTTCATTTGAGCCAGAAAACGCGTTTTATAATGTGAGCAATTTATCCAAAAACGAACCTTTTATTTTCTCATATGGTCTGGCTGAGGACTCCATTTCAGTCCACCAGATTACTCCTGAGAACCCTCGTTTGACCCCTACCATGATTAGGGGTTCTCAGGAAGTGGAAAAGGAACTTCGTCATAAATATAAAGATGTATATGCACCTGCAGAAGGTGTGGTGGGATATGTGGACTCAGTAGTAAGAGTGGCCCACTATCCCTCCCCCTTCTATGGTTCCAAAACATACCCTAATGGTTTGTTGAGACCGGAGGAAGAATTTTCAGGTGAAATAATGGCGTTTTCTGCATTAGATAAATCCCATTCTGGATACTTCTTGTTGACTGCTACTCTTACTTCCTCTTATGGAAAGTTCAGCACAACTATTTTGGTGGATAATGGTGCCTCAAATAATTTTATTGACCAAAACCTCGCTGACTACCTTGAGTTGAGTTACTTACCCGGTGGTATAGTTAAAGGTGGGGCTTCTCAAGGTATCCTCACACTGAACGTCAGAGAGTCAGTCAATTTTCAGGTAGGTTCTTATCTATTGTATGAGCAGTTTCAGGCTATCAGAAACCTCTTGTTTCCCATCATTTTGGGTGTTGAGTGGTGGCGGAAGTTTTTCGTCAAAACCAATTTGAAAGAAAACACTTTATCCTTGCTTTTAACAAACGGTCACCAGCTGATTGTTCCTCTGTCTGAGGATAACACCCCAGGCAAATTACCCCATTGGCCCAATGTTCCCAGATCATATCTTGCCCCTTTGCTGAAGCCCACTGTGGGACTTTCCTTACCTTCCTGTTTGGAGGAGTTGGAATCTTCTTTTGATGCAGCTTCAGCTAGTACGCTACCAGAACATTCTGATTTTGATTGTGAATTTAAACTTACTGTGGATCTGGTGAGTATTTCTTCCCCCATATACCCATTGACTGTCCGGGAGGAAGAGGCGTTAGATGTATGGGTGAAGGAGCAGCTGGCCAAAGGGGCCATCTTTCAGCTTACCTCCCCTGTATGCTCCCCACTGCTCTTTGTGGAGAAGGCTGATGGAACTTTACGCCCATGTGTTGATTATGGAAACTTAAACAATGTGACTGTACCTGACCTCCATCCCATCCCTTTAGATTCTCAGATTGCGCGCTATGTGGAGAAGGCGAAGGTCTTCTCCAAGCTGGACTGCCTCAATGCGTTCAATCAAATCTGGATAAAGAAGGGCCAGGAGTGGTTAACTGCATTACTGCACCAGAAAAGGAATTTTCCAGTTCTGGGTTATGCCCTTTGGGCTTAAGAATGCCCCTGCCATCTTTCAACGCCGCATTGATGCTGCGTTGGGAGACTTGTTGAGGGGTATGTGCGTTGCCTACATGGATGACATTCTGGTGTTTTCCCCTGATCATGAGTCACATACAGTACACCTTTGACAAGTAGTGGAGAGATTGAGGGCCGCTTGCCTTACCCTCAAGATTAGTAAATGCGAATTCTTCAAGTCCCAAGTTACTTTTTTGGGCAATATCGTTTTTGACCAGGGCCATATGATAACTCCAGACAAGGAGAAGGCTATTCGTGAGTGGCCTACCCCCACCTCTGTCAAGGAACTGAGGAGCTTTTTGGGAACGTGTACGTTCCTCAAGAAGTTCACACCCAATCTCTCTGAGGTGTCAGCTCCCTTATATAAGGCTAGCGGGGCCAAGGTGCTTCAGTGGTCCCCCATTTTGGAGGATGCGTTCCAAGCGGTGAAGTGCACCTTGTTATCCACATCCATCCTTCGCCATGTTGATCCTGCAAAGGAGTTCATTGTGTCCTCAGATGCTTCCAACTTCGCCATTGCGGCTGCCCTGTTACAGATGGGTGAAGATGGATCTGAGCATCCCTTGGGATATTTTCTAGGAAAATGTCTCTGCATGAGTTAAACTACGCCGTATATGACAAGGAGTTATTAACAGTGGTGGAGGCGCTGATTTATTGGCGTCACCACTTACATGGCTCTTCCCAACCATTCTGGGTATGCACTGACCACCGAGCCCTGATGTACTACCGTGCTCCACATGTTCTAACATTACGTCAGACCCGTTGGCATGAGACCCTTGCCCTATTTACATTTTCCTGTGAGTTCACCAAGGGCAAGGAGAATGGTTTGGCGGATGCTTTGAGCCGCAACCCTGCTTTGGCTCCCAATCCAAAGGAGGTAGAGATTTACAACACTCAGTTGATGAAACCACCGAGTATGATTCTGCCTCAACTTCATAAGTCCACGGTACATACGCCAGCGTTCATGCCTTTGGAAAATGCAGCAGAATATAGCATGTTTAGGAAGGTAGTTCTTTCTCAGCTGTTATCAGCTGAATATGCTGTTGTTCTCACTAAGAGTGCCCTGAATCAAGAGGACTTATCCAGGGGTTATCACGTGAAGGATGAGATGGTGTGGTTTCAGGGGTGCCTATGGGTTCCTGCTGGACCACTGCGCCTGGAGGTCATCCAGGACCCTCATGACGGAATCACCATAGGTCATCCTGAAAAAGCAAAAACCTTGGAGTTGATACGACGCACTTACAATTGGAAGGGCTTGCCTGTTCAGGTAGGGAGGTACTGCAAAGAGTTCCTAATCTGCAATCAAATGAAACACAATCAGCAACCTTTAGCAGAGTTTCTGGTACCAGTCCAAAAGGCTGAAGGGCCCTGGACGTCCCTATCAGTGGATTTCATTGTGGAGTTACCCGTTTCAGATGGGTATGATGCAATCATGGTGGTGGACCGCTTTACAAAGTTCGCCCACTTTATTCCTTGCAGAACAACTTTAACTGCCGCTGAAATGGCCAGGCTCTTCGTCGCCCATGTATTTGCGCTTCATGGGGTTCCTCAAGAAATCATTAGTGACCGGGGACCCCAGTTCACCTCCATCTTTTGGGAAGAGTTGTGTAAGACTCTTCAGATCCGCCCCTGCCGTTCAACTGCTTATCACCCCCAATCAGATGGGCAGATTGAGCGAGTGAATTCGTGCTTGGAACAATTTCTGCGTTATTACACCACCGCAGACCATTCAGATTGGGTTCCTCACCTTCCCATGGCCCAGTTTAGTTACAACAACACTTGCATTCATTAATCGGTTGTTCACCTTTTTTGCTAACCATGGCTTTAACCCTGCATTTAACATGGAGCCCAGCTGTTGTTCCAAGGTGGAAGCGGTGCTGGACTTTGCTAAGACTCTCAAGAAGGTCCATCAAAGAGTGTCCACAAGTTTGGAGGCGGCTATGCGGGTTTATAAGGAGAATGCTGATGGAAAGCGCCGAGTGGGTCCAGCATACAAGGAAGGGGATCTCGTGGTGCTTGATGCTCGCAACATCCCTATCAAGCAGCCATGCAAAAAGCTGGGTCCAAAGAGGATTGGTCCTTAACGTGTAGCTATAAAGGTGGGACATGCCTCATACCAGTTGGATCTTCCCTCCGCATTTCAGATCTTCTCCATCTTTCATGAAAGCAAGTTGACATTGTTTGAGGGCCCTCCTCCTGTGAATCCCAAGGCTTATCTTGTGGATGGGGCACCGGAATGGGAAGTGGAGGAAATAGTAGCATCCTGCCGAGTTAAGCGACGCCTTGAGTACCTGGTATCCTGGAAAGGGTTTGACGCGGCAGAGAACAGTTGGGTGCAAGCATGGGATTGTGTACATGCCCAAGACCTGATCGAATCTTTCCATAATCATTTTCCTGAGTCTGCAGGATCTCAGCCTAAGCCAGCCGTTGTTGCTATGAAGTTGCCACCAGCACATAAGAACTTCTCCTTAGCAAACGCCCCTGGAGGGGGTGGAGCCCAAGAAGGAGGAGAGGGTAATTTCATAGTTGAATGGCTTTATAGTGGGAACAGATGCTAAAAACAAGGCTGGGCGACAGGAGGCCCAGAAGGTGAAGCTTCAGGCTCTTCCTGACCTGAAACACACCTTAGATCAACGCTGGGTGCAAGCCAATCATGCCCAGGCTGATACTAATGGGGTGCAAAACGCCCAGCCTCTGATCGCGGCCCAGGCACTAAAACAAACGATTTACGTTATGAACAAGGATGGTTCAATTCGCTTGGTTGGAGAGCAAGGGTTTGAGTCCCGCTCTAGCTATGAAATTCTAAGATCAGGTAAAATATAGCTTCAATTGATTACTTGAGTGAAGGCACTCTCAGTGTATCTTACTAAAATGGATGGAAGCGTCTGTTTATTGGAGCGTCAAGGCTTGGGCGCATTTCCGCAGAACCCAAATTTCCCTGACACACTTAAAAATGTTTTTGCGACCAACATTCCTTGTTGGTCGACTTTTTTAATATACTTAACCGTTATTTTACGTTTTTCACAATGGCTCCTTGGGCGAACATGGTGGTGGACCTCTTCAGGACGGTCTCCAAATATGTTGGCCACTACCTATTATCACAATTTACACAAATCTCAGGTGCTTTCTTGGGCCGTTTAGGTCCCTCCAGACCAAGACACCCAAGTCTACTCACTCCAAGTTACCCTTGACTATGGACCCCCTGTTGGTGTCTACTCAAGTTGGGAGGTTTCTTACTTACCTGTTCTCATATGTGGTGCTTTACACCCTCGCCTGGGTTACCTCCTGCTCATGCACCATTCTAGGTGCCTCATTCCCCATTCTCTTAACGGCTAGTTCCCTAGCAATGTGGGTTCGCGCTCCACATCACTTTGCTGGGAACAAGAGAGTTACAGACACTCTCTTGACAAACAGTTCGTTATGTAAGATTTGGGGTGTGGTGGGTAGGGCGGCCGAAGTGAACCATAAAAGTGGTATCAGTGGCAATAAGATATGAGAAGTTGGTAGGGGGATACTCTATAACACCATGTGAATGGTAGAAGCTACACAGCGTCAGCTTCACTTGATAATCCAAGGTCAATTTATCCCTTGAAAGGGTGAAAGCCAATGAAGCTGGCAGGCTGTATAACAGCCTGAGCTAATGTGATAACAGATTTTCTATTATATGGTAACAACTTTAATTATTCAACCCAAATTCTAAATTTACATGTTGTTTTGGGGGATCACAAGGGCAATGAGGCACTGAATGAGTGAGGCGAGGGGTAAACTAGGCCCTTAGATGGTACAAAGCGACCTGAAGAAGTATGAGGGCTAGCTGAACCACCCCAGATGCATTTCAGCTATGGGAAAGTAACACTATGAGGTGGTGCACCGCTTCCCCTCAAGGTGAAAGTGGGCATAGAGCTTTTCAACATAGGTGAACTGGAGAGGGTTGATGACAAGTGGTGCTGTTATCTAAAGTTTAAACTAAGATTTGTTTAAAGTGGTTGAATTTAGAGAGAGATTCAATTGGATATAAAACAATATATGTCACTTTGATAAAATAATTTTGATTATTAAGAAGAATCTGCTCATTGCAAGAATAATGTTGGGGAAAGGGCTGACTGAGATTTGTGAAGGCATTCCCCTTGTCATTGATATATGCTCCATAAAACTTTGGAAAACTTGTGCCATTTATGAATGGGTAATAATGACTGAGTAATACTAAGGTGGGGGCGCTAACTTGGTACAATTTAGTTTTCATGGGTAGAGCACTGTAAGCTCATTCACTAATGGTTCTTCTTGGACCTGCAGTCCCATATTGTTGACTATGGGCCGCTTCAGGTGCAATCTCCAAGTTCTTTGCAAAGTGTCTTTTTATTATGCCAACTGGTTCACCAATGTCTACTATTGCACAAACCCAAATCATTTTTACAAGTATGTCAATATATAAGTACAATCATAGATTTAATAGGAATTCATTTAAACGTGAGAACAGCAGGAACATTAATTTGGATGATCATAGTTTTAATCTTCTCCCCGCATCTGGTAAAATGGTTATTCAACACTTCATGAGTTAGGGCCATTTTGACCCTTTTAAGGGGTATACACTCAACTTGTCTGGTTCTTCATACTGGTCTGTCCAGCAAGATGTGTAGCATATGGTTTAAAAGTGCTTCCCTGGACTTCCTTTTCAATTTCAGCTCGCTGAATTTGAGTCACTGCGAGTACTGGCTGGGGATTAGTTCAGTCCTGAATCTGAGATGGGATAGTTGTATGAAAATAGAGTATCTGCTCTCTATTGTTGCCTTCCTTTTCCTTCGTTATCATCCACAGGCAAAGTGGTATAGTTGATGTTGAAGTGTCTTTTTGGACAACTGTCAGCATAGTGCCTTAAAACTTAAAAATACAGCTTGTGACTTCAGAGAGGTTCTGATGGGGACCCATAGTTCCAAGCTGGTTATAGCTGGTTCCTATTGGATTCTTTGCATTACCTTAATGAGGGTTGGTGCAACTGTCGCGCGTTTCAGTATTTGATGTCCAAAGGTAACCTCATATTATTTGAGTAATTTAATCACTGTGGAGGTATCTAGATCCTTAAACAATGCAGGTAGCAGTAAATGGTGAAACTCAAGGTAGAACTTATTGTCGTTTTGCAAGGCAATCTTCACATTGAATTCAGCCATAGCCTTGGCACCATCAGGTCATTTGCCTTGTGGTAGAAATAGTCAACAACTCATAATTAGTCTTGTTCTTCTGGAATTGAATACTCATAAGCTTGGCATTTTTCGGTCATTTTCTAGAGACTGCCAAATTTATTTACTACGTTATCAATGTCAGCGTAAATCCAACGGTCCTCCAGGAGATAAGGCATGGTCAAGTCATTACTTTTATAATATCTAACAATTGATCATAGTCGTGGCCTTGAACAAATCGTTAATTTAAGCATAATCAATTTAACACTTTTATAAAAGATTTCACAGCTCTATGTCAGTCAAAAATTTGGCAGGTTGATTTAATTGAATTGTTGAAAAGAATGTATTATCATACTGGAGGTGGCAGGTCCAAACGCAGCCACTGAAGACCTGATGTGAGTTCCCTTGTTGTTGAGTTCCCTCAGCAGGGCCTTGCAGCTGACTAGAAGGACTGGTGAAAGGTGTCAATTCTAATAGAGCATCCAGCATGGATCATTGGCTGGGGTGATTTTTTTAAGCAGACTCCACTTCATAGGAGGCTCCCTCTACAAGTCTAACTCTTTCCTGTTGGTGGATTCAGATTTGCATCAGCATCAGCCATTTCTCAGATCAGTTTCCATGTGTCGCTCTCAAGTCAATCTTTCTTCTCAATCTTGTTCCATAAATTCTCTGAATTGCTTTAATTTAGTAATATCACTTTGTAGCTCACAAATCAAATCCCAGAGCTCATAATATTGGCCTTGTGATTTCTGTTGCATCCACATAGTTCCTAACTGATATTTTGAAGTTTGTTATTAGCGCTTAAAAAGTCTACTAAATCGTTATTAAAAAGCCACAAGCGCTCTTTAAGGTGTTGATGTTATGGCGCATGGCTGAATATTGGCTCTGGAGATTTTAGATCTTCTCCTGAAGGGGGTGGCTACATCATCCGTACGCCCAATATATCGGGCAGCAACTTTCATTTCACTTTGGTATACTGGCTGAGTTTCTCCAATGATTCTGGTTATTGAACTTTTGTTCTTTTAGCATTTATTTTGTTCCTAGCTAAGTTTGGAACTAATTTAATTTATGTTTCAAGAGTCAGTGAAGCCTCATTCATTTATAGCCTGAAGACTGATCTCAATTACATTCTAGTTTAGTTGATTGATAAGTTCATCTAGTCATTGGGAGACTTGTAACAGAGATCATGGTTTTAGTTGATGGCCTGCCATACCCCGCCTATAATTTTTTTCGCTGGTTGTGTAAGGAGAACATTGCATCCACGTTTTGTTTGTTTTTCTGGAAGACCTTTATAATTAGAGCATGGTGATGGACAATGGTCATTCAGGAATTCCTCGTGTTGGGCTGCAGGGTTTTCCATAAAATATGCCCTAGACATTTGTTGCTGCTTGTAAAGGACAACACAAAGCTGCAATTCATGACACAAAATTTTTCAAAGTCTTGCATAGTAGGTCTTGGTTGTGTCATTGGTAAAATAAGGAAGGTATAAGATCAGAGAACTCATTATTTAGTAACTGGAACAGCAGCATTTTACTAATCAACTGTAGCTGTTCCTCAGAGAAGGTATAGGAATAAAATTATACAAAGTGGGGAGAGTAACTCCAAACTACTTTGGCGTGAGCCAGCTGAGAAGGACATATTGAGTTGACAAAATATGTGAGCTTGTTTATCCCCTTTTTTCTTCTCAAGTGGAAAAATCCATTTTGGTTATTATATTTTAATTATTTGGGAGTCCCCTGTAGTGAGCAACACTATGTAGAGTATGAGACAAACACTCTACTAGCACAGGTATAGTTCCTTCCTGAAACTCCTTTCGATACTACTTAAACATGAAATCTATTCCTGTAATGAGGCAGCTCATTAAAAATATTGTACAGAACACTATGCGATATTCAATTTCCTTTGATCTTTGAAATAGTAAATCTCTACTCTAAGAATGTCTTTCAAGAAGCTAAGATAAGTTAAGGCAAATGACAATACTTTATTGGGATAGAAAGGAAGGATATTATAAGGAATTCTCTAGCAATGGAAAATTAATGTCTCCAGGTTAAAATCAAGGTTGCTTTGAGTATAACGGGCACAATGTGTACAATAGGTATAATTGTGCCCGATTTTTAGTAAAGGTTAATTTAAAGGGTAAAAGTTGCTGCATGACGATTTTGGAATGATTAGGGGACCCAAAAAAGTAGGGCTAATCATTAGAACGTTTTAGTGGAAGTCTAATTGTGTTTATTTTGTTCATACCATTGATATTCACAAAGTGATTACTCAAAGTCAATTCAACGCCTCTGAAAACAACTCCCTATTTTCATATAATTATTAATTAAAAAGTATGAACTTAAATAATAAGTAATTTGTGGTGCTTTCATGGATGTGTTTTCTGCTACTGCTGAATCTTTTTGTAGCCTAAGAAAAGAGCTTAACAGGTTGGTTCCTGCTACCACTCTAGTACATGTTTTATTCATAACAGGTTCAAACCCTAAATGGGCTAAATAAACAGGCGGGACATAGTTTCCGCCCCTCCCCTCTTATCATTAATTTTGTATAAGATAAAGATATTGTTACCTAATACAAACTTTAAGATAATGTTTAAAGCCTAAAAGGGTGGTTCCTGATGCCACTAAATCTTTTTTATAAAAACATATAGGATGAAACTGTTAATTTCTATAATGTTGTATTCTAGAAAAAAGGGGTGTTTGACTTATTTATCTATCTTTTATATATATTAAAGTTTATTTTTAAGTGCAACATAACTCTATTGATAGACTAGATCGGTGTATCCCCCCTTTAGGTTCGGATCACCTAGTGCTAAAAAAATAACTATTGATAGAACATGAGCATGCTTTAGTTTTATATATTTTACTATTTAGATTATATAGAAAATAATAAAACTTTTACTGTTTAAGTAATTTAAAATATAACATTTATTTAAAAGTGTTAAACCCTTACTAATTTACTTTTAGATATAATAGAACTTATAGTCTCATTATATAGCTTTTTTGTCCACAAAACAACATACGTAAAACCCAATAAAAAAGTGGTTATAAAACTAAAAGACATATTATGCTAAGGTGCGAATAAGATTTTATAGTAGCTAATTAGTTTATGCTTTATTATAATTACTAGTTAGCATCTTGCACAAAATAAGGAGCTATCATAAACTTGTACAATGACATCTATATAGATTGTCAATTTAAGCTTTATTATGAAGTACCTAAGTTTTATTAGTCTGAATTTCATTGATATATTAATAATCTGTATAAAGGACAATTATTAGATAACTCTATAATAATATGCGTGATACATTTTTTTATAATTGAAACTTTAATTTACCTAATTAGTTTTTAATTAATTTTCCAGACACTATTAAGTATAATATACATAGTTTAAAATTTGATTAAGTATATATTTAAAAAAAGTAATATACCACATATGTTCCTTTTAAGTGATATAAGACAAATTAAGATGCAAGGATAGAATTTATTAAGGAAAAGCTCATTGAAATTGAACTTATATGAAAATTTTACAGTATCAATTTTTTCTAAAAGTTTGAAATTTGATGCACAACTCTAGCATAGCCATTTTTCTTCATGGCAAAAGTCTGATGTAGAAAAAAACCTAGAAATAAAACCCAAGGATCATGCCAGAGTTTTTGTATCTTTCCTAAAGATATAATTTTATTTTTCTATTCTACTTCATCTTACTATTTTTATATATAATTGACATTATACCCATATGCTTTAAAGCAACAATATAAAATATCATAATTAAAATATGTGTTAAACTAGGATCTGTATGATTATGGCCAATTATCCTATTTTAGTCTTTAGTGAAGTGGATACTCAAAATAGGTTTTTATCAATCTCATTTATTACTCCTGTCAGCTTATCAGTTCTTTAGATTGTAAGCTGAGGCTCTAATTAGGCTCAAAGTTGTTTTATAGGAAAACTATTGAAGTAAACAGAGAAGATGGGGTATACAGACTACTTTATTAAATCAAAAGAATTGATATCTATTAGGCGGTTTGAGTTACATCACCAATACCTCCATGGTTCCCTACAATCAAAATCATGCAAATCACCCAAATTGACTGCCTGGTTGAGGCCTCCAGTGTTCTCCGTTAATGATCACCTCATGAACACATTGATTGAAAGTTTCCTTTTAGGGTGTAGGAAGCTGAGAGGCCAATCCTTAAGGCATCTCCATCAGTTCCTGCGCACATGATAATTCCTGATCAAAATTCCCATGCGCGCCTTCTTTAACAGGTTTTGATTGAGAAGGTTTGATAGTTTGCTTATCAATGTTCAATTCAGGAGCAGAATCTTGTTTTTTTTGTGTCTTAAATAGTGATAACGCCATCCTCAAGATCCTGTCTTAGGGGAACATATGGCCTTAAGAATCAGCTATATACTTAATTGGCACTGTACTTTGGGTAACATTGGCAAAGAAGTACTCGGAACTTACCTTATGTATGACACAGTAGGGCCCTCACCAAAGGATGTCAAGCTTGATCTGTTGACCACTGGATCAATGGCAATATAATAGGACTAGGTCTCATTGTTGGAAAGTTGACAAGAAGGGTCAGCTAGCATTGGAGTGAAACATCTTCTTAGTGGTAGTTGAGTTGATTCCTTGGGTAGCAAGAGCTTGAAGTCAGATAATTTCGTTCACTAGGGCCCTATTAGTTAGTTCAGAGTTCTTGGGCACCAAGGAGTCCAGTAAGGGTTTCGCACTACTTAGCAGCCAAGGAGTACGCCCATATAGAACTTCAAAAGGGGACATCTTGATTACTCAAGTGTGATTTATATGATAAGCCAATAAAGATCTTGGCGGAAATTGGTTCCAGCATATAGAATTGGAGTTAACCATCTTCTATAAGATAGAAGCTAGGGTCCTGTTAGCACATTTTGCTGCCCATTGGTAGATAGGTTATGTGTGGCAGTAAAAATATGATTAGTACCAAATAGCAAAGTTAGTTCCTGGACTACCTGAGAGATGAAGCTGAGTCCATTGTCTGAAATTTAAGTCTGTGGGCTTCTATGCTGGGTGAAAAAAAAACAAAAAGAGAAACAAGGCTATAGCCTTTGCAGTTTCAGCAAGAACAGAAATCGCCTCAACCCACTTGGTCAAGTAGTCTATGCTAATAGGATATACTTATGCTCATGCAAATTTTTGAACAAGATCTCATCAAATAAACAATGACAACAATGAAGTGGCTCAACAGAGCCAACAAGTGATATTGATACCAAGGGCTGGTCCAATCTTGTATATGACAAGTTAAATAGGCCTCTAAACTATTTGGATAGTTTCAAACATTAGATTCCAGTAGCAGCATCTTATTAAGCACCTATGAGTCTTCTTCACCGCCCCTTGTCCCACAATTAAATATCATTTAGTATTTTGATACAGGAAGAAGGTATATGTAGGGGAGGCGTTTTTTTAAGTACTTGTATAGCATCCCTTCTTTGATATAGGCGCATTTAATCATATTCTGCAACTCAGCTTGATTCTCAGAAGTCTTTAGTTCCCAACAATATTTGGGCTTACCAATCAAAATTGTAAAATCAGTCCTCCTCAGACATAAGGCATCTAGAATTGTCATTCTCAAGTTTATCAACATTTTACTAAATCAACCCACACAATGAATATTGTTAAAGTCATAAATTTGCAATCAGTGAGCTCATCTTTCTAATTGTCTGTCAGGGTCATTCATTTGTTGCAACCATTTTATAGGGCGTGGTCTGAAAAAGACCATAAAGTGAGTTCCATATAGTTATAAATATATTGTTAAATTGACAGTAGTACTTCTAAGAATTTTCATTTAGTAACCTTGTAGTTTTGTTTGACCTTTCTCAAAGTCTTATTGTAGTGCGCCACAGGATAGTTGACTTGATTTCATAGTTTTGCGCTAAGATATCCCAAACTGCCATATTGCTTGTGTCATTGAACAGCAGAAAGATTATCAAACCGTGGATGAACTAGGATAGGCGTCATATATATCTCAGTTTTATTATATTGAAAGTCTGTTCCTTCTAAGGCCGCCATTTTTAGTGAGTATTTTTCTGAAGAATAAGAGATAAGTATTTCATCTATTTTGGCAAACCGAGGGATAAAATGGTGATAGTAACCTATCATGCCTATAAATACTTGGTTATTTTAAGCTCTGGCGGCGTGAAACCTCTAAATGGCTACAACTTTGCCAGAAATGGGTTAAATCCCTCACTTCAAGACCTTGTGTCCAAGTAATCTAATCTCAGATTGGCAGAAGGTTTATTTTGAGAGTTTGATCTTAAGGAAGGCTTTTTAGAGATGATTGAAGTCTTTCCAGCTATGCTCTAGGTGTCTTTTGAAAGTTCTTGAAGGTACATTGATGTTGTGAAGGTAGCTAAGTGCACAGGGCATTTTCAAGTAACCCAGTATCCCATCCTGGAATGTGGAATGTGGTGGGTGCGTTATAGTGCCCTTGGGCATCCTGGTTAATTTGATTAGTCCTTAATTAGCAATTAACGCACAATTTGATTAATCCTTGTGTACAAACTCGACATTCCAGTATCCGCTGTCAAGATCCATTGCAGATAGCTATTGGTACCTGTCAAGCAAGCGGAGTTATTCATCAATCTGGGCAATGAGTAGATTTTTGGTAAAAAGAGTTAAGCCTTTGGAAGTCCATCACCACCTTATGGCCTCCATCTTTCTTATAAACTAGCCAGCGAGGAGAAGCCCAAGGGCTTCTGGAGGCACCAGCAAACCAGCTTACAATATCTGTTTGAGCTCAACAGCTAACTGAGCCTCCTCAACCTTGCTCTTCCTATAGGGATGGGTTTGAACAGGTGTAGAATCATGAGTCTTGACATGAAGTAGGATACTCTTCATTTTTCTGAAATTATAGGTGGAGGTCCAAAAAGGTTTGAGTACTCCTCTAGAAACTAATAAGCTTGGTCCTGTTGTTCACTGGTTAATTAATTACAATAGAGGCTTTACCAAGACTACTGGAAAAGGGGACTCGAGCACAAAATTTCATAGAATCCAGAATTTTATGTAAATTGTGTAGATCGTTTCTACAGGTAGTAAGTGAATATAGGTGGCCGGAGTACTAGGCCCACTGTCTTAGGTTTACCAAGTATTTTCCAGCAACAACTTGATAGCTATAGTATAAGAAGAATTAAAATCTTATGGCTAAGTTAAGACTTCCTTGACATATGGGTTGTCCACGCCTTGTATCTTTAGTAAATGTCATAGTGGAATATTGGAATGTACCCTGGTATCAACAATAACCTGGAATTTTGGCAGTATAGTATTCAATTTTGGTAGCTAAATAGGAATGTTCTCCTGACTGTATACCTCAGGAGGGGGTAACCACACTTGAGAACCCCTCACATGGTATTTGATCCTATCAATATGATCCTCAATCTCTAAAAGGAAGGCCAAGCATTAATCTCTGACTTGACATCTTGAGAGGTTTTAGTTACCAGTGGGACCTTATTACCAATAGTGAAAGAACCCAACATCATATTTTATGACAGCAGAGTAGTACAGAGAAACTGGGTTCTGACGAGGAGGTCGTAACTGAGGTTGTCTAGGGTGACTGTTGAGTTATTAAGTGCCAATTTGCCAAAACAGAAAACTAATGAGGAGTAGGCCCCATTGGATAGAGTACATTGTGGTCCCGCAATGCCATAGTCATTATATAGTGGCGTAAGTCAAAAGATATCTTAAAGCATTCCATCAATCTTACAAGATGTTATTAATGGGTGAGCCATTATCAATAGTGGCTTCTCAAGAAACTTATAATCTCAAACAACAACTTGTATTACCAAGCTTAAAAATTGAGGGACAAGGTAAGAAACATAAGAGATTCATTGGAAGAAAAGTATTTAGTATTGGTTTTGATTATTACCTAGTATCAATTTTTTCCTCTTTGTGAATCATCATCGGACTTGGCAGGTATTGTAAGGGTTTTTGAGGTGGTACAGGGGTGTCAACATGAAGTGCCTCGTCATTCACGCTGATTGCCCTTTTTCCGCCTATTTAGCATGTCTCGTCCAACAGTTATTCAATAATGGCTTATTATGTTACAATAGGTGCATTGAGGTTTTGAATACTTCTGGTTTTTCAATAATGTGAATACAAAGTCGGCGGGGTGAGGCTGAGGCTGAGAGCTTCAGGCTCAAGGTGGAAGCTGGAAACTTATAAGAGCTTTTTGTTTTCTCAGCTGCAGGTGAACTACATTTGTGTTACTTATATGTAGTTGGACCTCAGGATAAGATCCCAAGATAGAAAACATAGCTATTATAGCATTTATCCAGCGTAATTCAGTTTTCAGTAACCAGAGTCTGTGCTTGGGCATTGTCATGAAGCCATTAAATAAATTAAGACTAGCCTGCCAGTTGGGGTGCGTGAACACCTTAATTCAAACCAGAAAACCGGGGGCATAGCCATCCATATGACCTGATATCTAACGGGGAAGGAAAATAAGCAGGACATCAGCTGACAATCACAGTTACCACCACACTTATCAACAACCAAGCCGTGGCCACCATAGTAACTGCAGATACTGTAACTGTCAGTTCTTTTGGGCATACGGGGGACATGAAAAAGCTGTGGTGTCATGGGTTATCAAGCGCATGGAGAAGTCACAAAACTTCATTTAACAAAGAGAAATAATCTCCAACAGCAATGGTAAGCCTGACGCCAGACAGAGTCCAAAAGTGAGCATCCCCAAGAGGCTAAAAGTTAATATCCCCATTTCAAGAGAGAGGGCAGCAACATGGTGATGATGGCCACTATGGCACAGTCATTGCGTAAACTGAGGAACATGGCACCAAGTGGCCGGTGGCTGTAATATGAGATAAAAATGTAAATTGGTAATTCTTGAGCGGGAATTTGTATATTAAACAAAAATGGAAGATTGAATTACAGCTGTACCTGTGGGGGACAACTGCCTTATATGCTGGAGGCTGGGGGAATAAGTATACTTTTTCATGAATTGAGGGTAACATAATCCCATTTGATTTTGGCGGATTATGATTTTGCTTCTAATATCACACCAAATCAATCTCACGCAGGCCAAATGACTCTCACTCTAATTTTGCCCCTAAATTCCCCCCCCAGAGAGATTCTGCTTAGCAGTTCAGTGACGCTTCATCTGGTGGTTGACTGGTTGCACCCATGGCCAAGCCTCATAGGGGCGATCCCTTTAGGTATTGAACAGATTAAACGCCCTCAAACCCACTGGGAGGACCTATCTCTTCCAGTGGAAGGGGAAATACTATGGTGGAGTTTCAAACCTGATTGTACTTCAGATTGATTAATTCCACCAAACCTAAGTTTATTTAATTTAACGGTCCTCTTATCAGGAACCATGTTTTTCAAGGTGGAGAGATGTCAACCACTTCCCTGCTGACGGTTTCCTCTCACCTCCACCACCTCCACACAAACACCTGATCCACTGCAACAACACTTGGGTGGTGAGGTATGGGGGAAAAGGGCAACTTTGAGGTGGTGCATCTTCTCCCACCTTTTATCCACCACATGGGCTAAATCCCCTGTGCACATGATGGGTAACAGCCTTCTTCGCCCCTTTTTATGTATTGAATGGAAATTCCTCATAGTTGAGGCACAGGGTGTGCTCCCTCGGATTTATAAGCATAGAATCAAATGGCAAATTCCATGAGACTTTCTCATTTGTTCAGATGGATAGCCACAATCGCCTGCTTCTAATTGCCAATGTCTGCTTACTACCAACCCCTTGAACTAGGGAAGTTCAGACTTGATACCATGTCTGTTAATCTTTTATATTAGGAGTCATAATCACATGGGCTGTACTGTCTAAACAAAATTGAATATTTAACCTTCTGATAATCTTTGGCTTCTTCTATTTGATTTTCATAGTATAGAAAAAATATTTTTGGCTCTCTTTCCGCTCAATATCACTTTTGAGAAAATTTAAAAATTACAGAAGAACTAAACAACTTCAAAAAACCAACACAAAGCAAAACCCTAATATCCTCGGCCCTAATGCCCACTGCTCCAAAATTGGGCAGCGGCGAAACCCCTAGCATCTTCCGCCCTGCAGGAGAATGCTTTTGAACTAGGTTTACCAGCCCCCCAATGTCTCTGGCAAATAAGTTCCCCCCCCAAGGATCTCGCCCTCCTCCTTGCACATTCCCAAGCGGTGCCTCATAGCCACATTGTGCCCCCAAAGCAATATGTGATTTGGCCTCCAGGTTGAATATGACAACTTGTTTCCCTAAAAAACAAACAAATTATAGAATTAGTCTAGGCGCTTATGTAGCCTGCAGGCTTTATCAACTTCTGCCCCTACAAGGGGTACATTGACCTCAGCTTCACCTGTGAAGCCAATGCTGCAATCGCAGTCAACATTCCCTCGGTGTTTCAGAATTGCCCATTCCAACCACTCGCACCTGGTTGCCTGATGACACCACTCTTGTGGTTCAACTTACAGGCCTCCCCACCCACCTCCCCCTGATACTTTATATAATAAATTAATAGCTGGGTTGTCAGTTTATGGGGCTGACCCCATTCTAGAACTCGTGGTTCCCAATGGAACCAACCAATTTGTGGGCCCACACGCCTTTACAAATGTACGCCCAAAAAAACTAAAATTGCCATTTCGATTCCCCATTGCACCATTGTCCCCTCTGCCCCCAACCACCCTTTCTGGGCCAGAGTAGAAAAAGGGCGCACAATCTGCCCCATTTTGTTTTGACCTGGACCACTCAAAGTGGCGCTGCCCCACCATAGCCCAAGCTGGAGCCCACACGCTTGAATCCCCCATGATGCTCTCATTGCTGACTTAGAACCTTCTTCATTTGGGGCACAATCCTCCCCTTCTACCCAAAATGGTAGATTCAACTGCCGCTTATTCAGCTAATAAGGAACCTACATGTTAAACCCCCACTCCAAATCCAACTAATCAGGAGCCATCATGGACCCCATTAAATTCAAAAGAACCCACTCAGCCACCCAACCCAACCCACCTGTATGCCGATCAACCTATTGTTTTCAACCAAAATACATGGGATTATTTGGAGGAAGTTAATGATTTGGGAAATCTTGTCCCCAACCTGGTCGAGGCCCCAAACCTCAAAATATACCTAAATGCAGAATATAAAGCTCAATTTCCAACTCGGCACTATGCTCTATGCTCTGATGCTGATGAGTTCTGAAGTGACCACCAAATCACCAAAAAGACTTTTGCCACCTCTGATTGTCATTCCCTCCAAAAGGCCGTAGCAAAATCAGTTGCAGTCTTGGCTAAGGGGATACTCGCCCCTTTCCTTTCCCCATGCAACAAGTTTATAACAAGAATTCCTCTGATCCCAAAAGCTATCAACAAAGCAATAAAAAAATTATGATGGTTGCAAAATTTGGCCCCAAGACCCACATTACCAGCAACAACATCTCCACCTTTACCACCCTTCCCAAAGTTTGCCTCAAGACTGAGGAAGCCCTTTACAAATATATCACCACCCTCCTCATAGCAAAATTATAAGCTACAAGCCTCACTCTGCTACCTCAACCCCATTTTGAGGATGCACTCACACCTGTGCTCTCAGGCTCAGCTGTAAACTTTCTGACACAGAAGAGAAATATGAGCCTCCCAATCTCCGCTCATCCCCCACCATGGACGCATAGTAGTTTAAAGCATACAACCTGGTTGGATCATTTTAGTTTTTTTATTTTTTTGATTCAGTTTGAGTGATACGCTCATCTCTTTCTGTTCGTTCAATTTTAATTTAGTATAAGTTTTGCTCCTCTGAGCTCGGTATTTTCATCCCCTGGTTGTCTTGCTTTGGTTTAATAAAAAGTATACAGAAAAGAGGTGATGATCTCTTGACCTGGAGTATATCTTCTTGAAACTAAGGTTGAACTTAGTTACAATAGTGATAGAGAAGCTATTGATTACAGGGACAGGTGCAGGCTAAAGAATAATAGTTTCTAATTAGCCTTAAGGGACAAGATAATTAAATCATTATCACAATCCTTCTGAGTCCTTTTGATCTTCCCTTCAGTGGCAGTTTAGAAATGCAATGGGCCTTAATGTTTGATTTGTTCCTTCAGAGCTTATATACTGGCACGTTGGAGTAGCAGCTGATTTTCACAGTCACTTAAAAACGGGTTTAAATTTGTAGCAGGTTTACTAAGCTGTGATTCAGCTGTCAGTGAGCTTGGTGAATGGGCTAAAAATATACCATTCATCTGAAAAAGTATCAATTAATGCTCTGGGATCTAGAGGTATTTCATCTAAGAGGAGCTTGCATCCTTGATCCACAATTATTTGGTCTCACAAGGCTGTGAGGCTGTCAGGTCATCTCATTTCAAGTAGTCATTAGGATTTTCAGTAAGTAGTACTAAAATACTGGATGGTCCTTAAGTCTGCGGAGACTTTTGTGCCCTTCTGTCCCTTCTGTCCCATGTGGCCTTATGGTCCTTCCAGTCCTCTTGGACCTTCAGGCTATTCAATTACAGGGGTGCCATCACTGGAGGCTAACTCCTAGTAACGTTGCTGGTAAAAACCATATGAGGTCCTTATCTGATTAAAGCATTGGCTCCAAGTGCTATCGAGAAGTTATACATCTTGGCAAAGCTGATCCTTAAGATAGCCTAAGATTCCAAAATCCAACATCTCAAGTTGGATGCGACATTCTTTATTAAATTGGCAAATATCTACAATGGCTTACTAATTATTGTGAACAAAGAAAGAGGCAGCATTAAAGAAATTGACAATCAAGTGCAGGATTTGTGTGAGTCCTAATTGTCAATCTACTTCATAATAAATTTGACTAACTATTTGTAGGATGTGGTGTATATCTTGATGGACGAAGCTTCAGAGATAGAATTCAGTTTAAAAAGCCAGTTCTTCAAAGGGGTAGTAGTATGAGGTATATAATATCACATTTGGGAGTTACAAGGAGTCTTGGGAATGACTAGAGTGGCCTCTGACGGAGTATATGTAATCATGTAATTAAAATAGAATTTTGTTGATTTTCTCATAATGGATTTAATAATTCTCTGATCAACATGGGTAGGGTGAATTGAAAGGTAGCTCAAAATTCTAATCTTTCAGGCTGAGAGGAGTTACATCATACTGAGATGTGTTTATCCATAAAGTTACGCTTCTTGACTGGGCAGTGAACTGGTCCTATATTTAGTTGCGGAAGGTCAACCGGGGGGTGTACACTTCTGATAGTTAATGATAAAATAATAATAATAACATGAATATGAATATGAATAATTAAAGGACACTTCAGAGGGTTCGTAGTTCCTCCTGTTGTCTGACAGGACTGCCAGGTTTAGGATGATGGGGTGATTTATGCTGACATATACTTGGATGCAGCATGAGTGAAGGACTGAGTCAATATTTAGGAACCATATGGGGAATCATGAATTAATTATCCTTCTTTTGCATGGGGTCATGTTCCCAAACAACCACGCTTATAAAAGTTCCAATATATGGTTGTGAAACGATTTGATGACTTCTTGGAGGATAGGCGTTCATCCTGTAATTGAATCCAAAACTATAGTATGGATTGTCCATAGTGCTATTGTAACTATTAATGCCCATAGAGATGGATAAATAGGTGACTCAATTTTGAGAGCAAACATGTTCCTAGCTAAAATAAATCATTGTCCGCTGTCTTGACGCAGTAGGCGCATAACCTCTTTCCAGATAGCTACTAATGTTAAACATTGTTCTATGCGGTGTATTAAGCTTCTGTATTGTCCACATATTGTGCATGAAGAGTGGGCAGCATTTTGTTATGCCGTGTATTATACTCTCTGCATGAATCTCCATACATGTGCACGTATCCTGGGTTGTAGTAGTGAGTGGTGTGTGTATCTCCAGACCATTCTTTGGGTCTCCAGACTGTATATTATGTCCATATGATTCAGGTAATCAATCCTGGATTTGTACTTGGGCTTTGGTTTATTATGTTATCTGTATCTGCTTAGCCATTAGCTTCTTGTCTGTGAGTTAGCCTTGGGCGACCTCGTGACTGGTATGGCTACTTATGTGGATTCTCCACTCTGCTCTTCTCATGGGTAAAAGTTTTCGTTTAAAGTGTACAGGAGTGCCATGAGGTCCTGCAGCGGTTGGGTGAGATGCCAAATACTTAATCAATGAGTTTTAATGATCTTTATTTTTTTAATTGGAGCGCTCACGCAAAACTAGATCTCGCTGCTCTAGTCCAATGTATGTCTTTAAGGTCTGGACTAGTCACCTGAGCTATTCAGAATACTAGTATATGGACCCTTTGCTTTACATCCTTATTTAACCCCATACCTCCATTCCTCCTAAGGTCAAATAAAGTTTCAAGGCGCACAGGGGCTTTATGGTTAGACCAAAACCACCTCTGTATTAAGGAATATATTGTAAAAATATGAAGGTGAAAAAGCAATTGCATTGGCCATAAACCATATAATTGATAATCTAAAAATTGGCTATCACAACTCGTCCAGTTAGACCTGTATGATGTCCATGAAAGGAGGCATTGCGTTTTATTATTTTGTCTAGGAGTTAGTTTCCATCATGTTGTTGGCGTATCCCCTGCCTCTAAAAATACCCCCAAGTGGCGGACAGGTCCAGCTTCCAGCTTGGTAGTGAAGGGAAGTTCCAGTGGGGTAATTGATGATCTTAGCCTCCTAGGCCTGGTGATAAATCTTGATGTTTTATTAGTCTGCTGACCCAAGGTGGTTGGCTTCCAATGGGTTTGATATTTTCCCAGAAGTATAATTTCAGTTCTTCTAGTATTAAGCAATGCGTTGCTTATGGATGAGTACTCTTGTATGATTTTCTCAAGTATGCGAGCATCCTTGTTGCTGAAGATACCCACCACAAAGTCGTCAGTGAAAGCAATCATTTTTAATTGTATTATCCATAGACATTATTTCCATTGATGAGGGCATTTGTATTCCAGATTAAGGGATTAAGACTAAATTTACATAGTAGAGGGCTTAGAGGGTGCCCTTGTTGTCCCTCTGTGGAAAAACCAGGTTAGTTAAAAACCTGCTCCACGAACAGCCATGGTGGGTGACTCTGTGAACAGCATCACTCAGTTTTTTAAACTTATTGTCAGGATTCTCCCTTTATTGGGAGAAGCCCCAACTAGGGGTTGCAACCCACCTATGGGCAGATGCTAGATTGGGCTCCCCATAACTTGGGTTTAGCCCAATCCTAAGTATCAGGGATTGTCCCCAATAATATTTAAATTAATTATTAATTAGACACCAGTGACTAATGCCAAGGATGTCAAAACTCAATTTAGATGCGGTGAAATCCCTTTTGGCACTTGCACCCCAATCAAGTTACCCTTTTGGGATTACCAGCGAATTATGCTGAGGATGGTCCCGCTCCCCTTGTATTTTATTTATTTATTTATATTTAATTTTTTCTTTGGCAATCAATGCTGACACTTTCACACTCTCAAGTCCTTCCTTTCCTGATCCATTGAGGTCCTATAAATACCTCAAGGATCATTATAATAAAACAACTTTTCTCGGCTATCTCTTTTCTGTTTTTAGCTTTACTTAAAGTCTTAATGGCCTTTTAACTCGCTGGGGGCTTTGGGGCCCTGATTAATAGGGGTCAGGTTGGAGTTGCTCCCCCAAAGTCCCAACAGTGGTGCTCACTACAGGAGCCCCTTGTTCCCAAGATAGCAAAAATTGGAAGGAGGAGGGGTGGTTGCTGCCAAAGGTCTTTGGCCCAAGGCAGACCCTGGCCTCTTCCCAAAGAGGGCAAGCCAGGTTACCCTGGCCCCTGGCCCCAAGAGGGCAATACGGGATGAGGGGGGACTAAGGGCCCCCAAAACTAGCCTGAGCGGCCAAGCCCAGGTTACTGGGGTGTCATCCCTAATGCCAGCTCTTATAATAATGCTGGCCCCAGTGCCAATGCTGAGGCCTCCTCCTGTTGCCATCCTCAGCACCAATGCTGGGTGTCATCCCCAATGCCATGACATTCTCCCGTTGATGGCCCCAGCACTGATGCTGGGTGTCATCCCTGATGCTGGGACCTCCTCCAAATGCTGGCCCCCACACCAATTCTGGCCCCTGTGCTAATTCCAGGTGTCAATCTTGATGCTGGCTTCACACTGATGACCCCACCTTGGCTCTGACCCCTAGTTAAGGTTTGGAGGGGGCTCTGTTGTGATTCTCCCCTTTTTAGGGGGAAGCTCTGACTAGGGGTTGTTACCTGCCTATTGGTTGATGCCAGATTGGGCTCCTCATTAACTTGGGTTGAACCCAATCCGAGTTATCAGGCATTGGCCCCAAAAATAAATTCTAAATGTATACTTGACTCCAGTGACTAAAATGCTGAGGATGTCAAACAATTCAACTGGGTTTGCAGGGAATTAACATCTAATATTAAATCCAATCAGTTAATCCTTTTGGGTGAACTGGCGAATTATTCCAAGGATGCTCCCAATTCCCATGTAATATTTATTTATATCAATCTTGATTGTTATTGGAAAATAATGCAAAGACTTTCCTATTCCAATTCTTTACTTTAGTGATCCATTGAGGTCCTATAAATACCTTTAGGATCATTCTAATAAAAGTACTTTTTTTGCAATCTCCTTTCCTTTTTTAGCTTTACTTAAGGCCTTAATGCCTATTAACTCACTGGGGTCTTTGGGGCCCTAAGTAATAGGGGCTGAGTTGGAGTTGTTCACTAAAGTCCTGACACCTATATTAAGTTTAAATTTTTGAAGGCAGGCCCTAAAATATGTCCAGTTCACCCTATCATATGCCTTCTGTTGATCTAAAAAGAAAAGCGCTCCAGAGTCTTTATATTGGCAGATGTTTGCAACTGTGTGAATATAGTCCCATATGGATTTTCTTGGGACAAATCCATATTGTGATGGGGATATCACATCAGTTGCAATTTCCCCTAAACGTTTGGCCATAATTTTTGTGAATATTTTAGTGTCAGTATTTAAGAGATGGTCACCAATTGGATAGGTTTAGTCTATCTCCTTTTTTATAGAGAGTGAATGTGTATGCTTCTTTGCCTCCAGGTAGAAAGCATGTTTCCATAACTAACTTATTCATGGAAACTAAAAGAATATTAGATATATTATAAAAATATACTTATAAGATTTGTAGGGAAGCTCATCAGGTCCAGGGCATTTCCCTCATGGTGCACTGTGCACCGCTTCCCATAATACATTATGCAATATTAAGTTAATTGATTTATTGGTTTGAGCCACAGAGTCAATATGTGCATTTGCAAGGTATTTGACTTTTGCTGGTGTTGGGATTTTTGCCCATATTCCCAGCCTACTAGATTATCTGGTATTGCTAGGGGAAAATTCTTTAAGGTAAAGTGAATCAAAACTGTTAGTTTGAGTTTTGGAGGAACTACGTTTGGGGTAATTTATGATATTCACCTGGTCATATCCATTGGGGATCAATCTGGATGAATACTTAAGATCACATCAGGCGGAGTTGCCGAGAAATAGGGGCATCTGAAAGTGATTAACTATCAGGTGTACCAATTGGGATTGGTCGTGTTTCATCACTGACTGCTTGGTAATGAATAGTAAGTTGTGAGGCGAGTATGCCGCCTGCAACTAGCGAATCAATTAGTTGGTGAAGTGACCTGCCTTAATGGGTAATAAATCCCATTACTTAAGCAGGTCACTAGCCAAATATGGTTAGTTTGCTTGAATCAAGAACATAAAGTTAGGGACACGTTTTCTGACTCTTTCCGTTTGAGGTCTTGACGATGTCCAATGACAGAATCCTAGCCAGGATGGGGAAGACCATCGCTGCTGAGATGAGGAAGGGTGATTCAATGGCAACGGCTGACGTTTCATGGAAGAGGTGTCAACTGAGGGTTAGACAGCTGAATTACCCACTATATAATTCCCTAGGATTTACTATAATAAAAAACATTATCTACAAAAGCATTTCTATCTACAGTTATATTATCAATTTGGTGTATAGTTAGACTATCAGCTTCTATTGTGTTGTTCTATCTAAAGGATATTATTGCAGAAGGCAATAATCGGAAGACTCTCAGAGAGAAGAGTAGAGATCCAAGTGGGGATCTAGAGATGAAGGAACCACAATTAGGGATAGCTGCTGAGTGTGTGTTGGGCTGAGAGAGACTGTCACCAGGGTATCTTAACAAAGATTGGGTGGACAAGAGTATAGGGAACAAATCCCTACAGGTACAACTTCAAGAGCATTTAATTGGAAATACTGGCCGAGCATTAGGCCAAAATATAGTTCAATCTCAACTATGGATAATAGTCTCCATACTATTATTGATCAATACATTTATATAACATGACGAAGTGCACGAGGAAATTGAACCTGTGCAGTAAAAAGGTTACTGGGTTGCCAGCTGATAATCAACCTAAAGTTAATTTTTACAGCTGGTTTGACCGGGTTAGATTTATATAAATTTGTATAAAACATGTGTACTTGGGTTGTGACTTCCTTGGGTGTTTCCACTATGGATAAATTCAGTCGTTAGACTTATGTGCAGGCTACCATGTCCTTTAGGGTATAAAATTGATGGATAGCAAACTCAAACAAGTTTCTCCATCTTTCTTGGTTTTTGCTCTGTATTGAACACCAACATGTTGTTGGCGTTATTTATCAAGGTGTTTAGACATGAAGAGACCTCTTCTCATCTGCATCCCCATTCAGGAGTGTATCCTATGCGTGGTACATTGTTTTTCAGGTGATCAATCTTGGCCAAGGTGCGTTTAATGATGGCTGAAGCTTCCCTGCATCTTATTGATGTTGTACGCTTAATCTGTTGTATTGTTGATTTATTAGAATTTTTAACCAGTTGATTAGTGTGTCTTGACAAAAAGGTGTTTAAAAATCAAGTATTGAGGACATTTCCTCCACCCAGGATTGACTATTCCAAGTCAGCTAAATTTTCTTGGCATATTCTGCACCACCTGGGTGCTTGGATAATTGTTTTTTACTGGTGTGAAGGACACCAAAACTAGCTGGGGTTAAAGCTTTTGATTTTTGTAGTTTTAAATTTATAATTTTGGTGTCAGAAAATTAGCGGTGTGATTATTAGGTCTATTTACGACATATAAATAGGTGTACCATTGAGCACATGTGGGAGTGTTATGCTCTTCAGGTAGTTAACCATTTAGGTAAAAGATTATATAAGCTTTAGGTGGCTTTTAACACGTGAAGTTCCACATGCCCTTGTGGTGTATCCATTGTGTGTGGTCATCAGTGGGTGTTTGGTTTAATCCAGCAGCTCATGTCTCTCATGAAAAAAGTGTTTGCTGGAAGATGGAGTTGTGTAAAAGCTGATAGAAACTCTCAACACTCCATTGCACAGTTTAGTGCATACACTCTGGCTATTGTGTGCACCTTTTTTTGCCATGAAAAGGTAATAGCTAGTATTCAGCCGTCCAAAAACGATTTTTTTATTAATGAAATTAAAATTTTGAATTGCATGTACTATCACCCCACAATTTTGCAACAAAAACAATGTTGTTGGAAGGAGCATGTTTTCCTATGGCTTCTCCTTTCCCTATGGACAGTGGGTTTTCTGTACTACCAGGATTTCCACAGAGAGGGTTGCGCAGGAGACTTAACTTCTTGGCCCAGGACGTTAAGGCCTTGAATCCCACTTTGTTCAGCGTCCCTATCTGAACTGAGACGCCTAGTGCGCATCAGGAGCGGGTATCTGGGACCTCAGCCCTACTCCCTCACCCTCTTTGCTCGCCTTTGCATCCTTGCTGCGTGTGCCATATTGATTAGTAGCACTGGGAAATATTCTTCCCCTTTCATTACCACTTTTTTGAATCTTCTTTGCCTTTGTTGGCTTTCAATTTATCATTGCGGTGCACTTGTGTGTTCTCATTGGTCATATTCTTGTCTGACGCATTCAATTGTTTATTTAAAATCCTGTTTGGTTATAGTTCACAATTCTGGGGTGTGTGCTAAACCCCTGTGCTGATGCATTTGCTTCCAAATTGGGTTTTGCCAAATCCTGTTTGTTTGGATTAGTTGCTTGGTTTTCTGTGAAATTTGATTGTCTCATTGTTGCTAGTTCTTCTATTTCTTTCTGAATCTGTTCAGGAGAAATGTATTATTCCTTGAGGCCTTCGCCTTGGCCGCGGCCAACTTGTGAGCATGTTTGGCCATTTTCCACTCCTTTGAGGAAGTTGGGATGATGATTTTATATTGTCCGAATTCTTCCCAGTTGAATGCTTGTGTGAATCAGTGATTTTGGCATACTCTGAGTCATCTTCGCCAATGAATTGGCCTTTTAATTGTTATAATTCTCTATTTTTGTGATTGACGTTTTCACTGGACATCTCAGGTCCTCTTGTAGTTAGCGCTACTTATGTTGTCTTAACAGTTCTTTGGACTGTATCCAAGGTTTAAAATGGTATACAAGGCTCTAAACTTAGCAAAGGGGTCAATGAAGACAGAAAGATGGGGTAAATAAACTACTTTATTGAGTTAAAAGATTTTTTATCTATAGGGAAAGTGGAACACGATGCTGAGAAGACCTCCATGCTCTGTATAATCAAAATCTTTCAAGTTATTCTAGAATGACTGCCTTGCTGACGCCTTAATTGTTTTGCATCAATGATGTCCTTGTGATCACATTAATGGGAGTCAAACCTGTTGTGATTCAGGATGTGGAGGAGAAATTCCTTAAGGTGTCTCCATTGATTCCCATGTGCATTATACTTTCTGTCAAATTTTCCATCAGTGTCTTCTGTGATAGGTTTTAATCATAAAGTTCAAGAGCTGACTTATAAGGCTCAATTTGGGAGCTGGGATATTGACTCGCTTATTATATCAAATCCTGACACTTATATGTGACTTAATCTATAATAACAAAGTCATTGTTATAATGCCTATAAATCAAATATCTTTTACTTCCACACATTTGGCTATGTGGTCAATGGCAACATCAATGTATGTGTTGCCCATACTAATCATTGGTAATGGTCCCACTATGTCTATTAACACCGTATGACAACCACAATCCAGTTTGACAAGCTAATACTGAGCTCATGCCTTTCCAACGTTACAGTATGACAGGCATGACACTTTTGATAATATTCTAATGTTAGTCTTCCATTTTTAATCTAAACTGGTGCTATTCCAAAGAAGCCTTACAGTTTATACTTAGAGCTGCCTGAGTTTCACAATGAGTATTTTTTATTTAAAATGGTGCCAAGTCACCACTTATGTCCCATCATCTAGAGTATCCATCCTATGTACTTACATTAAAATGGACTTATTGAAGTCAAGTATAAAAGTAAGATATAGAATAAACGATAATATTTTATAATAGTATAAATAAGGATTTTTTATATTTTATAATTAACAATATGAACCACTAAAGAAAAGGATTAATAATGTTAATGGAGGGGTGACATCTGGTGAGGAGGCTCTTGGTCTGGCAATGCATTCCAGAAATTATAAAGCCTTTGTATCATAATTTTATAGAAAAAATGGTGAGTTGGATACCCAAGTCAGATGAGACTGGTGTCACTTAGGTTGATCATAGGGCAGCTCCTTGATTCTTACCCTTTTGCAGTTTCATCTTAATTTGCTGCCTTTAATGCCACTTCTAGTAGTGGTCACCTAACCTACTACAGATCCATCATTTTTTTCAAGTAGGAATTCATCTCGGTATATCTTATCCTCACTTTGATACTTTGGAATTTTACTTTAAACAATTTGAGCTATGCCGCCTGTCAATTACTTTGGACAACTTATAGAGGTAATCCCTTTAACCTCTTGTTTGGTCTAGGCGCCAATTCAGCTGAGGAGAGTCAAATAGTCGATATTCTTCTCATCATGTCAGATATCAGGATATCTGATATCACCCCCTTCAAGGATATCAGCAGGTGTTTACTGACGCAAGAATTGGCTATGAACGCGGTTGATTGTTACTCCAGTTTCTAAAGACTTGATTGAGTATTCATCTCCACATTTGTAAGTGATAGAATATGGCCCACCCCAGATGGAACTAACTTACTCATCAGGGTGATATTCAATTGTAATACAGAACTAGGTCTGAAATCTCAAAGGCAGGTAAATGTTGATAAGTTGCATTTGTTGCTTGACCTTCACTGATAACCGTCTTGCTAAATTTTCATTGCCTTAACCTGAAATTCTATTTTCTTCTGAGCTAATTTTCTTAGCACTTTCTCGGGCTCTTCAGTATTATCACTGATAACTTCACGAGCTAATAGAGCAGGTTCTAGATTCTCTTCCATATAAGGCATTTAAGGGAGACATTTTGATATTTGATGGAAACTTATTCACCAAGCAATTAATGCACTTGGGAGGTATTGGTCCTAGTTTAATGGATTGGCAGTGGCCTTCTTGCATACCTAGACCAACGTCATGTTCTCTCATTCTACATTCCCGTTAGTTAATTTGTTGTAAGGCGCTGAGAATAACTGTTGAGTTCATATGCTAGTAGCTTGGATCATCACAACACTTTATGTTAAGTTCTTCCCATTATCGCATATTAGAACCTGCAGGCAGACGTGACTAGTAGATATGCTTTTAAAACAAAAAGTTAACAGTATATTTAGCTGTCTGTGAGGGAATGGCAATTGCTACAATCCACTTCATGAGATGATAAATTTCTACTAGGATGTACTGATTTCCTCCTGTGGATTTAGGTAGTAGACCTATAACATTTAAACTAATGATATGAAATAGTTTCTGAGGGGTCATACTCTGATACTTGTACTTGACCTTATGCGTCTTCTGCTTTTTACAAGTGATGAAAGCATTTAAGGCTTACAATACAGAGTCCAGTATTCCTTCACAATAATAGCAATCCTTGACTCATTAGTAAGATTTTCTGACTCCTCCATGGCCTAAGGTATTGTGGTTTCTATTTTAACTGGTACCTTTCAGAAAATTGCAAGTAATGCAGCCTGTAATTCTTATTTTCTTGTAAAGCAATCTATTGAGAACCGTTGTATTTTGAGCATGATGTTTAAGCATCTTCTGAACTGCTTCATATTCATCTTCCCAAGACTCTGGCTTCATGAGTAGGTCATGTAACCGTTCAGCTTCGCTATTTTCAAGATATATTAGAGGCAGTCGAGCCAATTCATCTATATTCATGTGTAACATTCCAGCTTGGTGGAAAATATTCATGGCATAGTGCTGAAGCAAGAAAGCCTATCTGGATATTCTTCCTTTAAGGACTTTCATGTTTTGCGGCCACTTTAGAGAAGCTGGTCTGTCACAACTGTAAAATATATACCATACAAGAAGGGCTAAAATGTTTCACCACCAGAAGAGGAGCTAAGCACTCTTTTTATGTGGCGCTATAATTTCGCTCAGCTTAAGAAAGAGTTTTGCTATAGTATGACACCGGGTGTCAATGCTGTTCTCATCCATTTCAGAAAGGATGGCACCTATGGCTAAGTCAGAGGCGTCAGTGAACAAGATGAATGGCTTCCCATAGGCTGGATGTTATGAGATCGGTTGTCTCTTCATCAAACTCTTCACTGACTCAAATGCAGTTTGTTGATCTACTCCCCATATGTTAGGATTATTATAACAAGAAGTAAGACAAGAGGTTTGATAAATATGAGTGAGTTAAGAATAAATCGATATATCCCATCATTCCTAAGAATATCTGTATATCTCAAAGGCCTTTCAGCTCAGGAATCTTAGATATTGCTTCAACCTTATCATAAAAGGGTTGAATTTCTTCCCAAGATATACCCTTTTCTGGAAATTCCAAGTCCTGCTAAAATGGTGCACTCGCAGGTTTTAATTTGATATGACTATCTCTCAGTCTTTAAAATACTTACTTAAGGTAGATTAGATGATTAATGAAGCTTTTGGAAAACACTATTATATCATCTAAGTAAACTAAACACACAGCAGAGTTTAAGATCATGCATGATATGATCCATCGCCCATTGAAACAAGGTGGTAGCGTTGCACTATCCCTGAGGGATCTGGGTAGTCTGAAATAGTCCTTCCATTCAAATTAACGCGCCTTTTTCTTAATCTTCAGGTGAGAGATCCATTTGCCAATAAACTGTTGATTAGATCTATCATGGAGAATAAATTGAGCTGGAGAGTCAGTCCAGAGGATCATCAATCCATGTAATTAGATAGCTGTCTTTCTTAGTAAGGCTGTTTAGCTTCATGTAATCCATCACTATTTTATGACCACCGTTCTTATTTTTTATAAGTAACAGTGGGGATAACTGTTAGCTTTTGATGGTTGACTAAAAAATAAACCCTTCAAGAAAACCATCAATGGTAATAGATTACTCCCATTGATGGATCCTTTGATTCTTCCTGATTTATCTGCATAATCTGATAAATCAGATTCACCTCAAAACAACCTTGATTACATTAAAATGACCCAATTATCGTAGCTAATAATAGCTATGATATAACTACACATGGCTGATTATGTAATCCACTTGTGTGAAGTAAGTGAATTTACAGCACAAACCTAATTGCATTTTTGAATCTAATGCAAAAACAATTAATGAGTTCTATTTTTTATGTATGTCAATCATCGTAATCAGCATGATAGTACTTACACATGGACATCCCAAATAGGGAGCACCTAGTACTAATGAGAGGCCTAGCAACGTCCCAATTAGGGGTGCATCATTATTTTACTCTACATGTTTTTTATCCCTGTTATAATTTCAGATGGTAGCATTAGGATCTGTTGGGTTGTTCATACAGGTTGAACCCACTGAGCAACAGACAGATAATGTGGGGATTGTCAGTCCTTTGGACACACTTAAAAATATACTAAAAATAGGAGCAATTGCCCCAATTGACTCTTTTATTTATTTTAATAAATACAGCGATCTTTCGCTGTCCCAATATTTCTTTACTATTAACAACCTATCTCTCTCAATCTCTCATCTCACTTATATAGCATCTTCAGGCTATACTGCTCTCATGGCTTGGGCTATTCTATTCCTCCAATTCTCCTCAAATTTTTCTTGTTATTCACTAATCCTTTATTACCCTAATTGTAGTTGATTTACTTTGTATTCGTCAAATGTTGACATCGCCTTATAGCCTTATTGCCTTATATAGAGGCGATCCAATAAATCTGTTATATCCCAATATCACCTCTTCTCGAGGCACTCAAATAATTGTAGCTGATACTATTTTAGCAGATTCCGCCCTAGATGTCCCACAAATTATCATCCAGTCATATCGAAATCACAACATTACCCCCTCCTTGACTGGACTATAAGATCCTATTGTTTGTAAGGTTGGAAGAACTTTGTGTGTACTCAGTTAATGATCTGACCACTTGCAGGATCCTTGATGGTATACGCATCAACTCCAGTTTTCTCTATAAACTTCAAACAGACCATTCCAAATACTGGCCAGCTTGTGTTTCCACCCAAATCCATGTAGGTCATGGAAGAGAACCATATCATCTTCCTTGAACGACGCCAGCTCACTATGACATGCCTGATCAGCGGCCTGATTCCTGATCTTCTTGGCTAAGCTGAAGGAATATGCTTCAGTTTGCAGTTTGATCAGAATGTTTGCGAGGTTAGTCAAATAGTAGTGGGGTTCCAGTCCACTAATGTCTTCTACACATGAATAAAGTAACGCTGGAAGAGCTGGGTGTCAGCTGTATAGCAGTTGGAAGGGACTCTTTCCCGTGGCTGAATGGTAACTAATGTTATAGGCGAACACAGCAGTGGAAAGGAGAGAGCTCCAATCGGAAGGTCAATCCACTACTAATTCCTGTAGTATGTTCACCAGAGTTCCATTTACCCGTTTGACCACTCTGTTGGACTTGGGGTGGTATGAGGTCATAAGAACCTGGCGGATTCCCATAAGCTCATTCATTTTGGGTAGGATGTGCGAGGTGAAGTTGGTTTCATTATCAGTGAGAATAAACTGAGGGCAGCCGTGTCACTGAATAATGCATTCCATCACTAACCTGGCCGCAGTAACTTCCCTCATGTCTCATATCACCCTCACTTTGACCCACTGGGTCAAGTGGTTGATAGCCACAAGAATGTACTTATACCAGTTGGCTCCTGTTGGCAAGGGCCCGATGACATCAAGGGAAACTGTGTGCCAAGCAAAATGTGGTTTCACTAACTGATATGACGTCATATGTCAAAATGGCTTCTCCACTTAGCACTGGTGGCAACAGGAAATGTTTTGAGCACATCGAAGCTCATACTTTCCCAATAGTACCAGGGGTGTAACAACTCCATAGTCTTACACACTCCACCATGCCTGACTGCCTTGTGTGCACTCATAATGATTCCCAGACATGCTGAGGGGCGCGGAAAATTCACTGTAGAATCACCGGTCTGCTTGTACAGTTCCCCATTCCATTGGAAGGTATTCGTTTTCATCTCATTTAACACTTTAATTACTTGGTGCAGTTCATTGTCATATTTTTCACTGAGCATCTTATTGTACATCACGTCGCTGAGGTCTGCTGTCACTGCAATAGTTGGTAGCCAGATAAACAGTCAGCGTTCTGATGCTTTACTCCTGGCCAATGGAGGATCTTGAAATCATAATCCTGCATCTTAAGAGCCCGTTGAGCCAAACGGCCTTCAGGTTCTTTGAGGTTCTGCAGCCAGCGTAATGATGCGTGATCTGTTACAACTTTAAACTTTACCCCATGCAGATAGACTCTGAATTGCTTATATGCATAGATCACTGCTAAACACTCCTGCTTGGTCACAGTGTAATTACGCTTGTGACAGTTCAGACTTTGACTACAGTATGCTACTGGATGTTCCTCTTCCTCATCATCTTTCTGAGAAAGTACAGCCCCAACAGCGGAAAGGGATGCATCCATCTGAATGATAAACTCTTGATCAAAGTTCAGATATCATAACACCAGTGTGCTGATCAACGCCATATGGAGTGTATCAAAAGCGGATTGACGACGTTCCATCAATTTGAACACAGCATCCTTTTTTAACAACTTGAATAGTGGCCCCCCAATACAGCTAAAATTAGGGATAAAGCGCCGGTATTAACTGACCATTTCCAAAAATACCTGTATGTCGCGCTTACTATTGGGAGTAGTCATGTTGCTGATGGCTTCCACCTTAGCTGGCTGTGGTTTCAGCCATTTAGAGTCTACCACAAACCCCAGGTATTCCATCTGATCTTTGAAGAAGTAATATTTTCGTGGTTTAATCTTAATGTCCACCTCATACAGCTGGCGGAATACTGCTTCAATGTGGTCAAGATGCTCTGAAAAGGTTTGAGAGAAAACATTAATGTTGTTGAGGTAAACAAGGGTTCATGACAGTTTCAGGTCACCAAGAATAGTATCCATGGCTCGCTGAAATGTAGCCAGGGCATTGCACAGCCCTTGAGGCATCCACGTCAGTTGAAAAAGGCCTTTGGAGGTGATTACAGCGCATTTTTCCTGTTCTGTTGTAGGTAACTCAATTTGCCAGTAACCTTATATCAAGTCCATCGCTGAAAAATAACGGGCTACTCCTGATAAATCTAAAGCATTGTCAATTATTGGCAAAGGGTATGAATCCTTTTTTGTAATGCTGTTGAGCTTCTGGTAGTCTATTACTATGTGGATGGTGCCGCCCTTCTTTTTTACAATTAGAACAGGTGAAGCCCACGGGCTTTTAATGGATTGAGCATCCCTTGCTCCAGCAACTTGTTGATTTCATCAGTGACAACATCTTCCACTGCCTGTGATTGGTGGATCGGCTGAGACCTTATAGAGGATGATCTCCTGTGTCTACTCGATGGACCACCCCCTGAGCACACCCTAAGTCATGATCATCAATAGCAAAAATCCCCTTATACTTCTGAAATAAAGCTATTGCTTGATCTTTTTGTTCTTCCCAAAGTCCTATTAAATTACTCCACAATACCACCATTAGTATGTCAGCAGGTGTCTCAGCCTGTAAACCAAAACTATCCAACGACCTGAAAGCATGAACCTGATGGACTCATCTATTGGAAGCATATGTAAATATGCTACAATTTGGTGTCAGCAAATTTGCATTGGTTCACTTTAGAGGTTTGCTAATAAACCCTTAATCTCTCCATGTCCTGGAAGTATAATTCCTGGAGCCACATGCGGCTCAAAACTGTCTGATGATAGAGCCTAATTATTTCCCCATATAACCCACTAGGCACTTCCACCTCTAAATCAGTGTTCACTAGGACTTGATGGCCAGAAGATATAGATATGGGCCCTGCCGCTCAAAGAGGTATCCCTTGATATTTGTATATCTTCTGGGGAAGGGGCTGAGTCTTGCGCTTTAGTTGGTGATAGTGAACTGGCATCACCCCATCACTATATGCAAGGTTGATAAGGCTTATATGCACTGGATCCTTCGGTACTCTGCTAGTGGTAAAGTAAATTGGGATCCGCTGACCCAGAATGGCAGGGACTCCTCCATCATATTTTTTGACAGCCCCAAAACGGCGCAAGAAAGCAGTCCCAATTAACAGTTCTAAAATTTCGTTTGGCAACACAATTGCCGGGGCTACAATGACAATGGACCCAAAGCGCAGAGATAAAGCACTGTAAGCCCCCTCAGAGACGGTGTTTACTGCTCCAGCAGTTCCATACACCATTTGATTGTCCACATCAGGTTTCAACGCCAACTTTGCCATCAATTTAGTGGAAACTATGTTGACTGGAGTACCAGTATCTATTATAGCATAAACTCTATCTTTCGCTACAAATCATCATAGTATGTACATTTAGAATAAGAAGAATATGGACTGTTTAATACATGAACATTTACGTGCTTTTTTTAAGAAAACTCATTATCCCCTCACTGACTTGGGGGTATTCTTTGACAATGGCATCTACTGGAAGGGCGACGTTTACTCCTTTCAGAGTTGGTGCATCTGCGGCAGAATCAAGTTTGTCCAAGGAAGCTTGATCAAGCATTTGACAGACATACAGCTTTGGTTGTTTGGGGGACTTTTCTTCCACCGCCACTTTGGCTTGAGCTCAGGTTACTACGTTTACTCCTCCAACTGGCTGCTGATATAAAAGTCTGTCATCATACTGAGGGACTTCCGCAGGGTATACTACTATTGATTCAGGGACGTTTTGAATTGGTATTGCGGGGTAGAGGGTTCCATCTCTACACCACTCCATCTTTTCCCTGATAGTATTGATCTTGGTGTACATAGCTCACACGGCGGTTATGGCAGAATTTTGCCAAATGACCAGGGCGACCACATTCGTAGCAGTTAACCCCATAAGAGCCACATCCTTGATTATCATAAGAGGGTCCAGACTGGAAAGTTTGGGGTTGTTCAGCATAACCAGCCCCAGATTAGTAAGCTGACTGTTGACGGTCAGCATAGCTAGGTCCTGGTCAATAACTGAGTTGCTGATGGTTTTCATGGCCAGCCCATTATTACTGATTAAACTGTTGAGTATAATTCAGCTGAGGATGAGGCGCAGAGTTATAAAAAGCTGAGGATTACTAAATGGAGCTGGAGTCAGATGAGAGTATCCTCCAGAATAAGAGGGTGCAGTAATGGAAGTAGTCTTCCATTCCATATTTGGTGGTGGAAAGTTAGTAGACACATGACGCAAAAACTGTACAATCTTGAGCAGAGGTACATCATCATCCAGAAGCGGCAAAATGACATTATGAAACTCGCAATATGACTTCACCATGGAGGTCATGGCAATGCACACATCAGCTTCCGCTAAGTACCCTGCTCCAATCAGCACATGGGCTTCTGTTGTGAATCAATCAGCGAACTTCAGGAGGGTCTTGTTTCAACGGAATCTGATTGTTAAGAATACTGCTTTTCACTGCGACATCTTTGAAGTACCCCCAAACAGGCGTAGTACTGTATCCTTTACATCCATATAGGTGACAGAGCTACTTGGGAGGTAACAGATGACCTGATCGGCGCTTCCAACATTCAAGGAAGATATTAACAACTTAGCCTTCCATCTATCAGATGCGCCTTCCACTACAAACTCAAATTATTTGAAGAACCCATGAATGTTCCTGTTGCGGTCAAATGGAGGCATTTTCTTGATATTAACCTCCTCATCCCATTCACAGGGTTTTGGGCCATACTGCATAATGGATTGAGATCCAAAAGCGTTTCTCAATGAGGAGCTGGATCAGCGGAAGTTTAGAGTCCGCTGCTTCAGAGGTAGTGTGGCCTTCTGCCATGGGTGGTACCGCCATTACTTGAGGGAAGTGTTGTTCTGACTCATATTTGTATCCAGTACTACCATCCTGGGTGTAGTATCTCAAACCAGCGTCATATTCTTCTTCATATGATGCCCCCTCTTGATAGTCATCCTTATCCCAATGAGGAGACCAAGAGGTATTGGTCAATCTTTGTTCTGCACACTACAGTCATTCGGTGGTATCATTTTAATCAGTTGGCGAGTTCTTTGTTTTGTTGTCCCAAGGTTTTCATTTGGCTAAACATACTATCAAGTTGGTGCATGACAGTATCTCATTCTTGAAGAAGTTCATCTTGGTTTTTGAGCACCGCGTCTAAAGTGAGTTTGAGTTCCTCATATCCAGCTGGTGCGGTGTTCAATGAAGATTCCCCAGCAACACAGCTTGTGTAAGGCATGGCTGGTGACTGAAGTTCTGGAGTGTTAGGTGGTTGATCAATGGGATCCCTGTAGTGAGCACCACTGTTATATTTTTGGATGGTATTGTTAGGATCCGTCAGGTTGTTCATACAGGTCAAACCCACTGAGCAACAGACAGATAATGTAGGGATTGTCAGTCCTTTGGACACACTTAAAAATATACTAAAAATAGGAGCAATTGCCCCAATTGACTCTTTTATTTATTTTAATAAATACAGCAATCTTTTGCTGTCCCGTTCTTTACTATTAATAACCTACCTCTCTCAATTGCCCATCTCGCTTATATAGTAGCTTCAGGCGATAATGCTCTCATGGCTTGAGCTATTCTATTCCTCTGATTCTCCTTGAATTTGGCTTGTTATTCACTAATCCTCTATCGCCCTGATTGTAGGCGATTTACTTTGTATTTGTCAAATGTCAACATTGCCTTATCGCCTTATCTCCTTATATAGAGGTGATCCAATAAAAATCTGTTATATCCCAATATCGCCTCACCTCGAGGAACTCAATCTATAGTAACTGATACTATTTTTGGCGGATTCCACCCTAGCTGTCCCACAATTATTGTCCAGTCATATCAGAATTATGACAATCCCCATTTATTGTATTTTGTCAACTGTATGACAAAATATAATAGGGCTGGTTGATAGGCAACTATACATTACTGAGATGCTAATATTAAGCCTAAAATCTTCCCATTTATGAGGGTAGTAGTGCCTCCAATTGGGCTGAAATGATTGTGATTTAGTTAATTCATGAGCCAAATTAACTTGGGGATATCTAAATAACCACTTCTTTTTTTAGTACTAGATGGTTCTAAATAACCACTTCCATAACCCATAGTGGATTGGCATGGTTTGAATATACTCATCTATTATGTGAGTATGGCCAGAAAATGCCCTAGAGGTATAAAGTACTGGCACCTGGCCCTAAAATAAAAAGATCATCTTTCCCTATGTTCATATTTTCATTTTATATTTTCTTACCTTAATTTGATATTCTTATTAAGAAGTGTAGACAAGCATTCAGTGGAGCTTTTCATAATTACCTTTGTCTGGAGAGTTCCCAATTATAGAGGGAAAAATCACCCAAGAAGAGATCAAAAAAATCAATTATTGCTGTTTAGCTTTGTGAGCTTCTGAATGGTTAGGAAATATGTAAGACACATAGTATAATCAAGAATTTATAAGCCAAAACTCTTCCTGACTATCAAAACAGGATTACATTAATAAGCGAGCTACTCCTCAAAATCTCACAATGACCATGGACTCAGGGGAGGGCACAAGTAATCTGGTATACAATAATTGCTTGAGAATGGTCTTCATATATTGCTCCTCTACATTCAACTTCCTATATGGCTTTTGATTGAATAGGTTTAATCTCCTAACTTAATGTATAAGTTCAGTTTTCATATGAACATAGTCAACATCTGACTTAGAGAAAACATCCTGATAATCTTTGAGTAATTGGTGCGTTTTATCAAGTACCTCCTAATTCAACTTATTATATATCTGGACAGGAGGGTAGCATAAATTAAATTATTGGCTGGTAGACCAAAATCAAGGTCTGTATCAATAAATTGTACCTTATCAGTTTTATCAATAGGAAGTAATTAAACTTTTACAATTTCTTGATGCTTCTTGACTAGGATATCTTTGTTGCTTAACTTCCCAATTAACAGCTCAATGGGCCGCTGATAGGCTGTATTGAGGACTCAAGCAAAACTCGTGGTTCAAACTAACTTACTCCATTGACACTAGTAATGTGTAGTAAGCAGTTTGGGCGTATATGCAAGTTTATGTTGGTAATAGCTACTATTTGTCCTATTGGTTTAATTTTTACCTCCTTGGTGAGTTAAAATGGTATTCCCTCTGCTTCATCTACTGAGTCAAGTAGATTTTTCATGTTATTTCCTGAGGTAGAATATCACAAAGGTAAAGTGAAATATAGTACTTGACCATACTAAAGTAATCCTTCTTGCTAGAATTTTTAATATCCAACACAAAGCAAAGTTCTTAGTTAAGTAGTGATAGTTATCCTTTTTAGATTTATAACTCCTCATATTTGATCATGAATTGTGTCCTGATGAGATTACCATATTTACTGTTGTCAAGGGCCATGGTGGGAGTTGAAAATACTTATTTATCAACTCATATTTGCTGAGTAGAGTATGCACCTATTACATTGGTGTTGTCATGACAAGCAGTACTGTTTTCTCAAGAGTTTTCAGGTCTGGGGTGAGCTTAATCTTCTTGATGAGTCCTGACGACACAATGTTGATAAGTGATCCCATATTCAAGATATCCATAGCTCAGCCCATTTAATCAACTCTCATACTTTGGTTATGGTTCTTCCAAACTTCAAATGAAGTGCTAACACCTCCTTGAGGCGTAACGTTGCATTGAGCTTTTGAGCATTCTCAGGATAATTCTTCTTGATCTCCAGCAAACTGTAAGGCTCAAGATGTTGCAGATCAACAGGGCGAGGTGCTTATCATCTTCGCTGGCTATAAAATTATCCAGAGGTCACAGTATAGCCTGACTGAGGTATATGCTTTCAGGAACATGAGCGTCATCAAAATTTTCAGCATTCAAATAGTCTGGAATGGCGAACTCAGCGGGTAAACCTAAAATGTAATAATCTGTATCCTCAAGACCCCCTTCATAGTCGTTATTAGGTTAATTTTAAAAGAAAGCGAGGTAATCAATCGCCAATGTTTCGCTTTCAGGTACTTTGGGCTGGTTGGCTTTAGAGGTACCTGACCCTACATTGGCCTTCTTGTTCCCTGCTCAGTAAGGGTAGAGTTCTTGAAATGCATATCCTCAGTATGGTTGTTCTTCTTGCAGTAGTTGAATTTTGGTTTTTTCACCTTCTTAGGCTTTACTACTTCCATAATATACACTCTAGGTTTTGTGAAGGCCTTTTGAAAGAGTCATTGGCTTGTGTATGTTGACTAAATCGATCAAGGCTTCTTTAATGTCCAATTCAGAGTGAAGATATATTTGAAGGACATGATGTGCATGGATAAATCAGGGCTACTATATAAACAAGCAACGATGACATCTGTGACATCATCCAGAGTAAACATATTTGAGGTCAACAGCGTTTGTGCCTCTATATAAAAGTGATCAGCAAATTCAGCAAGCGTTTAATTTGGTACAGCGCAATTCTCATGAAGGCCTGTTTCTCCATACTCAGTCTCTGATTTGACCTAAATTCCTTGATGAGCGCTTTCTTCACACTCTAGACATGCAAGTCATCCATATGAGGCACCATAACCTCTTGAGCCATATGGCTTAAACAAGATAAGATATGCTTAACCTTTTATATATCAGTTACCCCTTACATTGCAGCTTCAATAATGTTGAGGAATGATGGGATACTCCCTTCACCAAGTGTAAACTTGTCCTTGTTTTGGGCTCTAAGGTAGTAACCAGTAATCCTGTAACAGCGTGTACTCTGGGAGCTTCAGATTTAATAATCTCAGTTCTTATGTCTCTCTGTTCAACTTGACATTTTGGTCATCATATTTGGTCCTGTAAAGAATTGAAACGTTGCTCCATTTCCTCCAGAGTAAGTTTTGGCTTTTAATACAGAAAATTTATTCTTATTTTAAGAATGATTTTATTATTCCCTAATTTCTTGACACTAATGACCAGATTTTAAATTTGTTGACAAGCAGATGAGCGATATGTTCACAAAATCTTGTTCTCATCCTCCAATACTCCAATGCGCCAATTCAAGTCCTCCTTCATCTCATTGCATTCAGTGCTCTGAAGAGGCTTTTCAGTCTTGGCTTTTAAATATTTTGTGGGAGTATTTCAGCGTTTCTCAGATTAATTGAAGGGAAAATATACTAAGTTAAAGTCCCCCTGACTGGGGGATTTGCATCTAAAATATGCTCTCCAATTTTTTGAGTCATGCAGTCATGGAAAGAGTAGACGCCTGAGTCACATGGTTTGCTAGCTCCTGTTTGCCCTGGACTACTTGAGAGCTGATATTTTGTGATAATGATGAAGTCTCAAAGGTTCAATGGGCATCCAACTCATCAATTCGTCATAGGGCTTGCTCTAGTCAGGTTTTAAGGACGGAGATTTTATCTTCCTACTGGTGACGGCTAGTATACGCTTGGGCTACCATTTTGCAATGAGCTTCACTATCCTGTTGGAGTTCTTCAGCAAAGGCATCAAGCAATTGCTTGGTATTTTTGTTTAACTCCATAATTTCTTTTTGAAGGACTTTGAAACTTCCTCCACATACTTAATAACACTGGAATCAATAGTCCTCATTTGATTATGGAGCTTAATAATAGAGATGCATTGCTTCAATCAAACGCTGGATATCTCCTATACTTCGGTATGCTAAAATTATATATCTTTTCATAAGCCATCCATAAGGATCCTTGGGTATTGATATGATGTTATAGTTCCTCATTATGGTCTCCTAGTAAATTCATGATATGATAGAACGCAGGGTGTATGATCGCATGATATAGTGAGATATATTTGCACTTGATCCATAAGTCTCTGGGAGTGAACAGAGTTCATGCAGGTTCATTAGAGTTTTGTCCACGGTGGATGACATTTTGAGGTTGCCTTTTTCTCCTGAGTTAATGAATCCACAAAGGAATGCTTTAATTCATTTGTTAGAAATCCAAGTAATGTAATGAGATTCAGGAATCTCCACAGGCTTTTCTTGAACTTCTTCAAACGTGATGATAGATGTACCTCTCATTTTCTCATCTTCACCACTTTCGTTGCACACCCAGATGGTGACATTATCAATTGGATTATCTTTCATGGTGCAAATTAATTAGTTGCAGGTATTTTAAATGTCAGCTGAGCCCCCTGACGTGAGCACCAGCCTTTAAAGCTTCCATTTTTAAGTTAAATGGTTCTATGCTCAAGAAGCCTGACAGTCTATACTTTAGCTGACTGAGTCACAATATGAGTATATTTTTATCTACAAGGGTGCCAAGTCATCGCTTATCTCCCATCAGCAAGTGAATCTGTCCTATGGTAATTACAGCAATTTGGATTTATTGAAGTCAAGTACTAAAATGAGATATATAACTAAACGCTATAACTTTATTATAGACTAAATAAGGGATCTTTTTATGTCACAAATTAACAATATAAGCCATTAAAAGGAAAATAATTGTCAGAAAATTGACCATATGGATTCCTCCAATGATTAATCATTATTTGGGATGAAATGGATAATACCAGCGGAATAGCACATTGACTAAATTTTGTGGTGTTTGATATGATTGCTGGTTAGTTGCACCTCAATCGGGTTGAGCTGAAATTATTATTTCACTAAGTTGGGAAGTTAGGTTTGAGTGGAGCCAATTGGTGACCCCAAATTAGTATAAGGATCACTGGCAACTATTAGCTGAGGATGATCCAATTAGTATCTGTTGGCGGAATCTGTTCTTGATGCCAACTGCTATTTGTGGACCGTGGTGGAATATTCTAGTGGAAAGCTGATGTATTCACTGTTAATTGTACATCTATGATTTCGCTGCCTGTGCTAATTATTCAATTATGGTGGAAACTGACAATTAAAAGTTCAAGGCAGCCAAGGTTGTTTCCAACGTCTTATATTTATTAAATTAAATATTAACTGAATAAGGTGATTCCAATCAACCTACTAAAAGAGTTAAAATGTGCTGTTGGCAAAATGCTGAGATATTTTGAGTCAAAGCAAGTGGCCAAAGAGGTTTCCAGTGCATTTCAATCAATGAAAAGGTTGAATACAAATTCAACATTTATTTATACAAATTATTTATGCAGCTCACCAGTGACTTAAGGCTGAGGATGAGTCAAAACTAATAATCAGTCATTGGGAAGGATGGGGTGAGAGGGTCAATGCCAATGAAGTGAGTAAGCACAGTGGAAGGCTGATAGAGTGGTTGGCTGGAAGAACCAGCAGAAAGCTGATAGGTCAGTTGCGGGTGCAGTAGCCCTTTTGTAAATAGTATAGATACCTGGCACTTCACTTTCAATAAACATCTCCCTTTGCCTATTCTCCCTTTTTATTAATTTTATATTTATTCTTATGAGTTGGGGTTTAGGCTAGGGGATCCCCAAATGGCGTGGGTGACATGCCAAGGGGTCAGCTGGTGCTGCTGACCCCAACGCCTAAGGTAAAAATGGCAAGGGCCAACCAGTCTTCATACTGGTTGGCCTGCCAACTAGAAGATCCCACAGTCAATTTTCCAACAATGATTAATAAATATCAATGGGGAGTGGCATCTGGAAGTGGGTCTCTTGGTCTAGCGATGCATTCCAAAAGTTATTCTGCTTTTGTATCATAATTTAGAAAAAAATGGCATGTAGAATACCCAAGTTGGATGAGACTGGGGGTCACTTGGGTTGATCATTTGGCAGCTTATTGATTCTTACCCTTTTTCAGGTTCATCTTTATTTGCAGCCTTAAGTACCACTTCTAGTAGCGGCTGCCTTACCTACTGATGATCCAGCATCTTAATTAGGTGTGAAATCATTTTATAGTATTTTAGCCTCAGTTTGGTTCTTTGGAGTTTTTCTAGAGTTGATTTTAGGTGTGCTAGCTGTTAATTTAACTGGATGACTTATTAATATAATTCCTTTAACCCCCTTCTTAATTCTAGACGTTGATTCAGATGAGGGTATTAAATGGTCTATATTCTTCATATTATGTCCAAAATCAGTATATCTGCCACCTATATAACAAAACACATAGAATTCAAATAGTAATTTGAACATATCATTCCAGTATCTTGGACATTCCTCCATGAACCAACATCTTGTGACTTATACAATGATATTTATACTGCTCTTATGGCTTCAAAAAATTCTAAACTGACCATCAGCTCTGTCGCGATTCCAATATGACTGGACGATAAGCTCTAAGTCAATATGGCGGAACGGATGGAATCCGCTGGAATTGAACCGGTACTGGGAATTTAAGCGCTTCGAAATGAGGTATTCGGCGAATCGAGGATTTATGCCGAGATTCGATACAAATGAGAGTAAGTCGAAAAGGGAAGCAGAATAGAAGAGTACCAAGCTGAGGACGCATCCGGCTGGGGAACCTAGGTATAAAGAGTCTGATGGAAGCTAAAGGTGGAGGAGGTTTTTACAAAAAAGGGAGCGCGCAGATAAGTCTGGGATTAATATTAAAATAAAGGTTAAAATAAGGGGCGATAGCTCCATACATATTTTAAGTATTGATATAAATCGGCGATCCTCATATCGTATGATTTGGTTGCTCAGTGGCTCATACCCTGTGCAAAACCAACTCTGGAATCGAGCTCAAACGCCGAGAATTAACAAGCTCCCTTCATGTATAGAACCCCTTCTTGGCACTTTGTATCTTGTAATGCCTTTTTAAGAGCCTTTGTAACTCAAGCGGCTCATAATCATATTTTTCGCTCACCATCTTTTCATAAAGATCATCAAAGTTGCTAAAGGCAGCAACAATCAGAAGTTATGATATTTAATCCTTCTGCATTTTGGTGTGCCGCTCCTCTTGGTGAACCTTTTCATAATCATATTCTTGTAGTTTTAATGCTCATCAGTCTAGGCTTTAGGCTCTTTCAGGTATGAATAAAATGCAATGAGATATTATTGGTCACCAAATTGAACCCTATGCCATAGACATACGCACAGTTCTTCTTATAGACAAAATTACTTCTAAGCATTTATGTTCCGTTACTTTATAATTGCCTTTATTCTTATACAGCGTTTGACTGCAATAAGCATCAGGATGTTCTTCCCCAACATTTCGAACTTGGGGCACTACCACATCAATTTCAGTCAATGAGGCATTGGTTTGGACTACAAATGGCTCCAAGGAATCTTGGTAGTACAAAACAGGTGCAGAGCTTATTTTTCTTTTAACTCTGTAAAGGCTTCCTGATATACCAGGGCCTAGCAGAATCAAATATCACCTTATAACAGGTAAATAGTGGCCAGGAATTTCTTAGGATCCTATAGAGGACTGTCAGTAATAAACCAACTATTCCTATTATTACTTGGACATTCCACATAGACTTCAGGGCTTGTGTCAGGCTTCGCCCTAGGTTAGGTGAAGCCTTGACTAGTGTTCCTGACTTGCTGCTTATTTCCATTATTTTTGGCTTACTTTTTTATTTAATTAATTATCAATCAATACTTTCTCGGGTTTAAGGCTCAAAATCATTATATAATCAATTAATACTTTCTTGGGCCTAAATTCTGATGGCATAGTTATTTAGTTATTGACCAATGGTTCCTCAGGCCTAATTCCCAAAAACATTATTACTTCTCAATTGATGTTTTACTGGTCTTAAGGCCTGAAATCATTAAAAATTTTAATAATTTTTGAACGCTAGGCAATTTTCTACAATAACAGAGTTCACGACCCAACAAAATATAAATAAATTTTCCATTATTGCTCTACTGGCCGTGAGATAGGGAAGAATCCCCAAAACCCCCTTTATATCATCTTGATTTAAGCCCTGAGTTTTTATCAACGTTTACCTCTTATATCACCCCATTCACAACCTTATGCCACCTATTCTACTTTACTACATATTGGCTTCCTAATAAGAGCTTTCCGTGATGAATTCTTAACTATTCTAACCCTGAACCTGGACTGTGTCATCACCTCCCGCACTTCTGAATCTCTTTTTACCTTCACATGTGGTACAACATATAGTATGCACCTATCTCTCATTATCTGGAATATTCACTTCAATTATTTTATCGTTGATCCTTTTCAGGTACTATTTAAGATGACATTTATTTCTTAAATAAATAAATTTTCCTTTGCTTTTATTTTTTTAATAGAACTACCCTTTAGACCTCTGATCCTTTAATAAGTAGGTTAAGTTTTGTTATATCAAGATAGTTACAACATTCACCATGACTTTGTAAGATTTTAGGGACCTCCTTTATAGTTGGTTCATGCCACTAAAGAAGGCCAGTGGACCAACAGCTTGCATATTACTTATTAATTCAACCCATTGAGATTGAATTTGCAGTCTTTTAAATCAATGAAAAAAACTAAGATATTCTAACTGCTTCATGGAAAATTGCATTTCTGGGGCTTTGACTAAAGACTTTCATATAAGAGGTTGCATATTATCAACTAAAATGCTCTAAATGCTTAGAGAAGGTGCATGAGGAGACTTTAATATCGTTCAGGCACACCAGCTCACAGAAAAATTTAATTTCTCCAAAGTTTGTATCTGGTGTTCATTAAAAGTTTGTCAGTTCATTACACAGCCCTTGTGGCACGTGCATCAGTTGGAACAATAAATGTGCCATAATGATCGCGCATTTCTCCTGTTCTTACTTAGTAGAATCAATTTTACAATAAGCTGATATTAGATTCATTGCTTTAAAATTTTGCACCTCCTAACTGATCTAGAGTATCATCAATCCTCATAAGTAGATATAAATCCTTTTTTGTAGTGTCTTTAAGGCGACATTGTTTGATCACAACTCATTTACTGCTATCTTTATTCTTTACATTTAGGTTGGGACTATCCCATGGACTCTTAAAAGGTATGACCATTCTGATCTTTAGAAGTTTGTCAAGATCCTATATGACTACTTCATCACTTGCTCTGTAATGTCGTATTAGTCTCATCCTAGTATGTGCATGTTCTCCAGTATCCACAAAACGTTAAGCTCCAGCCTCACAGCCTAAGTCAAAGTTTTCTAGCTTGTATGTTCAAATAATGCTTAAACAATCCCACCGCTTCACTTTCTGTTGTTCTGTTAGCCCAGTGAGCAATTCTAAAGGAATCACAACATGTACCACAGATCTTCACATGTCAGTCCAAATTCTGACAGATCAACAAAAATTTATGGCTGATTGTAGCTCATTCCATGGAATAAGGTATATTAATGCAATAACTTGGTGCTTCACCTTGAGTTCATGCTTTTTTAAGTTTGTAAAAACATTAATGTTGCAATTACTAGTTGTGAGTATATCTTTTCTCTCTCGTTGCAAACACTTTTGCAACTAATTAAATTCAAGTCTAGGTAAATTTTGATAATCTCATTGAGGAGATTAGTTGCGCCCAATGTTGGGGAGCAGTTGGGCGAGTAAAGTTAAGGGCACAGGTGTTGGACCCACGTCAACCAAGTTTTGAAAATGCCCCAGCGAGTCTGGTAGAAAAGATAAGATTAGTAATAAAAAACTGGTGGTTACCATTTCCCCAGAAATTTTGGCCTGGCAAGCGTGCTGCAACCAGTTCATCAATATGCCACACTCCCAACCACTATTGTCAGTGGAACACAGAGTGCTTATTTTCCTGGATATTCAGTAAATGGCACCTTGGGAGATGTTTTGTGGAGATGTACACACACATTTCCCAAACGTGGTGTATGTTGTACTCCACTCCATACCACGCGGTTGGCTGGATCTTGGCTTCAAAAATAAGGAAGTGGTGGACAAAGCTGCAAAGGTGCAAATAGTAGAAGACCTCCCAGATGGTCAACAGGTAGTCAAAATGAAGCACACCTGCTGGATTAAATTGAATCAAATATTCATAACTTTTGACTTCCTACCTACAATGGTCAAGAGCACCATGCTAGAGCACTACCTGAAGGCTGGGCTCAATATATATGGAGAAATACAATCCTTCAAAATGCAGTGCTTTACACTCATGCCAAACCTGTGCATGGGCAAAGCAATTGCTGTTCTCACCCCATCCGCAGGGGTAGCGGAGGATTTGACCCAAATCCTGCACACCACTTATGTCAAAATCAATGGGCAAAACACCCATCCATTCAGGGTCACCGTAGATAGAGCGCCTCCTATCTGCACTTTCTGTTGCGCTTTTGGTTACAAGGCCCATACCTGCCCCTCCAAGGAGGGTATTACTCAGACTAAAATCCTCTTGGATGCAATGAGCAGTGCAGATGCCCGCTATGAACTGGCACTAGACACTGATGCAGCCTTCCCATGGGGAGCGCAAGGCTGCTACATTCTAGTAAAACCAGTGTCCCCACAAGAGTGGAAGAAGGCCAAACAGGCTTGCAAGGCGGCAGCTAAGGAGTCAGCCAAGACAGCATCTGAAATCTTACCAGCCCAGCTCCAGGAGGACATTGAGACTTTCACAGCGAAAGCAGCTCACAAATCCCTCAACCAATCAGATTGGGACGCCCAAGCTGAAAACCCAATGGGCAAGTTGGTTTCACTTGACCAATGCATCTAAGCATAGATTGGGTCTGAGTCACTTACTGATAATCCTGCTGAAATTCCACCTCCAAGCATTGGTGCACCACAAATGCACACACCACAAAAATCTCGTCCCACAGTGGGGAAAAAGCAGAAGGCAAAAGCCAATGTGAACCCCACTGACAAAGCTTTCCACTCTGGCACATACTCCGTAGCACAGAATACCCACACTGCCAAGCAGTGACATGATGAAAAAGAGAATGTTGAAGGGCTCAGGTGCCCTTCCCCTTGCACCTAAGGTGCAATGGGGGGGAGCCTTTACTTTAGGGATATTGAACATCGCTGGACTCAAGGCCTCGCCATCCCAGGCTAGGAAACTGAGTTTTTACAAACAAATTTACCCATGGACATCCTGCCATTCAGAAAACTCACTGTCCATGCGGTACTGAGGAATCATGGAAAACCATGCTCCTCCCTTCCCTCCCCTTTTGATCTATGCACTTTGGGGTGCTAGTTCAAGTGAACCATAGTTTTAAATTTATTTCATCAGAGATATACCTAAATGGCCACATCCTTGTTGTCACCTTTACATGGGATGAAAAAGTGCACTCTGTCAATAATATTTATGCCCCAACCTGTGCATAAGAATATTGGGGATTTTTCTTGGCATTCAATTCCCTTCCACCACCCCCAACCCATTTGTTGTTGGTGACATGAACTTCTGGATGAACCCATCCACAGACTGCTGGCCCTCATCGCCTACACCCCCACAGGGGTACGTTGAACTTCATGTTCTCAAAGCCACCCTAGGGTTGTTCAATATTTTGCCATGTCATGCTCTGCTACTCACTAACATGCCGTGCCCAACGTACACAATGGCCAACTAAGGTCCATGACCTGCATTGACCTTATTCTTGCACCGTTAAAATTTCAAACTTAAATTTCCCACTTCACCATGATGAAAATCGATTTCTATGACCACAGGATGGTTTTGATTTTCTTCCGTTTGTCCAATCCAGCAGCCCAGGCGCCAAAATGGTGCAAACTCCACCCAGCCGAAATAGCGTTGCCAAGATCTACCTTTTGGGTGGAATCTATGACCTTGGCTCTGGAGTTTGTTGACCATTATGTGCAGACCCAATTTCCACCTGGTCAACCTTCAAGGCGAGCACAATCTGCCAGGCTCGCCACCTCTCCTCCCGCCGCTCAAGGGCTGCCTCAGCAGTCATTTTGTGCATGCTGGAAGAGTTGGACCACCTGGAGTCTAACGTCCCCGCTGCAGGCTACAGCTCAGCTTGGGGCTGCAAGTGGGCGGAAGTGTCCGCCCACCTCAATGCACTGGTGAAACAACACAAGCATTGGGTTTGTGTTCAGTATAAAGCAAAGCATATTACAGCGGGCGATATGTGCTCTGCTTACCTTTTTTATTTTTTCGCTGTGTGCCAGAGTTTTCCTGCACACAGGTGTGAAGGCTAGACCACTCAGGCACAGATATGCCAGCTGAAGTGGTGATCAGGCTACAAAATTATAACTTTGAATTGTATTGATCTGATCCAATTCTGCTGGCCAAAATGGAAAATTTTCTCAAAAGCACACACATCTGCACCATTTCCTGATTCCTGGGGTTGATGAATTTGATTACTAAGAACAAACTCTGGCCCACCATTTGTGGTGCACCATACAGGAAATGCCTAGGTCCAGATGACATCCCTTATGAGTTCTATAAGAAGTATTTTAAAGATTTATCCTCATTGCTGCTTGCCTCTCTTAACCAATGCCTACTGGAAACACGCCTCCTACCTGGAGAGCAAGAGGCCTTCACAATAACGTTATACAAGAAAGAAGATAAGCTGGACTTGGCCAACTGGCGCCCTATTTCTCTCACTAACACAGACACAAGAAATTTTTACTAAAATCATAGCTAACCGTCTAGGGGTTGTTGCCTCTGCTCTCAATTCCCCTGAACAATTCAGTTTCATCCCCAAAAGGTCGATTTGGGACAATATTCACACCGTAGCCAACGTCTGTCAATCCACGGCTTCTGGAGCACTTGAGTTTTTAGACCAGCAGAAGGCCTATGATAGAGTCAACTGGGAGTACCTCAGAGCCTGCCTTCAAAGTTTTGGCACCCCTTTCGCTTCATTAATTGTGTGATGTTGCAAACGGAATCCGCCACAATAGCTGTGCATGGCCCTGGCTTCCTCACGGATGTAGTTCGCCCTCAAAGGGGCCTACGCCAAGGGGACCCTCTTAGCCCACTCTTGTATAACTTCAGCCTTGACCCACTTCTTCAAAATTTGAATGCCCGCCTTACTGGGGTCCATGTGCAAGGCCAAGCCCCTGTCAAGATGTTGACATTTGCTGATTATTGTGTGGTTGGGGTGTCTAACAATCATGATCCACGCGCGCTTGAAGATACTATCCAGGTTTACTCCAGTGTAAGTAATGCAGCACTCAACGCCTCCAAAACCAAAATTGTTTTCCTTGATCAGTATCAAGCCTGCTGGGCCCCAGCGCCCCATTTCCTACCTGCCTCGTCAACTAGTGCACGGGATTGCTTGCCCTGCCCACCCCACTCTGCCCCGCTCATACTCCCCTTTGTGCCACGCCCCAAGAGTGGCCCTGTCCGCCATTTGGGGGTGTGGCTGGAGTCAGGAGGGTACGCCTCAATGGTGATGGAAAACCATATCCTGGACAACGTTACAAAACGCATAGCTTCCCTCAAAGCCCATCACACCTCCCTTACAGGCAGAGTAGTGCTAGCCAACTCTATGCTTCTCTCTAAAGTTTGATTTGGGGCCCATGATATCGCCTTTTCCCTTGTTCCTAAGTCACTATATGCCCTTCTGCAAGGGTGGCTTTGGTTAGGCCGCCCACCGCCGGTACACCTGAATGTCATGTTTGGCCCTCTACATAGTGGTGGTATGGGCCTGCTCAACTTTGAGGCCCATGCTGCCAAAATCTTTGGCACCTGGATCATTGCCATCACTAACCCTACGATCTCAGCCCAGCACTGGTCCCACGTGGCCCACTCCAACTTCTCCCACGCCCTGGTCCTCACCAATCCTTCTCACCCCCACTCTCTGTTAAATTACCCTGCCTCACATCCTTCTGCTGCAGGCCCACATGGACTTCGCCCAAATCAAAAGGATCCTCCTCTCCATGTGGAGCGCTCAGTGGAGAATTCACATCTGTGGGCACACTTCCCAGAGAGTGAATAACTCTCCTCAGTTCACCCATGAGGTACAAGGTCTTCCCATTCTGAATGGAGTGATACACATGCGACCCCCTACCATGGCCAGGGTGGACTACCTGGTCATGATGGACATCCCCTACCCCCTAGATACCAGAAAGCCATTTTGAAGTACGCCCACCACCCTCTTCTGCAACCGCATTTTTGTTCTCATGTGTGGCGCTGCTTTAGATGGGTATACCGTACTTCCAAACGCTCTAACGCTTTGCACTCATCTTGTGTCATGTGTGGCCAGTATGGAACGCTGTTTCACCACCTGGAAGAGTTCCCTCCATTAAAAGCGATATGGCGTGAGGTGCAACGTCTGTTTCGCCAGGTTCAAGCACAGCCCTTCAGCCTGTCTGAGGACATGCTTGCTTTATCCATGGCTTTCCCTCTTCCACCCTCCCTCCATGCCTTGGTAGTCGCAATCTCTATGTGGACTATACATACAATTGTCTTGGATGCTATCTCAGGCTCCACCCCACCCTCCAGGAAGCTCTACGCCGGTTCTAGTCGCACCTAGTGGACCACTTTCAAGCGTAAATGTTTGGGTACCTCCCACCCATCAGTGCCAGTTGGTCATTCTGGTTCCCAGTTCAGTTCATTGTTTCAGACCCATTCCTACATATGAGCTCAAAAGTGGCGCATGCCCCTGCACACGTTACCCCCCCTCCCTTCTCTTGGCGTTCCCACTGGCAACAGGAGATAGCGTCTGCTTCTCTGGGGTGCCCTCCTCTCTTGAAGTTATTTTGTTGTTTAGTGTCTTATCAGAAGTGTCCGTCTCCTGGTTGGCCTTCCCTGAATAAAATTTAGAATTTAAACCAGTTATGAGTATACCATTTGCTACGCTAAGTTCTATTTGGGAACAATTCTAAGGAGGCAACTCCTCCCCATACAAACTGTCCAGTAGATCCAGATTTGTACTAGTTCTCATGGGTAAAAAATTTACAAAAGCAATTGTATTCTTTATGTTTGCTGCATTGATATTCCTCAATTTTCATCAATAGCATTAGACAATGGCCAACTGCGCTTGCCCATTTGCATATAACATACTGGTATAACTTTGTTGTTATAAATGACATTAAAATAATTTTAATGGCAGCCTGTAGGCTTGTCCTGCTGGCGACAATACTACAGTGTGATAGTTTGCCCTAATATTGTCAAATGATCTTCCTTGAGATCATAAGATATTATTTATGAAGGAAACTCTTACCAATGAGAACTTACAATTGCCATTTGGTAATAATTTTTGGTGCCAAAATGGCTAAAGAAAGAATGCAGCGGCAGTGAACTATATGTACCTTCACTCATAATGCTACTAGGCCCCACCATCTCATACTCCATTTAGTGCTAAGTGTATGGAGCAATATTCATCTTTCTATAAGATTAGTCAAGACTGTATTCACAGGTGCCCCGCAGTTAAACTGTCCTAACTTTGGCTTTACTGTTTTTATCAGCAAAAGTACAATCAGAGTAAAAATAATTGTTTAAATTACTAAATGTTTATGAGATATATTAAGTTAAATAAGGGTGTTTACAAGAGTGTTGCTAATGACAGGACATTCATTAATAGACGTGTCTATGGGCATTGCAATATTCACGCTTTTCATGATGCATGTTGCTACTGCAATTAGGTTCATTATTGACAGTTTTTCCACATTACGTCGTACATAGGGCTCACAACTACATCATACGCTTCATATTCATCAGTTTTCCTTTGATATACAGTAACCACTTGGCATCATTTGAGAAAATATAATGTTCCATCTGGTTATCATTTTTTGGAAGCTCTATCACAATCTCATTGTCTCCCCGCCTGCATCATTCTGCTCAAGTGGGACATCATTCTCTGACAAAATAGAATCTCACGCTTCTATTGTGTGCTCCCTTTTCCCTCTGATTGGTATTTTATAGAAGTCACAAAATTGACACTATGATTGTGATGTCAAAGAAAGTTCCCATTATGATTGCAGAGTTAGTAAGTGACTTTGGACTTGGGCCGCGACGTTCTTAAAGATATGATGTGTTAACTCCTTTTTCAAACTTCATTACCAGTGGAAGGATTTGGGTCATTGGCCAATATTTCTGAAGAGCCTGCATACCCTGGCTTTGCGCCTGTGTTTGGAGGACTTTATGTTTTTAAAACCTCTTTAAATACTTACCCAACTCTGAGGTCAACAAATTCTGTAGAAATTCTGGTACTATTGCGTTCATTAAGTTATGATAAGGGTGCATTGCATGCCTCACTGCAGTCTTAGATTCAGTCATTCATGCTCTTTGCGCCTAAGACAACTTGGGCTTCATAATATGAGCGATTGGCAAAATAATCTATGGCTTTGAACTTTTTAAACTGATGTTCATAAAGTCAGCTTTTTGTGTAGCCATTCTTTCTTGCCCACTAAACTAGCGTAAGATTTCCTCCTTAGCTTCATTGTAAGTGGGGTTATCACCTAGATGAGGCATTATGAGCTCAATTCTTCATTCATCTAAGCAATTGATGATTGTAGCCACTTTCTTCTGGTCATTTAACCCATTCATTGCCAACTCAAATCTTTTTGATAAAAGATGTAATAATTTCTCTTATCAAAAATTTAGAATTTTAAGGACTAAAGTTGTTATTATCCATAATAGCATTGGTATGGATTTGACTATAGTGATTATTATCATAGACATAATAAACTGATTTGGGGCTTTGGGATATTGTGCTCTGTAGTTTCCCACTGCTAATTGATTTGACACATTAATGCATTATTCTGTGGCATCACACTGGCATGGGATCCAAACTCTGAGGTATTGCGCCTTGAGGGGTTTTAAAAGGAATGGATATGGCTATCATATTGATGTTCATATTCCTATGATGATCCTGGCATAAATTGTGGTCTTGTTCCAATGTCTCATCCTTTTAATACTCTAACTTTTGCCCATCGTCAGACTTGTTTTGGTCAAAGTGTCACTGTTTATCACCTAACTCCCAGATTCTAAGTTAGATGCCTTTTTCACAGGCTACCCGGCTTTAACTCTATGTTTTGAGGGCAACACTCTCTTTTTTTTTCATTTGCCACCAAGCGTTTCTCCTCTCAAGTATGGTCGGGCTTAGTCTTACTTCCCTTTTTATAACGCCAACCTGATCACTAAGGTCCATATTTTTCCCTTTGATGGCATCATCTTTTTCCTCTGCCTCCATGACTTGAAGAATAATAGTTTCAATTATGTCAGCTAATCTGCATCTTTTGATCCATTAAAATTTTAGTTTGGCATACTAATCATTGATATGCAGGTGAGATCTTCTCTTAACCCATGAGCTTGGGCATCAAGGCAGAGATAATGTTCTTGGCACTCTTTATTTGATTGTAATTGTTCCTCAGTGGTCCTATTATTAACTTTCATAAATTTTTTGAATTGCATGGAAGCCTCTGTTATGTTATTAACCTAGTCGTCCTTTATTCCTTGCTCAGTCAAATAAGCTTTATAGGTACTATGCAAATTGACTTTAAGTTCTTTCCCCATCTCAGTCTCCTTATTGTTGGCCATGAGGACAAGTTGTGTAAAGCCTCTAGGCTAGTGTGAACTTCTCTAAAACTTGCCTCTAGTTGTTCTGACAATCCTTGTGATGCCCGCGTTGAAGTTTTTTAAGATTTTTATTAACACATTCAGAGTATCATTATGTCCAGCAATAGTATTTTGTGCATTCTGCAAAGTTGGATGCACAAACTCAATTAAGTATTGTGTGATCTTTCCAAAATTGTTTAGTCTGTTTCTAATCTGAGAAACTCTCAGTTGTGTAAGTCCTGGGGAATGTCCCCTGTGTGTAGATCAGGCCCTCTTCCCATTTCTGAGTAAGAAGGTACCAAAGAGGGTGGCTGTACCCCTCGTTACCCAGGGTGACCTCACCCACAGGGTAGACAAACGCCGGGTAAAAGCCCTCCCTCTTCATATCCCTCCCCTGGTGCCCACACTCACCTTGGCCAAGCTTGTACATCTGATCAGGGAAATTTGCGCTGAGATTGACAAAATGAAGTCAAACAGTCTGAAAATGAGTGGAAACAAGCCCAATGGTTGGAATCCACATAGTTGAAAAGGAATAAAGATTGATTTATCTGCCGGAATCACTGATGGTTTTAATTCAGCCAACACCACAAAAGTCAAAATTAACCCCCTCCCAAAATCGTCAGAGATGATCCCCAATGTGCAGATAGCATAGGACACCATCGATGATAGTTTGAAGCTCCCTTCCAGAAAATTGGGCGTTGCAGCCAATGCAACGCTTTTGACTTAATCACCGGCCCAGAGACTGGGCACAGGCGGGTTGGGCATCTCAAACCTGTTCCCAACCAATTGGGACTGCCCTACATGGGTAGCCTTGGGGGATTCCCATTGCTCATCAGGCTAGATGCTGTCACACCAACTGCTGGAAACACAGTTGAGTCTCAGTTTGGTCATTTGAGGTCAAACTGAAAGTGACTTGGCCCACCGCTGAATCCTTTGATGTCAGTTCCCAGTGAGCTTATCTGTCCCCATTACCAAATATTTGCTGGTTAGGTCAAACTTGAGGGATCTAATCCTGGCTTATTTCCTCATCAATTGGCCACTATTTAATCAGTTGCATTGCACTGAGAAAATTTTTGGTCAATTTTTCTCCCTTCTTTTCCATTAAAAACCTTTCCCTAAATTTAGTTTTGTATGTTGAAAAATAAACCGCCTTTTCCACTGACACTCACACACCCCTCAGGGTTAATGGCCATATTTGTCTGGTATCTTATTATGTGCCTGTACGAGATTTTGGCTCATCAGCAGTTATTGGCGAAACTCCTTTCTAGTATCATACCCATCATACCAGCAGCAGTGCCTTCGGCATTCTGGTTTGCCATTCAGGTGCTCTGGCATCTGGGCTGACAGGCCGGTCTAATTCTAACTTGCTGTTTGCCTAACATAATTGACCAATCATTATTCCTAACCATTTCGCCTTCCTCATTGATATTGGCATAGTAATGGTCCCTTTTTTTCAGCTGAACCAGGTTGTGAAGGAAAGTTTCCTGTCCATAATAGCCTAGTTCCACTCAAAATGTCTAATCATAACCCATAATTGCCAAGGCTATTGTGCCAATGTCAGTAGGTTCTGACAATCCGCCTTGCAACCAGCATACCCCCTATGAACCTAGCGGTTTCCCCTAACTCCACTACCATCTCTTTTGTATTACTGGATTCATCCACAACAACCAATAAATAGAACTTCTCTTACTTCTTATTACCCATGAAGATTAGTGTTGGGTCCCACCACATCTCCTTTGAGGCTTTGGTTGATACCAGGGCTTCAGGCAATTTTATGAGTGTTGAACTAGATTAACAATTGGAACTTGACCTGTATGTAGGTCCTTTGGTGATGGTTGCTTAGTCAGCCTCCCAAACTTCATACCAAGTTCACCGGCCTGTTTCATTCTCAGTACATCAGTTCAGCTTCAATGATCTGTTCTCAGCAGTGCCAAATATGGTGTTTCCAGTTATTCTAGGAGTTGGATGGTGGTGTCAGCAGTATGTTAAGATTCATCTAGAGTCAAATATGTTGTTTTTTGCCAATGATCAAATGGAGGGAGAATTTCCTCTAGTTAATACTCTTAAGAAAACCCAAGGTCACAGTTCAATTACTTCCCTCATCTCACCTGCTGGTCTTCCATCCAATTTTCCCAAAAAGTTTAATGCACTATCAGAGTATCTTCAATTCCGAAAAAGTGGATCATCTGCCTCCTCATACTAAATTTGACCTGGGATTTTGTACAACGGTGCAGTTGGTTAATATCAACTGTCTATTGTATCCCCATACAGCGGAGCTGGAGGTTGCGCTTAAAACTTGGTTGGATGACATGCTAAAGAAAGGATGGTTGTTTAAGGAGACATCGCCAGTTGCATCTCCCATTGTCTTCGCTAAAAAAAGCTGATGGTTCCCTCTGTCCTTGTGTGGACTATGGGCATTTAAACAAAGTTGCGGTTCATGATCCCTACCCCCTGCCTCTGGAGCAGATGATCAGCCAGGAAATCGCCAAATCTCGTGTGTTCTCTAAGCTGGATCTCATCAATGCCTTCAACCAGATTCAGGTAATGGAAGGGCAAGAATGGCTCACAGCGATCCAGATGAAGCAAGGCATTTTTCAATTCTGTGTAATGCCCTTTGGGCTGAAGAATGCTCCCTCTACGTTTCAACAAATGATTGACAATGTACTGGGTGACCTCTGGTTTACTTGCGCGGTTGCATATATTGATGACATTCTAGTTCACTCCCCAACTTCCAAACAACACGCTATTGACTTGTAAGCGGTTGTGGCTGCTTTGCATAAGGCAGGCTTGTTCATCAAGCCTTCCAAATGCGAGTTCTATAAGGAGGAAGTTACTTTTCTTTGAAATCTCATTCTTAAAGTTGGCTACGCGATCCCTCCAAATAAGTTAGATGCTTTTCGTGAATGACGTACTCTGAAAACCCAGAAACAATTATGGAGCTTCTTGGGAACCATTATTTTTTTAAATTTCCCTGGCACTTTCCCAGTTAGCTGCTCCACTCCACCCCTCACAGGCAAGAATGTACCATTTCGCTGGATGCCCAAATTCCATCAGGCGTTTGAATCTATTAAAGAGGTGTTTTTATCCCCTCTGGTCCTGAAACATGCAGATCCAGCCAAGCCATATATTGTTGCATGTGATGACTCCTCGGTGGCAGTGGGGCAGTGTTTCTCCAAGAGCATGATGGCTTGGAACATCCAGTCGCCTATTTTTCACAGAAATTTACCTCTACAGAGCAGCCTTGGGCCATCTACAACAAGGAGTTGGCAGCTGTAGCATGGGCATTAACTCATTGGAGTTATCTGTTACAGGGTGCTCAACATGAGTTAACTGTTTGCATGGATCACCAGGCTCTCTTGTATTTCCGTAAACCCCAAAAATTGGTGCATCAGCAAGCACAAACCTATCAGGACTTGCGCATTTTCAATTTCAAATATAAGTTCATAAAAGGTGTGCTTAACATACTTCCCAATTTTCTCAGCTGCAGCCCCACCCACTGTCCCTTGGACCCAGAGGAAGTGGACCTCATTACTATGATTCTGGCCGCTCAAATCTTGTTGATTGTTCCCCTGTCGTCTCTTCCATCGCTCTTGCTCCTGACGCCCCGCTAGTTGCTCAGGTCTTAGCCAGTCAAATGGCCTGCCCTGAGGGTGTGGAGTTATTCGATCAATTGTCCCTCCAAAACCTTAAAGGCTCTCTCTACTCCTTGGTGGAGGGCCTCGTTTATTTTTAGTCATGAATTTGGGTTCCCCCTCTCTTCAGAACCAAGGTTCTTTGCGCACATCACGATCCCCCCACAGTCAGCCATCCAAGAAATAAGAAATGCATTGACTTGATCAAGCGGACTTACAATTGAGTGGGTTTAACCAAGGAGGTTCTGGCCTGGATTGCCAATTGCGTTACTTGTGCTTGGGCTAAGTCAGATCGCTCTGGTAGAAACGGGCTTATACACCCCTTACAACAGGCAGAGGGTCCATGGACATCGGTGTCAATGGATTATATCATTGAACTCCCCTGCTCTAATGGATTTATGGCGGTGATGGTGGTGGTGGATCGTTTCACTAAGTTTTCCTTTTTATTCCTTGTACCTCCATTATTACATCAGATGAAATTGCTCGCCTCTTTGTGCGCCATGTGCTCTCAATGTTTGACCTCCCACAGGAGATCATCAGTGACTGTGGCTTACAGTTCACGGCACAGTTCTGGAGTGAGCTCTTATCTATTTTAAAAATCTCCCCCTGTCGCTCCATGGCGTATCATCCCCAGTCTTATGGACAGACCAAGTGAGTTAACCAAGCTCTAGAACAGTACCTGCGTTGCTATGCTGTAGCCGCACAGGACACCTGGGCTAACGACCTTCCCCTCGCTCAATTCACTTATAGCAATGGGACTCACGCTTCCACAGGATTTTCTCCCTATGAAGTGACGTTGGGTTATAATCCTTCCTTTTCTGTTGGACTCTGCTTGTGACCCAAGGTCCAAGCTGCTGCGGGTCATGCTGAACATAGGTAGGTCTACATAATCCTTAGTGTGGGACACCTCACCAAAGCCAATGAATACTACAAGCAGTTTGTGGATCATAAGCAACTCCCAGGTCATGACATAATGGTGGGCTCCTATTTTATGCTTGATACATGTCATTTACATATGCTAGTCCCTTCCCACAAGTTTGCAAGTAAGTGTTTGGGTACCCATTTGGTAGAGGAAGTCTTTGGTAATGGTGCGTTCTGGTTAAAGCTTCCAGCTCACTGAAAACAGCACCCCATCTAACTTTTCCCAGTTTTCGCCCTTTAAGGGTATGGTTCCCATAGATCCTGAGCTGATCATTATCAAAAATGCAGAGGAGGCCGAAGTGGAAAATATCTTGGCATCTTGTAAGTACCATCGGTCCATTCAATATCTCATGGCTTGAAAAGGGTATCCAGCTTATGAGAACAGTTGGGTTAAGGCTCAAGATTGCACCAACTGCATGGAACTGGTCGAAGCGTTTCACAAATCCCACCCCAACGTTCCCCACCCCCCCCCCCCCCCAAAAAAAATCGCGACCATAATGGCGATCAAGTTACCCAAGGCGCACAAGAATGTGGCCCTCATGAAGTTTCCCGGCAGTGGTGCCCTTCCTTTGGAAAAAGGAAAGGGTAATGTAAGTCCTGGGGAATGTCCCCTGTGTGTAGATTGGGCCCTCTTCCTGTTTCCAAGTAATAAGGTACCAAAGAGGGTGGCTGTACCACTCATTACCCAGGGCGACCTCACCCATGTGGTAGACAAGCGCTGGGTAACAGCCCTCCCTCTTTGAATCCTTCCCCTGATGCCCACACTCACCTTGGCCGAGCTTGTACGTCTGATCAGGGAAATTTGTGCTGAGGTTTCTGAAATGAAGTCAATTGGTCCAAAAACAAGTGAAAACAAGCTTGATTATCAGAATCCACATAGTCAAAAAGGAACAAAGATTGATTTATCATCCAGAATCGCTGACAGTTTCAAAATGGTCAACACCACTATTGTCAAAATTAACCCCCTCCCAAAATTGTTGGGGATTATCCCCAACGTGCAGGTAGCAGCATTAACCACCATCGATAATAGTTTGAAGCTCCCTTCTGGAAAATTAGGTGTTGCAGCTGATGCAACGCTTTTGACCAAACAAATGGCCCAGAGACTGGGCATGGGTGGGTTGGGAATCCCAAACCTGTTCCCAACCAATTTGGACTGCCCCTATGTGGGGTGGCCTTGGGGGATTCCCATTGCTCATTGGTCCAGATGTCATCATGTCAACCACCGGAAATGCAGTCAATTCTTGGTTCAGTCATTTGAGGTCAAACTGAAATTGACTCGGCCTACCGCCAAATCCTTTGATGTCAGTTCCCAGTGAGCTTATCTGTCCCCATTCCCAAATATTTTCCAGTTAGGTCAAACTTGAGGGACCCGATCCTGGCTTGTTTCCTCATCAATTGGCCACTATTTAATCAGTTGCATCACACTGAGAAAATTGTTGGTCAATTTTTACTTCCTTATTTTCCATTAAAAACCTTTCCCTAAATTTAGTTTTGTATGTTGAAAAATAAACCGCCTTTCCTGCCAACAATCACACACTCCTCAGGGTTAATGGCCATATTTTCTGGTATCTTATTATGTGCCTGTACGAGATTTTGGCTCATCAGCAGTTATTGGCGAAGCTCCTTTCTAGTATCATATCCATCATACCAGCAGCAGTGTCTTCGGCATTCTGGTTTGCCATTCAAGTGCTATAGCATCTGGTCTGGCAGGCCAGTCTAATTCTAACATGCTGTTTGCCTGACAAGTTGTTGGTGGGACAAATACCTTGTCCATATTGCATTTTGATTATGTTAATAATAAAAAAGCATCTCATATATATGCTGGCTCTTCCTCAAGCGGGATCCCCACAAGAGTTGTCACTTAAGGTCTCAAGTTCCTACTCTGATACAGGCTCACTGGGATATTAATTTGGTTATATCATTCTAATTTAGTCAGCTCATTATTATCTCAGTGTTCCCCGTAGGTTGTGCATTTATTTAAAATAGTTGATTAGAGTTAAAACGCCCTTCTTGCTCCATGTGGTCAGTATCATCAGTCATCTCAGACAAGAGTGCCAGTGTTGAAAATCTCATCTGCTATAAGAAAGGCTAGTTTTCTTATCTAGTGGTTGAAATGGAGCTTTTTTTCTTATTGTATATAGACAATAAGCTCAACAGATGGTACTCTCAAAAACTTTCTTTTAGCTTCTTCATTTAGCTCTATGATATCCTTGTCTCTATGCCATTATAACAGTTGCTCTATGATCCTTTGATCAAAAAATAGTATGATCTCAGACCACAATATTATAAAGAAAGCTTTGATAGCTTGAGTTTTTATAAACAGAAGTAAACAAGAATGTGCTCCAACTCACTTGACCGGTATGCCTTGCCAAATTAATAGTAAAGTATAGAACTACTTCTGGTGCCATTCTTCATCTACACCCACTTTTACCCCTCCTTGCACATCCACCTACCATGGCTCATGGGCAGGACTTCATAAATATAATTTCTGCCAGTGTTCTTCCTCCTGCTACTCAGCTCTGTTACTCCTATTCAATACTTAATTTATTCTGGCATCATCTAAATTTTAGTCATGAATAGATGAATACACTTATTTTTAGGTATATTATCAATTAAAATTGATCACCACCACTTGACTAAAATTTATAAGCGCTCTGGCGCTGTAATCTGGTTTGATATTTGTATAATAGTGTTATAATTTTTGCGGCATCTTGTAGATACGCAAAGAGGTTTTGCACAGGGTTAAGCCCACTTAATAATAGGACCAGCAATATGACAAATGCCATCCTTGCAACAACGTAATAAATTTAATAAACATGGAGCAATTGCCCCAATTACACTTTTTTTATTTAATTTTATATCTACAGTGGATCCTCGCTGTTCCACTTGCTCAAAACTACTAATAATTCTCCTCATTAAACCGTCTCATCCACTTATATCTCAGTGAGTTTGTATGATACCATTTCCTTGGCTTAGCTATTTAGTTCTGCCATATCTCTTTGTTACTAGAAGATTATGTATTCAACTCTCTATTGCTTTAGTTTGAGGCGATCTTACTAATTATTCATTGAATATTAATATCACCTTATCGCCCTATTTGGAGACAATTCAATAAAACACTTTTATGACCCAAAATCGCCTCAACTCAAGGTGCTCAAATAATTGTAATTAATATCATGGTCAGCAGATTCTTCCTAATCTGCCTTAGCTATTTCAGGCTTATCATCCAGTCACATCATAATCTCGACGTTACCCCCCTTGACTGGATGATAAGACTCCTATTGCTTATATGGCTGGAGGAACTTTGTGTGCACTTGGTTAATGATCCGCCCACTCGCGGGGTTCTTAATATTGTAGGCGTCAACACCTGTTTTCTCAATGACTCCAAACGGCATAATCCAAATGCTAGCCAATTTGTGCTTCTGACCAACCCACGCTGGTCATGAAACAGAGACATGTCCCCATTCTTGAACTGAGCTAACCATTATACCATACCTGATTGGCAGCCTGATTCTAGATCTTCTTAGCCAAACTTCAGAAGTATGCTTTGATTTGAAATTTTTCCAATGTGTCTGCATGGTTAGTCAAATAGTGGTGGGGATCCATTCCGCCTGTATCCTATATGCATGAATAGAGATATTCTGGAAGAGCCAGGTGCTGTCCATATAGTAATTGAAAGGGGCTCTTACCTGTGGCGGAATGGTAGCTAATGTTATAGGCAAAGATGATGATGGGATGGATAAAACTCCAATTATAAGGTTGATCTATTACCAATTTCTGAAGTATATTACCAAAGTCCCATTAATGCTTTTGACCATCCCATTAGACTCAGGGTGGTATGGGGTCAACAGGACCCCGCGGATGCCCATCAGCTCATTTAGCTTCAGAAGGATGTGTGAAGTGAAGTTAGTTCCCTTGTCAGTAAGGATGAACAGAGGGCAGCCAAGTCGCCGGATAATACATTCCATTACAAAATTGGCCACTGTGAAAGCCCACAAATCCCGTATCACCTGTGCTTCAACCCACCTGGTTAAGTGGTCAATTGCCACCAGAATGTACCTAGACCAGTTAGCTCCTGTTAACAGAGCTCAATGTCATCAATGGAAACCGTATGCCAAGCAAAATGGGGTTTCACTAACTGGTATTAGGTCTTCTGGTGAAATGGCTTTTCTACTCGGCAATGGTGGCAGCAGGAAATGGTTTAAAGCACATCAAAGTTCATACTCTCCCAATAGTACCAAGGTCACAACAATTCCAAGGTCTTTCATACTCTACCATGTCCAGCAGCTGGATGTGCGCTCATAATATTATAGGTCAGGCGGAAGGCCTTTGGATATTCACAGTAGTATCCCCTATCCAGTTGTATAATTCACCACTCTTCTGGAACGTATTGGTCCTTTAACACATCCAATACCTTTATGACTTGACTTGGTTCATCATTATACTTTCTGCTAAGCATTTTGTCATACATAGTGTCACTGAGATCCACTGTAACTGCAATGGTTGGCAATCTCAACAAGCAATTGGCATTTTGGTGTTTTGCTCAAGGTCAGTGGAGAATCTCAAAGTCCAAATCCTGCAATTTCAAAGCCCATTAGGCTAGACGCCCTTCAGGCTCCTTGAGGTTATGCAACCAGCATACCAAAGCATGATCTATTATGACTTTAAACTTCACTCCATGCAAATTTACCATAAATTTCTTATATGCATATATCACTGCTAAGCGCTCTTTACTCAGTCATGGCGTAATTATGTTCATGGAAATTCAAGCTTCAACTGCAGTAAGCCACTGGGTGCTCCTACCCTTCATCATCCCTTTGGTGTAGGACTGCCCCAATGGCGGAAAGGGATGCATTCATATTAATGATGAACTCCTTTTGAAATTAGGGTAGCGCGGCACTGGCACAGTTATTAGTACCATTCAAAGTGTATCAAAGGAGCATTGGTGGCGTTCTGTCCATTTTAAACGAGGCATCCTTCTTTAATAACTCAAACAGAAACCTCCAATACAACTGAAAGGTTTATAAAGTGGTGTTAGTAGCTGAACATCCCCAAAAAATTTGTATATCGCTCTTGCTGTTTGGTGTAGTCATCTTCCAGATTGCCTCCACCTTAGCTGGTTAGGGTCTTGGCCCAGTTGCATCAACCACAAACCCAAGGTACTCCAGTTGGTCCTTAAAAATTGGCATTTCTGGGGCTTGATTTTAATGTTGGCCTCCGCATTTTGGTGGAAGACTTTCTCCAGGTGGGTAAGATGCTTGGAGAATGTACACAAAAAGAGTTTATGTCATCAAGGTACACAAGGATGCACAACAGCTTCAGGTCGCCAAGAATGGTATCCATGGCCCGCTGAAATGTAGCCAGGGCATTACATAGCCCTTGAGGCATATGGGTCAGTTTAAAAAACCCCTTGGACGTGATAATGACGCTCTATTCCTGTTCCTCTGTGGGTAACTCAATTTGCAAATAATTGGATACCAAGTCCATTGCTGAGAAGTAATGAACTCCTCCCAACTGATCCAAGGCATCTTCAATTCATAGCAAGGGGTATATACCCTTTTTGGTAATGCTGTTGAGCTTCTGGTAGTCTATTAAGACCCAGTTGGTGCCATCCTTCTTTTTGACAATCAGAACGGGTGAATCCCACGGACTTTTTAATGGTTCAAGCATCCCTTGTTCGAGCAGCTTTTTAATCTCCTTGGTTACTACTTCCTTGGCTGACCTAGACTAGCATATTGGCCAAGTTCTGATGGGGGGATGATCCCCAGTATCCACTTGATGGACCACCCCCTTCACGCGCCCTAAATTGTGATCATTGATGGAAAAAATCTCCTTATATTTTTGATTTATAGCTATTACCTGATTTTTTGTTCTAATATCCCAACTAAGCTTTCATGCAGTACCACTGCCATTACGTCAAGATGTGATTTGAATGGTAGACCAAATTAATTCATTAACCCAAACTCATGAGCCTTGAGGACCTCCTCCACTGGGGTCAAGTGTAAAAATGCCACAATTTTGTGTCAGCGTATTTGCACTGGTTTATGATGTAGATTTACCAACAAAACCTTGATCTCCCCATGACCTGGGATAATAATGCCTGGAGCCATGTGGGGCTCAAATTGTGACTGCTGATAAGGCCCAATGATCTCCCCACAAAGCCCAGCTGGCACTTCCACCTCTAACTCAGTGTTTACAATAACTTGGTGTCTGGAGTGGATGGATATAGCTCCAGAAGCTCTAAGCGGCAGCCCTTGATATTCATATACCTGCTGGGGAGGGCCTAGGTTTTGCCCTTTAATTGATAGTAGCAAACCAGAATCACCCCATCACTATAGGCCAAGTTGATATGCCCCATATACACCAGATCCTTTGGCACTTCGCTGGAGGTAAAGTAAATTGAAATCTGCTGCCCCAAAATTTTGAAGGACTCTTCCGTCATATCAACATTAGCCCCATAGTATCGCATTAAAGAAGTTCCAATTAACAGGTCATAATTACTGTTTGGTAACACTATCGCTGGGGCTACCACAACAATTGATTAAAGCACAACGTAAGTGGACTTTACGCTCCCTCAGAGACCATGTTTTCTGCTCCAGAGGCTCCATACACCATACGGTGTTCCACACCAGATTTTAGTGTCAGCTTTGCCACCAGCCTGGTGGAAACTATGTTGACTAAAGCCCAATCCATTATAGCACTTACTCGAGTTTTTGCTATGACAATGTTACAGTATGTACACTCAGAATAAAATAAATTCTGATTGTTCAAAACGTGGACATTTAACAAATCTCTTTTCCCCAGTAAGCTCATGATACCCTTTCTGACTTTAGGGTACTCGTCAATAGTGTCCACAGGGAGGGCAGCGTTTACCCTTATTAAGAGGCGCATCAGAGGACGGATCCAGTTCATATGGAGAAATTGGTCAACATTTGACAGGCATAAAGCTTTGGTTGCTCCTGGGTCCTTCTTCTGCCATGTCCTGGGATTTCACTCATGGAAATACATTTACCCCTCCAACTGGCTGCTGATTTAGGAATGTGTGTTGTACTGAGTGACTTCTGCTGAAGGTACGTGGATAGGTTCAGGGGGGACGTTTGGGGTTGTAATAGCGGAGGAAGAGTGTCCCATCTTTACTCAGTGCTGACTTTTTCCTGATTTTACTTGTTCTGCAGTTCGTAATGGATCCTACGCTTTCGCAACCTCATGCCAGATGCCCAGGGTGACCACATATAAAAGAATTAACCCCATAGGACCTGCGTCCTTGATTGTTGAAAGATGAGCCACACTGGAAGTTGGTCTGAGGTCACTTGGTGTAAACAGGCCTCTCCTAACAGTTGAACTGTTGATGGTAACTCAGTTGAGGGAGAGGCTCATAGTGATTTAAGCTGGGTGTTACTAGATGGACCTTGAACAGGGGGAATAATTTCCCCAAATAATAAAGTTTGGTAGCGGATGTGGTAGGGTTCTGCTCTGTATTGGGTGGAGGAAAGGTAACAGATAAATGGCGCAAAATTCAAACAATTTTTAAGCAATGGTACGTTGTTCTCTAAATATGGAGCCATTTGTTAGATTTTGATGGTTAGCTCAAAATAAACCCTTTGAGAAAATCATCAATGATAATAGATTCTCCCATTGATGGATTATACGATACTTCCCAAACTATCCGCATAACTAAATTTATTTCAAAACCGCCTCAGTTGTACTTAATTCATCCTGATTAAGGGCGTACTTAGTGCTAAGAAAGGCCTGCTGACATCCCAATTAGGAATGCATCGTCTTTAATGTTCATATATATTATTATCCCTCATTTATTATTATTTGTTGAGTTATGATGTAACTCTAATTAGGAAGAATTTGGTGTTGAATCCGCAACCAAAATTATCCTAATTATGGGAGTAAAATTGCCTTCAATCATGCTGAAATGATTGTTATTTTTAGTCAATTCATGGGCTAAATTGAATTGGGGATATTTCATGATTATTGCCATGACCAGCAGAGGATTAGTGTAATTTATTAACTTAGGCAAGCTGACCAGGGGACGTGCATTACCGAATATGTGTGGAAAATGAAGATAGATAAAATTGGGCACCCCAGGGTACTCAGGTTACCCCTGTTGCCAGCGGGGCTGCCAGGTATGGGGGGTTGGCGCGCTACTCTGAGGGGGTTTCCCCCGCTATGGAGCAGGTTTGAAGGAAGTGGTATGTGTGGAGGAATCAGAGTGGGAACCACGATTCTATGAGCGCCTGTTGCCTTGGCCTCATATATCCATAGAGCCAGGCTTGGAAGTGCTCCAGTAAGTGGACGTGGAACCTGTTGATAGCCCCATGGACGGTTGGGACTGTGCCCCTGAACGCATCTAAGGCAATGGTGTGGATTGTCCACATTGCAATGGGTATCATTAGGGAGCGGAGGGTAGATGGGATTGGTGATTTGATCTGGAGTGCGAGGAGGCTCTTTTGATATAGAAAATTCCTGCTCGTTTTAGATCTTAAGCAGGCGCGCGACTTCCTGCCATATGGCTTTGGTTGGGGGGGCATGTTTCTAGGCGGTGATGTAGGGAGCCCTCCCCTCCACATACTGCGCAGGTTGTGTGGAGGGAATTGGAGCGGTCCGCCATCCTATAGATCTTTCTCAGACAGCGCCAGGCATTAGCTCTTAATCTCAGCTGTAGGAGTGTGTGGTGCATCATTCTCCACACTGTCTTCTGTGTGGTTAAATCGTAGGGGATGTCCAACGCATCTAGGTATTCGATTCTGGCAATGGTTGGGGTCATAGCAAGCATGTCTCTCTTGGGGGTGGTTTTCTGGATTTCTTAATTTAAAATGGTAACTGGGTCATCCCCTTCCCTGCACAGTGCCAGTGTTCTCTACGGTCCATACCATGCGGCGGATGGTTTGGAGGATATGTTTGAAGTGAGGGGGGTTCCATACGGGCCCATTGTGGTAGGGTGTTTAGCAAGGTACTATAGTAGTCTGGGTGGGCTATGTGGGTTGGTTAATTTGAGCGCCTGTGTGAAGTTAATTCTTGCTGCCCTGGACCAGTGTTGTTGCAGGAGGTCTGGGGCAAGCACTTTCTTTATCCAGGTACCCAGGATGCGGTTGGCGTGGCTCTCAAAATCTATTAGTCCCATGCCTCCGCTTGAGCATGGGCCAAAGAGTGTTTCCATCCGTATGGGAGGATGGGATCTAGGCCACATCCAGCCTTGGATGAGCGCGCGGATTGAAATTATAAAGGTGGGTGAGAAGGCGATTTTTGGGCAGGGTACCATAGTATTGGGAGGATGAGTGAGTTAGCAACTGCTACTCACCCCGTTAGTCCTGGGGATCTTCCTTTGAGGGAGGCGCGTTTGGATACCCGCTGTAGTAGGTTGCTTTCCATTGTCTCATTGGCATATCCCCCTGTTTCCAGCCATATCCCAAGGTGGCGGACAGGAGTGGTGGTTGGAGGTGGTGCAAAGGGTAAGATGAGTGGGTTTTTCCTTCGTATGGGGTTTGAGGTTCTGGTGTTGTAGCCCAGTTGTTAGTGTACTTGCCTAAGAGAATGATTTCTGTTTCCCTTTTGTTGAGCGATGCGTTGCTCACCATGGAGTATTCCTCTAGGGTGCGTTTCAGCTGTTGGGCATCATTGTTGTTAGCTATGCCTGCCACGCAGTCATCCGCAAAGGCCAGTATCTTGACTGTTGGCTGGCCTTGTGCAGTTATGCCCATGAGGCGTGAGTCAGTTATGCGGAGGAGTGGATCAACAAACTGAAATTATACAGCAGTGGGCTGAGGGGATCCCCTTGTTTGAGCCCTCTGTGTGGTGTGATCTTGTTAGTTAGGAAGCCAGGGCCGCATACAGCCATGGTTGCAGATTCTGTGAGGAGCATCGCCCAGTTTATGAATCTGGGTGGGAGTTTGAAAGCGTGTAGGCATTCCTTTAGGTATGACCAGCTAACGCGGTCATATGCCTTTTCCTGGTCTAAGAAGACTAGGGCTCCAGCTGCTTTGGACTGACATATTTTTGCAACAGGGTGTATGTTGTTCCAGATTGAGCGCCCTGGTATAAACCCAAACTGGTTGGGTGATAGGACGTCAGAGGCAATTGCGCCTAATCTGGCTGCTAAAATTTTGTTAGAATTTTTGTGTCAGTATTAGATATTGCGATTGGACGCCAGTTGGCCAGGTCCAATCTGTCACCCTTTTTATATAAGGTTATGACATATGATTCATGGCCACCAGGTAAGAGGCGTGTTTCCAGCAAGCACTGGTTCATAGACGCCAATAGGAGGGGGGCAATTTGTTGAAGTTATTTTTTGTAAAATTCCTAGGGTATCCCATCAGGCCCTGGGCATTTCCTACGTGGTGCACCGCAGATTGCATCCCAAATCTCCTCCCATGTAATTAGATATAAAATATTGTAGCTTGGCGGTGTACTTTGTATTCTGGTGGTTTGTATAAATTTTGTTACTTTTTGTGGGTCTGTCAGTGTATCACGGTATAATTTGGTGTAATAGTTGTGTACTTCCACCTTGACCTCCTCAGGGTCAGTTGCCATGGTGCCATCGGTCTTGTGGACCTGTGTGCACGTGGGCTGGTTGCCGCAGGAGTGGAATTGTCATAAGAAATATGTTAGACATGTTTCTCCTTCCTTTATGAACTTACCTTTGTTTGATACTTTGATTCTGTGTTGGTGCTTAAAGATGAGGGTGTTTAGTCAGGCGGATATTTCCGCCCATTTGCGTCCCCAGTTGGGGCTATAACTGGGTCTTGGAGTGTTATGCTCAAGGTGGTCCAGCTCCACCAAGGTACGCCTGATTGTGGCTGTATCAGCGGTGTACTTATATGATGTGATATGTTGGGTTTTGTTGATTAGTTCCTTTTTGAAATTTGCCCATGTTGCAATGGGATCCAAAGTTAATGAGGCTGTGAACTCTTGGTTCATGGCCTTGTGTTCAATCCATTCAGTTATTTTGGGTAATTTTATGTTTTCTTAGTGTAACTTTCTCCAGGGCGACACCTGTGCATGAGTTCAGTTTTGTGATAACTGCACTGAAACAAGTTGGTGTCAGAAAAATTGACTTATTTGTTGTAAATTTGGAAATTCTTGATCATTGGGATTTCAGAACGAGGATGTGATTGATGTGGCTCATTGATATGAGCATTCCCTCACGTATGTTGGGCCGTGTCATGTGGGGAAGGAGTGGTGATCTGGGGGAGGGCATCCTGTAGGCCAAGGGATGCCTTCATTGTGCGAAATTTGATATGTCACAGTGGGTATCCCCTGGGGTTTGGCCATCGGTCCATGTCAAGGTTATCTCAGCAGTTAAAGTCACCCAACAGTATGGTATCTGGTGGGAGGGTGAGTGTTGGAACAGTTTCAATAAATTTTTTTCTCTCAGCTGCAGTGCACGGTGCATAGATGCATGCTATTGAGATTGTTTCCTCTTGGCATGTGTTTGTTGCTACCAGGACATGGCCGTGAAGGTATTATGAGGAGTTTGTAATTTTTAATTTTTTGTTATTTTGGACAATCATTCTACAGTGAGATGTCCATACCAATTGTGATGGTGAGACCCTGGCTGACCAGGATCCTTCTTCCCCTTGTAACAGTGGGTTTCTTGGATGGCCAAGATGTCTACAAGGGGTTTTTGCAGGAAGTTCAGCTTTTTGGTTTGGGACATTTGAGCCCTGGCTCCCGCGATGCTTAGCATCCCTATTGACACTGAGGTGCCCACGGCGCCTCAGGAGTGGTTGGGAGGGCTCTCTGGCCCTAAACCACCGCAGCTCATTTTGCCATGCTCCACATCTGTACTCCAACTCTCTCAGTGACAATGTCATTTCCCTTGATCTGACTCGATTTTTCGTGGGAATTGTGGCTTTTATAATTTGCGTTATCTTTTCCTGCACATATCTCATAATGGTTCAATGCGGGGCACTGATTAGGTTCTGTAATTTTGGGGTTTGAATTTGGAGAATTGTGCACCACATTTTCGCCCATATTGCTGTTGAATTGTTCCTCAAAGTGTGCATGATTGATTCCACTTGGTGACTCAGTCAAATTTCTGTGAAAATTTTCAACCTGGGCATATTATTATGATTGGTTGGCTTGGTGAATATATAATATCCTCTTGAATTTGTCTGGGGTCAATGGATAATTCCGCATGCACTGCCACCTTGGCCGCTGCCCGCTTGCAGGATTTTTGTTCTGCTTTGCATTGTTTGTGTGTAACTGGGTCCACAATGGAGTAAAATCCATCTTCACCCCAAAGGAATAGGTGGTGACCATCAGTCATTCTGGAAAAGTTTTTGTTACTTTCATCCATGGCTTCCTCACAGTATTCTGCTTCCATTAAGCCTTCCTTCACGGGGCATGCATGTTCCTTGTGTCCCAATGAACTGCAGTGGTTGCATATAGGCGGTGCGCATTCTGGTGTAACTTGGAATGCAAATGACTGTTCCATCTGCAAAGTGAAACTCTGCTGTGCGGGTGATTCTTGATAAGTCGTCTTCCACTTTAGGGAATGGGTTGATCATGGCAATAGCTTTGCCTGTGCACATGGTTGGCATCAAGTGAAATCGTTGTAATTTGAGTTGCATAATTTATCCATAGGATATGAGCCCTTTGTGGAGCTCCTCCTCAATTATCTTATGGGGAAGGTTTGTAGGGAGTGAGTCAAATGAGATGAACAAAGTTTTTGCTTTGTTCCATCTGGTGCGCGTGGTGCGCCCTATTTTTTTCTCTCAGGAAGGGCAAATTTTGATGCAGACTTTTGCTGCGGCCTCCGCTTCTTTGGCTGTTTCAAAACCAATATCAATATAGCTGCAGCCCATGTTGTTGGTGGCAACATATACCATGTGGGGGAAAAGAGAGGGCTGTGCTTTACATGTTTTCTCCCACAGGGTCGAGGACTCATTCCCAAGGAAGAGTTGGAGCCCATGCTCCACCTTTGAAAGGGGTTGGTTACTTTGGATATACATTTATTGATCTTGTTTTATGGTAAACACCATATACCTGTACGGTGTCAGAGTTTGTGGTTTCTTGGTGGCTTGAGTTCCTGGTCCCCCTCCAGGGCGTTTCTTGCCCTTTGGTGCACCGTTTTGCGCACCTCTTGATGCGACGCTCACCCAGGTTGTATTAGATTTATTATTATAATCACCCATCTCTCCTATGTGATTATCAAAAATTGCTGTTCGAATTAAATTGTAGTAACTAAAGTGATTGTTATGGGAAAGAAAAGCTTTAGAGGATTGGTATAATATGATTGAACTCATCTAATGAGTTCAGCCAGGAGATGCCCAAGAGGTATATAATACCAGCGACTGTCCAATTAATAAAAGAACATCATCATTTATTATTTATCTAGTGATCATTAATAACTACTGTACTTTTGTTTATCACTTATTGTTATCCATCTGTCATCTATCTGATATTCGTATCTGCTGCCTATTACATCTATATTAGATAGTTTTGTGCATTTATACTTCCTGAAGAGAAGTACTCAGTTTACCTGCTGGAGAAATAGTCCTGATTATAAAAGAATAACTTCCTAATTTTGTATAAAGACAGAAGGTCTCATAATTGTTGTTGCCAAAAGACTCAAGAACGTTGAGCATACTGGAGTTACTTGGCTATTATTGATGATTATTGGAGAATCTACTTCCTGATTACAAGCAGGAGTTTCATTAGAGCGAGTATAGATCCTCAATTCTCTTGTTAAGTCATTTTAGCTTGCACCATCAGCTGAAAACTTAACATTTTAAAGCTCACTCAAAAATACAGCTACATAGTATGAATATGGACAATCAGCTCTCAGAATTTGCTCAAAAGTACAGTGACAATGAGATGGAAACAAGCAATGTTCAGTTTATTTAACACTTTACATCAAGTCATTACGAAAATGAGGAGGGGAATGATTACTTACTAGAACTAGTATCAACTGAAACAGGTCCAACATTATCTTCTAATCTGGCCGAGTCTACTCAGGCCAATATTAAGGAAATGTTGGAAACCTTGTTTCAAGGTTACTAGGTTGGTTCTTCAGCAATTGGCCTGAGCTTTGGTCTGTTTTACTATATGAAGGACCAAGCCCTGAAGAACGAGATTTATCAAACGTATAGAAAAGCCGCCATGGCTGCTTTGGCCTGAAGACTCCAAGAGAATCAGGCCAAAACATATGAATATTTGGTCAACTTTGCACAGCCATCTATCAAACATGCTTAACGCATTTTTGCATGCCAAAATCTTGAGCTTTCCACCTCCACCTTGTCCAAGATGAGGAAAGGTCAGCCCAAACTTGCTTGTTAGATAAGATGGATATTTGCTTTGCAGTAGTGCGCAAATCAATTGTTTCAAACATTGGAGCTGCAGCAGAAGCTCATGGTCTGATTTACAAGTTGGTAGCTCAGCTTAATGAAGTCGTCCCAAAATAGCAACACAATTGCTAAATAATTCTGGATTCTCAAATCCGTGGAAGCAGGATACTACCAACCACTGCATTAGACTTAAGACGCAAACCCATTACGTAGCATCCAATATGGAAAATCTTCTACAACCAGGTCATGATTCAAGGAAAACCCTCCAAGAGTTGGAAGAAAAATATGTCAGATTGGAAGACTATATCTGGACTGAATTTGCAGCTACTCAAAGGGATATTGAGGCTTTAGCTCAGTTACCTCCCGTTACAGTATAATAAACAGAAAATTCAGATATTAAGGCCAAATCTAGCCAATGTATGGTCAATTATTTCTGAACTCTGTACCTATAATACCATCTTATTTGATGAGAAGAATAATATGGAGAGCCAACTATCGCTCACTAACATAAGAATAAAGAGAACGTTGGATGAAATGAAAGCACTCTTGGCCTGACAAGCATTAGTTGAAGCAGATCTGTCTCAAGTTAACAAGTATATAGAGAATCTTAAGATTAATAGTTGCAAGTGTGCGACCAATTTTAGAGGAGGGGAGGATGAAGATGCGGCCCCAAAGGCACGCAAAGTTATGCTTAAGAAGCCGTGTGTTGAATTTTAGGTCTACTTTAGATGGCTGGTTCTTCTTCTGTTGTATGGTGGAGTTTTAAACGTCTATTGTATGGAGACAATAGACTAGATGGTGACTATAGTTCAAGATATAACTCCTTGGTAATAGCACTTCAAATTTGTATTCTCTTGGCATTACTTGGATGATGGCACGCTGCCCTGATCTTACTGATCATAAGTTAAATTCTCAACTTAATACAGCTTAAAGTATAAACACAAATACTTTATAAGTTAAGCTATAAACTAGTGGTAATAGTTGATTGTATTTTATTAGTATCAACTTGGAGATAATTTATAGGGTTCAATGTTCACCACATCTTACTCATGACGTCTCATTTTCAATGGAACTTGGCCAGAGGAACATGTAAAATGTTCATTTGAGGGTCTAAAATCCTTTGACTCAGGGCATCTCACATGGCCTCAGGGTCAGTGTAAATTATGTCAATATTCTCAAGACAGCATTTCATATGTTTCTGTAGATAGCTGAACTGATTTTTTTTCACAAGCAATTGGAAGCACATACCAAGGCAATTCATACCACTAATTAGTAATTAATTCAATCAAAAACTCAATTGACATTAAAAACGAATTTCAACATAGACCAACAAAGCTCACGTGCCCAAGTCATTAAGTCAATACTTTATATTAAGCCTGACCTAACCAACAAAGCCCTTAAGCCCAAATCATCATAGTCAAATATTATTAAGTAAAATTGCTAGGCCATGAATCCCAAGTTTGAATATACTTGGATATTTTTGGTTTATAATTACTGATGATTTAGATCTAGTTAACCATTCAAGACTGTGTCAATCCCAATTTTGGAAAACAGAATCAAGCGATTTTAAAGATTATCATGAGGCAGATGAAGACTATGGAATGGATGTATCAAATACATAAAATATTCCATGTGTACTGACCTATATTCCCACTTCAAGCTGCTAACAACATCCTATTCTGCCCAAAGGTTCTCCAAGTCAGTCAAACTTGAGGAGATAAACTGCCTCTCCTGTTAGGGACTCAGGCAGAGATGATTTCAAACCACCAAAATTTTCAATATTTGATAAAGAAGGCAATATATACTCCTTCTTAAAGCTTTTTGAGAAGGCTATGAGAGGAGCGTCTGATCATGCAAAAGCAACATCCCTTGTCAATTGTTTGGATTCGCACAGCATAGACCTCATAACGCCCTATTTAGGGGAAGATTGGTCTTATAATGAGGCAAATAGGCTGTCATTAAGGAATTTGGTGGGCCTGAAAAGCTGTCAACCCAAAAGATGGAGCTCTTGAATATTGAGTTCAGACTCAATGAGTCTATAAAAGACTTTGCTGACCAATTCTATCATGAAGCAAGTGCTCCTTGAATCAAATAGTATGACCAAAGTCAATGTGAAAATTGCTATGGAACATGCCATGCAGCCCTATCATGATTTTTAAACGAGTAATGATTCCTGCCTTTAATAGTGATATGGAAACAAATAAACTTGTGGACTAAATATGCTGCTGTGCAAGAAGTTTTGAGGCGCCTAATTGGCCAAATTCACAAGTTAAGTCGCATTTGGGGTGTCCCATTCAACGTTATAGAGAGGACTTTGAACTTCTCCTACACTATTAAGGTGAAAAATTAAGGGCATGTCTATAATTGAGTCCATGGTAAGTTCCTAAGAAAGTTTAGGAAGAGGGCCAATTAGAAGAAAAGAAATCAAAAATAAGTATACACAATTATAAGAAAATAATTATTAGAAATAATAAAAATAATATCAAGAAAAAATAATATATAAGAATAATGAAAAAATAAATAACTAAGAAAAATAAATAATAAGAATTTAATAAAAATATATATTATATATAAAAGAAAAAATATAATTGAACTTTAATAATGAAAAAAACCAGCAAGGTTTTTATTCCTCTGCTTCAAGGGGGAGGTGACTCAAGACCTAATTCTTCATCTTTGTGTGCCAATTCAGCCCAATTTAGCTGCTGAAAAAAACAGGGCTGAATAGACATCATTAAGGTTGGTAAAAAAATTAAGATACTCCATTTAAGACTCTCAGAGTAATCTTAAAAACATACCATACAAATGTTCAGTCCAATTAATTGAAACAATGACGCTGTCCAGGAATAAGAGCAGTGATTAATTTCTGAGATGCTGAAGAGGAGTTGTTTACAGATATGAAGAAAGAATTGGGAAACTCAGGGTTTATATTCCAGTCAAGTGGGGTAAAATGTTAGATTTTGATGGTTGACTTAAAAATAAGCCCTTCAAGAAAACTATCATTGATAATAGATTCTCCCATTGATGGATTATTTGATCCTTCCCGATTTATCTGCATAACTAAATTTATTTCAAAACCGCCTCAGTTGTACTTAAAGTGTCCCAATTAAGGGCATACTTAGTGCTATGAAAGGCATGCCGATGTCCCAATTATAGTGCATTATCTTTAATGTTCATATATGTTATTATCCCCATTTATTGTTATTTGTCAAGTTATGATGTAGCTCTAATTGGGAAGATTTTGGTGTTGAGTCCACAACCACTATTGTCCCAATTATGAGAGTAAAATTGTCTTCAATCAGGCTGAAATTATTGTTATTTTTAGTCAATTCATGGGCCAAATTGACTTGAGGATATTTCATAATTTTTGCCATGACCAGCAGAGGATTGGCATAATATGAATGAACTTATCTAATAGATGAGTTTGGCCAGGAGATGTCCAAGAGGTATATAATACTGGCGCCTGGCCAATTAATAAAAGAACATCATCATTTATTATTTATCTAGTGATCATTAATAACTACTATACTTTAGTTTATTAATTATTGTGTCCATCTGTCATCTATCTGATATTCGTATCTGCTGCCTATTACATCTATATTAGATAGTTGTGTGCATTTATACTTCCTGAAGAGAAGTACTCAGTTTACCTGCTGGAGAAATAGTCCTGATTATAAAAAAATAACTTCCTAATTTTGTACAAAGACAGAAGGTCTCATAATTGTTGTTGCCAAAAGACTCAAGAACGTTGAGCATACTGGAGTTACTTGGCTATTATTGATGATTATTGGAGAATCTACTTCCTGATTACAAGCAGGAGTTTCATTAGAAAAGCAAGTATAGATCCTCAATTCTCTTGTTAAGTCATTTTAGCTTGCACCATCAGCTGAAAACTTAACACCATGACTTCGTAAAAATTGCAGTATGGTTTCACTGTGGAGGTCATTGTTATGCATGTGTCAGATTTTATTAAAGTCCCTGCCCCAATAAACATGTGGGCTTCCACCTTAAATCAATCAGCAAACATGATGAGGGTCTCATTACGCTAAAACCTAATGGTTAAGAACTCTGCCTTCTGTTGCAACATCTTTGTGGTTCCAACAAAAAACTGCAGCACATTATCCTTCAATTCTTGATAGGTAACAGAACTGTTTGGAAGATAGCAAGTAACTTGGTTGGTGCTTCCAACATCCAAGGTGTATTTGAACAATTTAACTTTATGCCAATCAGAGGCTCCTTCTAATTGCAAACTTTAATTGCTTAAAAATCCATGGATATTCCCATTGCAATCAAACAAAGCAGCTTATCAATAAAAACCTCTTGCAGAAGCTCCTCTTGCCATTTGAGCACAGCATCCAAGGCAAGCTTGAGTTCTACATACTCAACTGGTGCAGCATGTCATGAAGATTTCTTGTCAAAGCAAGCCTGATATGACATGGCTAGCAACTGAGGAATTGTTATCGTTTTTGTGTTAATCAATGGGCCCCCTGTAGTGAGCACCACTGTTATAATTTCAGCTGTATTTTGGAGATAAGTTAAAGGGGTTTTGCACAGAGTTAAGCCTACTAAGTGATAGGACTGACGATATGATGATCACCATCCTCAAGACAATGTAATAAACTTAATAATTATGGAGCTATTGCCCTGATAGCACTTTTTTATTTAATCCATTATCTACAGCAGATCCTTGCTGTTCTGCATGCTCAAAACTACTAACAATCCTCCTCCTTCAATTGTCTTATCTTCTTATATCTCAGCGACTTTGGATGATACCATTTCCTCAGCTTAGCTATTCATTTCCGCCATGTCTCATTGGTTCCAGAAGAGTATGGTATTCAGTTTTCTATTGCCTTAGTTTGAGACGTTTTACTCTGTATTTGTCAAATGTCAACATTGCCTTACCTCTCTATTTGTAGGCGATTCAACAAAACCCTTTTCTGACCCAAAATCACCTCAACTCAAGGCGCTCAAATAATCGTAACTAGTATCATGGTTGGTGGATTTTCCCTAATCTGCCATAGCTATTTCAGGCTTATCAGACAATCATATCAGAATCTTGAGAAATAATATCATTAATTGTATTAATACTTATGATCATATTGATATCTAATTTTCGACTAATGCAATTACAAGGCGCTCAGGAGTTTTTCTTTTGCTTTAATCACTTTATCAATCAAATTTAAAAGTTTATTTAAAGTTTTATGCTCAACTGACTTTTTTGCCTATGTCACTACAAGCCAGTGTTGACACAATTGGCGCCTTCTTCCCCTGCGTGGTGCAGCAGAGCGCCACATCCTGGAATTTATTAGCTTCCTCTAAAACACGCCTGAGCTGGCACAGCTAGCCCCCCCCCAAACACTTCCAGTTGCTACGTCCCACCTCAGGACCTAGCCCACCACCTCGAATACTCCTAGGTTGTGCCTCAAAGTCCCCTGGTGCTCCCTCAGAGAAACTTGCGTTTTAACCTTTTGGTTTAGTATGAGAACCTCTTCTTCTATGTAATCATACCATCATTTATATGGACACAGCAGTTACTAAACCTGCCAGTTTTATATAAATTTCAACCCTTCAATGGTTACTTCAACCTAAGCTTCTCTTGTGAAGCCCATACTATGGCAGCAGCACAGCTGCCACTATTTTACAATTTTACTTATCATACCCATTTGAACCCACTTGATGAATGAGGGAACGCTGGTGGTCCAGTTTGCCGGCTTGCTCTCCCATCTATATCCAAACGCCTCCATTATGAACTCTTGGAGGGTTTGGCTGCCTATAGCGCTGACACCATGTTACAGTTCGTGGTTCCTCAAGGCACCAATTGTCTCTCCAAGCCTCACATATTTGCAACAATCTGCCCCTACCACGGTAACACCTTCCTTTATTTACCCCCCACACCGTGATCAGATCTTCCACTGATCATCCCTTATGGGCATATGTCAAAAATGGCTACGCCATCAGCCCATTCTGATTGGAACTTGAGCATTTGAAGTGCAAGTTATCAGCGTTTTCCACTGAAGCTGCTTCCGCCAATCCTACCTCTGGTGTCAGCTCCATTATCATTATGCTGAAATTTTTAATACATATTAATCCTCCATCACCCGCCTTTATCTGCTGCGGGTGCTGCTCTCACTGCTCCGCCCAACCTGAGCTATACTGCCAGAGCCAATATGAGCAAAATTGCAGCTTAGGCGCTAGTGGAATTTCCATGGGCTACAGTGCGCTGCAAATAAACCCCTGCCACACAAATGCCTGTTGCTGGCCCAGAGCTGGCCAAATCAACTCATTTTGAGATCCTAGAATGGATTGACAATGAATACTGGACCTATGGGTCCAAACCTGGTCTGCCTTGGATGAATACTTCACGCGCCCACCCAATTCAATCCACATCCGCCAGTTCTGTCCTCAAAATGGTTGTCCAATACAAAAGATTAGTACAAAAATACTGTTAAAGCAGCTGCTGCCCCCCAACACTCTCCTCCACCAAGACCTCCATGTAGCGATAGAGCTACTTTGTGAGGGGTATTTCCTGCATAATTTACCTGAAGATTTTCCATAGTATTTATAAATATGGAATTGAAGAGCTAGCCTTTTCTGAAATCTGTGCATGCACTATCTCAGTGATATCTCATGCTTTGCTCCCAACTATCCTCAAAACTGCCAACAAATCAAGTCCTCCAAATGTGTATCTGAAGTTATTTCCTTCGCTGAACACCAACTGGCTCAATATGTCAAGGCAATGCACACCGCTGTCATCATCAATGAGGAAAACCACATCTCAATCTCCTTCTGCCCCACTCCGCCAAAGCTCTAACCCCCAGACTGTCTGCCTTTGCCCACCACCTGAAGCACCCATCAGACAAGAATTACCCTAATCCTCCTTCCCCTTCTAATATAGATGCTTAAGATAACGCAAGGCATCGTGCTAGAAATTATATCATATGATAACCCCTTTATTTTGGCACATAGTTAATAAAGATACATGGAGGACCTCCCTCAGGTTGAACACCACTAGTACTAAAAAAGCTGACGCCCAGGACTTGGTCATTAAATTGAGGCAATGTGGATAATGGCAGAACATTGCTCCAATTTCATATATTATCCTGAACTCATAAATTTACAATGCTTCTCAGCCTCAACTTTTTTTATCTGAAAAAATAAGTATAGATTTACAATGCCTCAGCCTCAGCTTTTGTGTTGTGATTTATAAAAGTATTTTATAGTATCTCATAGTCAACGTTTTATGTAGAGTAATATAAAATTTTTTTTGAAAAGTACATTGCCAGAAGTTTTTGTTTTATTAATTATCATACTATTATTAGTTATTTAGGATAAATTAAAAGTTGAAAATTTTAAACTTAGGCTCAGAGCCTAAGTAAATTGTTATGAATTAATGAAGTACAATACAATTCTTTAGTTTTATCTATTCCAGTCAAATTTTAAAGCACCACCAAACACTAGATTAATTTTATTCTTAACATCCCAATATGTTCCTGACAATATGCACAATATTAAAACCATTAAATGCATGCAACTTCAGATCCCTGAGGGGTTGTCACCTTCTCCGCTTCTCCAACGCATGAAGGTTGACCAGCAATACACAAGTTTACCTACTACAGCCCTTTTGGTTGTTGTGATTAACTAAAATACTTTAATTTATCAATAGCTACTTATATAGCCATGTGCCCCCTACCTAAACATCTCTTTTCTGTCTATGCCTATGGGTTTCTGGATAAACCTCTGGGCCCTGACACACCCTTATAAAAGCCTAGTCTTTTTACACTTAATTTCCTCCCAAACACACATAATCGACCATCATTTCAGAACTCTCAGGACTTCTTTATGAAATTGGCAACGTGTTTGCCTACTTAGCGTCAATGAACTTACACGTCCTAGTCAACTTGAATTTTTTGTTTGGTCAATGTTCTCTCTCAAGGCCTTATATCAAGCACTGGTAGCACAGCAAGCCACCCTCCAACCAATCTTAACATACAATATCAAACTAATTTTAAACATTGTGGGTATCACTACTGTTCTCTTCAGTGAGGTAGCTGACCAGGTGCTTGATGTCTTGGTCCATAATTTAAGTAGAATTTTTCAGCAAGAGGATCATTTTCTCCAACTACCACAGATGTTTTACAAAGAATGGTCCTCTAGGACTCTTTAGATGGAGTTGATCACCATCGATTATATGTGTACTGTAATCATTCAATATAGCAGAGAACTTTACTCCCTTGCTCACTCTTGTGGATCCAAAAATACATGCTTTATAGTCAAAATATGCATGTCTTGTTTCTATACACTTTGCTATTAGAACATTGGACTTAACATCACTCATTGAGGCGAATTTGGGTTTAGCACTCGCATTGGAATTTTCCCAGAATGTTTTTATCTCAGCCTTCAGAGTTACATTGAATATAGTCTTTGCACGCCACCCATCTTGGGATCCCTTGCCTACATCTTTGGAATCTGCAATCCATCTGTAACAAGCTATTAGTTCCATACCACTTCAGGATCACAAAGCTTTATTTATAGCAGTTAAGCCACCCACAATACTGTCCCCAGAATTCAATTCTCACTTTAGTAAAGGACACTACTCAAAGGGTTTAAGTCAACAAGAATGGTACAAAACTGTTCTCTTAGTGTCACAGTGCTGAGTCTAGTGGACGCTACTAAATCATTAATCCATGTTTAAAGTAGGAGCTATGGTAAAGAATACTTATCTCTCCCAAAAGCACAATAAAGGTGTGTTTTTCATTATATCCAATAACCCATATTATCAATAGAACATATGACCATGGTGGAGGCTCTTTATCAGAAAGTAAGTCTATCACACCTCCTAAAACTCTATCATACACTTTATATCTTATAAGCCACAATCCTCTTTGTAATCTATTTATGGGTTTATTAGACAAGTTTAATGAATTTCTAATAATAATTTTATGGTGATAGTTGTATGAAGACAACTATCAAAGAGAGGTTTCTCATAATCAGTGGTACTAGTATCACTTAGGTATTCACCTATAGAAAGGTGTTGACAACCTTTCTACTGGTAACTTGACAGCAACCTGGAAAAGGGAAACTATCCTTTCAACTCTTAAATTAGATTACTGAGAACAAACTGGACATGTAAACTATACCTTGCAACTCTTTACACAAGAGTACTTGATAGTAAAAAAGGAAAAGGAAACTATCTTTATAACTCTTCTGAAACAGATCAATAAAAATTGTTTTACTATCTAATTTTGTAAACTCTGCCATTATTACTTTAAATAAGGGGTTTAAATAGGAAATTTTTTGCCCAACTCTTTGGTTGACACCCCTCATTGGAATATTATCTGTCGCCAATAACTTTAACCCTAATGAGTCGTCTCAAACAATGAGAACTTCATCCACCTAGTCAGGATCCATCACTAACTAGATTTGCCCCTCCATGGGTTTGATTTGGAGATAGCGTTCCCCAATGTCTTTATCCAATCTCAGCAGATTAACCTTTACAAGCTAGCAACCTTCTTAGGTAATGAGACCTATTACCCATCAATATCAGGTCACATAACCAAGGCTAACCTTCAAGTTATTGCCATGAAAAAGCGTCGTTAACGCTTCAGTAAATTTATAAACACCTTTATTGATATTGACAAACCCAAATCAATCCACGTAAGAAAGTTAATTTGTTGATAAACAGATCAACAACTGAAATCCTTACAAACAATGTTTTGTATCATCTTCAACAAACTACACTTAGTCATAGTTGGGTTAAAATCATAACATACGTCTAACTAATAGTTTATAGGTAAAAAGACCCAAACATAGTTATTGAACATCAATAACCCCATCACTCCCTAAGGTTGCTTATTACTAAAGCAAACCAAAACAAGACAAACATATAAATACAATCTATCACACCTGGATAATGAGAGCATTCCAAACTTCTAACTCTCTCTCTTTGACTTTTGTCAATATGTAAAATTAAATCTTTCTGTTTTATATAGCACTTCAACTAGGATCTCAAAAAGTGCTAATTAATAAAGTTTTTGGATACTGGTGTGACTGGTAAATTTATGGACCTCATATTTGCCCTATACCATGACCTTGATCTGGACTTGGCTCATCTGATGTTAGGTGCATATTTTAATTTAATAAAGTGACACAATGTGTGACGTTTTGTTCAATTTACTGTTTAAAATCTCTGTCATTGTGATCACTTCTTGTAAGTATACTTGTTATACCCAGTGTCATAAAAGTTAAATGGCGGCGGCGCCAGCATGTCAATATTTATTTAGACTTTAAATTTTTGTCCTTTTTGATTGTGGGATCCAACGGCAATTTCCCTTTATCACTACTTTCCTAGGAAGCATTCCTTAGTTCCATCTCAGATTCTGTACCCTCCTCTTCAGACCTTCTATTAGAATTTACAGCCTTTAAACTTCGTCAAGGAAACGTTTACTTGGAGGTGACTGCACAGCTCTCATCCCGCTCAGCTTATTTTTGAAATTTCGCCTGATGGTAAATCTTGTCAAGAATGACTGTCCCTTTTACCTTGTATGGAAGAGGGGGACAAATAATATGATTTTGGTTAAAATACATGATGATTAAGGGTTTTGATCTTCAAAAATTCTTCCTTAATTGTTTCACCGGTGATTTCTGCTTAAAATGATATGAAGACTTGTGGCCTGCATAGATTATAAACATACAAACAACCTGACGGCTATTGACCCATAACTACTGCTTTTAGAGAAGTTCATTTATAGAGGAAATCTCAAATTCTTGAGTTTTCTTAAGTTTTGACCTAATAATGTCTTTAATAAAATAAGGGTCAAGGAATGGAAAGAGTTGTTCACGGCCATCAGAATAGGCAAGGGATCTTCCAGTTTTGTGTTGCTCTTTGGGTTTTAAACGCCCTAGAGACTTTCTGGTGCCTTACTGACAATGTTTTAGGAGAGCTTTGGTACTATTACGCTATTGTCTATACTGATGACATCATGGTCCACTCGCCAAATCATGAACAGCATTCTAAAGAATTTGAAAGCAGTGATGGCTGCTATACACAAGGTCGGGCTTTTTGACTATCCTTACAAGTGCAAGTTCTTTTAGAAAAAAAGTGACCTTCATGGGTAACTTATCTTTAAGGATGAATTGAAGTAGCCCATACAAGCTGAAGGCAATCCATTATTGGATGACTCTGACTTCCTAAAATTAGCTTAAAGCTTTTTGGACACTGTGACTATTTATGAAGCTATCTCTGCCCTTTCCCAGTTAATAGCGACTCTTCACCAATTGACTGTAAAAAACGTTCACTTTAAGTGGACAAGCAAACGCAAGCAAGCATTTGAGTCCACTTAAGAGGTATTCCTTAAGCTCCAGTCCTCCAACGTTCATGCACGTCTACTATTTAGTGTGTCCTGCGATGCCTTATTGGTGTATGCGTGTTTAATGCTTCTACAGGATCGTGATGGGGTTAAACATCCTGTTGCTTACTTCTCCTAAAAGTTCACATCATTTGAAAAAGCCTGGGCATTCTATGAAAAAAAAACTCATGAATTTATCCTGGGCACTGAATCACAGGCATCACTTATCCAGGGTCACAGTGTGAGGTCACTATGAGGACTGAGCATAAGTTCATAATGTATATATAAAGCAACAGAAATTAGCTACTGCCTGTCCTGCACTTTTTGTGACATATGCGACTTCTATAAAAAGTATGAGTTTGGTAAGGGGCCTTTATTTCCTACCAGACATTATAAGTCAATTACCTTCTTTAAATCTCATTTTGGATAACCTCCCTGAGCTTACCACAGTTTTCTTATCAAAAAATCTTACCTCTCACCCTATTTGGTATCCTTTGTTATATTACTTCTGGAATCTCCCCCTCACTCAGGTCTTATCTTCTAAGTTAACTTCTCCAGAAGTAATTGAGCTAAATGAAGACCAAGAAGCAAATCCTAGAAGCATAGCCACTATGTTTTGAAGGAAAAAATACCCTTCTTTTATGACAGGGACTGGGCTCTTCCCACCCTTAGTGACCTGGTTATCAAGGAGCATCTCAAACATCCAGAATTGGGCAAGTTTGGGTCCATAAAATTGTGAAGAATTGTTCAGGAGATCATATATTTGGCTAGGATTTAGAGAAAATATTCCCTTGAGGATTACTAATGTTTGGTATGCGCTTACTCTATATAAGACAGGTCTTGAGGAAAGGCCTTTTAAGTCCCCTGCAACAAGATGACGGTCCCTAGACCTTGGTTTCCATTGACTTCATTGAGCTTCTTTTTTATGAAGGCTTTGAATTAATCATGTTAGTTGTCATCTACTTAAAAAAATTCTCTCTCTTCATTCCATAAGACACTGTAGTCAATTCAAAGGAAACTGTATGATTGTTTTTAGCACATATGTTCTCTATGTTTGGTCTCCCCAGGGAAATAGTAAACAACTGTGGACCCCAAATCACCATCAGGTTTTCTAATGCTCTCCTTGACCTCCCTCTTACTAATTCTTGCTGGTCAATTGCTTATTACTCTCAATTGGAAGAAAAAACTGAGCGTCTTGGTAAAAAAATATTAAACAATACCTTCACTTTTATGCTTTAGTCAGTCACAACAAATGGACATCAACCCTTCCTCTAGCACAATTTGTATATAACAACGCCCCTCATGCTTCTACTGGTTTCTCCCATTATAAAGGCTAACCTGTATTTTAATCTCTTTTTTAGTTGGTCCTCATTTTAAATCCAAAATATTAAAAAAAGAAATGCATAAATCATTTTTAAGGGACTTAAAACCGTGTATGAGAACACCTGTACAAAGTAATAGAAGGCAACAAGAAGTTTGTATACAAAAGAAATACCCTACACATAAATTATAAGAAAAGTCCCTGGATTTGTTGAATAATTGTCATTTGAATATAAAGGTTTCTTAAAAAGTTAATATGTCTATGTCTGTATCTTATATAGTGCTGAAGGTCTTAGGAACCCTTCCTTCAGGCTTCAGCTTCCTCCCCACTAGATAAATCACATTTTCTTCTAATATTCTCAGTTATACTCATTCATAGGTCCCATGCTCACGTTGGCTGAAACTATCATGATGGGAGATATCAAGAGGCAGAAGTAGAGGCCACCTTGTCTTCTTAGAAATTAAACTGTTCCATCCACTTTCTGATAGCCTGGAAAAGATTAACCCTGCATTGAAAACAGGTTGGTGAGTTCTAAGTATTGCACCAATTGAAGTAGCAGGTTGAAAAGTTTTACTGAATAAAAAAAGAGTTTCTTTTCAAACTCCCTAGCATGTAGTTACTATTATCACCATCAAACTCCCTCAAGAAACACATAAATAACGCCTTGGTTTATGTTCCTGATGACTTAATACACCCTTTTCTTGAGAGAAAGGTTAATTTAAGTCCTTAGGGGCAAAACCTCCACCTGGAATGAACTATCCACCCCCGTTAGGTAAAAGAAGGGGCCCAAACCTCAAGTTATCCCTTGGTGCAAAAAGATGACCTCTCTCATGTAGTGGATAAGCGCTGGGTAGCAGTCTTTCCCCTAAGAAATCTTTCCCTATTACCAAACTCTCTACTTCCACTATTTTTACAAAGACCAAGAAGATCTGCAAAGAGATAACCCAGTCAAGGGAACACCTTCCAGAATCATTTTTAATAATCACCAACCATCCCCATCCAACCAATGCGTCAACTGATGTTAACACTATAGTAATTAGACAAAATTAAGTAAATCAAACATTTCAAATACTAATCTACTTATTAGAATTTCCCAAAATGAACTTGGTAATTATTTTGATTTATTAAATGGCTTTGAGGGTTTAAAAAACATTTTTTATATTTCAAACCCATATCAAGTCCCTTTGGAGGTTTAAACACTAGCAATATCAAATTTAAAATATATCCAAAGTTTCCTCAGACCAATACAATGTTCCAAATTTGCTTGACCATATTATTATCAATCCAATGGATCAAATGAGGTTGATTTTCTGATCTAACCAAGCCCTTAAAGATATTTTAGGAGTTTGGGTAGATCCAAATTTTGAGCGCCTGCTTGGAACACCCAGGTCCATTTCCACTCTTTCCTCATATCCTGCCCTCTACTTATTAAAGGTGGTGGCCATCTGTAAGGCTAGTCAGTGCATTCTACTCTCAGTCTTATATCACTGCTCCTACTACCACATTGCTTAGTTGTTTGTATGTAAAAAGAATTCTGCTCCTGTGTAGAAAATCCTTTAACTACACAGCCAAAATAAAGGTTTTACTTCAGATAATTTCTTTCATATCACTACCCTTTTTCACAAGTTTCTTCACATCCCAAATCCTGAATCCCATATCACTTTATATTTTATTTTTTGGTACAATTATCATATTTTGCCATAGAACTTAATTTTCCATCAACCAATTCTGTCTCCCATTTGTATAATTTCTCTAATATCCCTTTTTGAGTTACTCTTAACCTTTGTTAATCAAACTATGGGCTGCCAAGATTGAATTGAATTTCTTTTTTTAATTCTGGCTCTCATTTTTCTCATTTTTAAAAATATTCCTTTTTGAGTTACTTTTTACTTGTTCTAATCAAATCTTGGGCCGCTAAGGGGAGATTACATCTCTTTTTTGTAATTTAAAATGTTTAGAGGAAACATTAGGGAGCAGCCATTCATAGCAACCCTATCATCTCTTTAACCCCAACATGTGACAATTTTCAATCTGACCCTTTTTTCCAAAGTTTAAACACATGACCTGCAACATGAGAAGAGGATGCAGCACCCAAGAACAGCGTCACAAACCCCAAAGCCCATTCCCCTTATCTAGGTCAGTATCTTTATAAATGAGGGCGCTTCCCAATTTTATTTTCTTTTTTCTAGTTTTATTTTTTAGATAAAAACATTGTGGTTCCAATTGTTTTATGTTTTCATTATTTGAAAACATTTTGTGCATCATGACACGCATTGTGGCCAACATGCACCCACTAAGATAGCTGATTTGCTTTGGAAAAAGGGCTTTGGTGCTATAATATTGTTAGTTGATTGGTGCCTTAGGTGGTTCCATGGGAACTGCAAAGTGATATCTAAAGTGAATTGGGCTCCACTGGTCCTTACGTCCTCATAATGTTCATTACATATTCATTCTTAATTCTATATTTCTTTGATGAAGTCCTTTTTATAAGCTGATTTATATGTTATTCTCCATGTATATAACCACCCTTTGATTATGTTTTCTACCCAGAGAAATAATTAATCTTTGAAAACCTTTCTATTAACTACACTGTCCACAGTCTTGATGTGAATGATTGGCTCATAAGATCTATCAATACACTGGGATGATAACAATGATAAACACTGCTTTGATCCAACTTCCAAATCGCAATTTTTCTGAAACTATGCATACAATTGATCCTATTATAAATACCTAACTGTGAATCCCTGTGGGGTTGATGCCCTCTCCACCTTACTCACACATGTGGGTTATCTCAGAAAAACATGCATTTGCTCTTATTACAATCCTTTGGCAAATTTTGGGGACCTTTGAATCTTTAATAAGTATACCTCATATTAACTATAGGTTCCCCTACCTAAGTGTCATTTGGAGAACTATACTCATAGCCCTGGGTAATTGGTATGGGCCTGATACACCATTTATCATGGATAAATATAACCAATGTGTGGCTATATTGTAGAAATAAGGCTGAGCATGATGAGGCCAAGAGGATGAAGTTAGCAGGGCTTTTTATGACTTGAAACAAACTGTAAGTCCCAGGAACGTCCCCTGTGTGTAGATTGGGCTCTTTTCCCATTTCCAAGTAAGTAGGTACTTAATAGGGTGGCTGTACCCCTCATTACCCAGAATGACCTCGACCACATGGTAGATGAGCGCTGGGTAACAGCCCTCCCTCTTTGAATCCCTCCCCCAGTGCCCACCTTCACCTCAGCAGAACTAGTACATTTAATTAGGAAAATTTGCGCCAAGATTGCCCAAATGAAGTAAATCAGTCCAAAATTGAGTGGTAACAATCCCGATGATCAGATCCCATATAGTCAAAAATGGATGAAGACTGATTCAATGACTGGAATCGCTGAAGGTTTTTTTTTCAGCCAACACCATGATCATAAAAATTAACCTCCTCCCAAAATCGTCGGGGATGATCCCCAACATGCAGGTAGCAGCATTGGGCACCATCAACGAGGGTTCAAAGCTCCCTCCCAGCAAATCAGGTGTTGCAGCTGATGCAATGCTTTTGACCATACAAATGGCCCAGTGACCGGGCACAGGCGGGTTGGGCATCCCAAACCCGTTCCCAACCAATTGGTACCGCCCCTACATGGGGTGGCCTTGGGGGATTCCCGCTGCTCATTGGGCCAAATGTTATCACGCCAACTGTTGTTAATGCAGTTGAGCCTCAGTTTGTGTGTTCAAGGTTGAACTAACAGCGACTCAGTCTGCCAACAAATCCTCCAATCTCAGTTCCCAGTGAACTTATCTGCCCCATTCCTGAATAATTTGCCAGTTATGTTGAAATTGAGGGTCTCAATCCCAACTTGTTCCCGCATCAATTGACCACTATTTAATCAGTTGCATTGCACTGAGAAAATTGTTGGTCAATTTTCTTCACTTTCCTTTACAATAAAATTTTGCCTCTAAAAACTATTAATCTTGAGCTTAGTGATATCCTTCTGGCCGCATTCTTGATGGCTTTTCTCTGGTGGCCCATCAGCCCATATACAGGATGGGCTCTACCAGTACTAATGGTCACTATGGCTCCCACCATTGTAAACTGGATTCAGCGAGCTAGATACTTCTGGCAATTCAACCCTGTTGTTATAAACTTTTGCTGGCAATATACTGGGATCTTGTGGCCTTACATCCACCATCTTCAAGCAAGGATCCGCCCCCTTGTCTCCTCAGTTGAATTAACCCTATCTACTGGTGACCTTATCGAAACTATACCTGTGGTATCACCCCCTGCAGTAGACCTCCAAGGTCTGGGCAGCCTCGATTTGGTTTGTTCTTGGGTTGCTATTCACTATTGCTTTGCACCAACAATTTATCATTTCCCAATGCCTGGCTCCATACAACATCATTTGTGTGGCAATGCCTCTGGCATTCTGGCTTGCTTTTTGGGTGCTTACGCATCCTGACTGGCAGGCCAGTCTAAACTTCTTCTGCTGTTTTCATGACATAATTGACCAACCATTGTTTCCAGCCACTTCCACCCTTCTCTTTGAGGTGGGCGTTGCAGTGGTTACCCTCTACTAAATGAACGTGCAATCATTAGTCTGCTTTTTGTTGTTTGTTTGGTCACTTGCCAATTTTGGGAGTAGCATTCGCTCTACCATGGAGAAATTTCTTTAGGGCGGCTGAGCCGCGTGGATTACTACCCCTCCCCTTCCTAATAGCCTGGAGGAAAGTTCACAAGTTCCTTCCCATAAGATAGCCAATCAAGTTCTTGACACCCTCGTTGAGATGCAAATGCACTTGGCAATTGCCCTTAATAATGCCGCTGAGTTTTTCATGCCCAACAAGGGGTCACTTTATTGGACGATGTGGAAGGGGATGCCCGTCAGTGGGTTAGAGGCCTTCTGCGTTTTTCCTCACAAGCGGGAGATCCTGCTTTGCTGATTGCCATCATATTGACTGCCTTGAAACCCACTGTGTCACGCTCAGACCACTTATTCAGATTGCTTTATACTATGTTCAAAGCCCCTAGTTTGGCTTCTTTGATCTCTACCTTCCATGAACTGGCTCCCAAACTGGACCTCTCTAATGATATGCTTCAGGCAATTTTTAGAGCAAGTTTGGATTCAGTTTCTGCTCATAACGAGGTTTGATCCAACTCAAAAGGAACGGTAGATCAAATATGTGCTACCACAACTACTATTAATGCCTTCCATCGCCATGCTTCCCGCTATCAAAAGGGAATTTTTATGATAAGATTACCCAATGACAATGCAGACGTAGGGTCTACCATCAAACCAGGGATAGTTCCGTCTTATGAGCTCATTACTACTCCTGCGTCAGAATTGGCTGATACCAATTCACCTATAAATGAATCAGTAAAAGCCCAGATGGAGGAAGCTGGTTCTCAAGCCCTCATCCTCCCCTTCTTAACTCCAGGAAAAGCTCCTAACCTTCCCCCCAATTTGCTGGCTATTTCTTCAGTTGCAACAGAAACACTTGAATCTTCCAATAAACAAAATTTCGCTTATTATTTCCTATGAAGATTAGTATCAGATCCTACTATGTCTCCTTCAAGGCCCTGGTGGACACTGGAGCCTCAGGTAAAACATGAGCATCAATTTAGCCTAACAATTAGAACTGGACATGGATGCAGGTATATTGGTGATGGTAGCTTCTTCTGCCTCCCAGACATCATATGTTGTCTGTTGGCCAGTACCTTTTTTGGTACATCAGTTTAGCTTCTGCAATTGATTTTCCGCTATGCCAAACTTAGTGTTTCTGGTGATCTTAGGAGTGGGATGGTGGCGCCGACAACATGTCAAGATCCACCTGGAGTCTAACATGCTGTTGTTCATTAATGATCAACTGGAGGGTGAATTTCCCCTGATTGACACTCTTAAGAAAACTCAAGGTCACAGTTCTATCACTTCCCTTGTCTCTCCTGCGGGCATACTGTCCAATCTTTCAGAAAGTCTATTGCGCTATTGAAGTATTTTAAATTCTGAAAAGGCGGATTGTCTACCTCCTCACACTAAATTTGACTTGGGATTCTGTACGACAGTGGAGTTGGTGAATATTAACTGCCCGCTGTACCCCATACAGCAAAAGAGGAGGTTGCGCTCAACACTTGTTTGGATGATATGTTGAGAAAAGGGTGGTTGTTTAAGGAGACATCGCCAGTTGCGTCTCCCATCATCTTTGCCAAAAAAGCTGATTGTTCCCTCCATCCCTTCATGGATTACAGATATCTAAACAAAGTAACAGTTCACAACCCCTACCCCCTACCTTTGGAGCAGACAATAATCCAAGCAATCGCTAAATCTCATGTGTTCTCCAAGATGGATCTCATCAATGCCTTTAACCAGTGTCAGGATTTTAACCAGATGAATCCTTCCAATAGTATCCAAACTAGGGGTTTCAGTTAGTCAGGCATAATTGCTGGCTAATCGCCTAGTTTGATACTATTTAATGTTATATATTTAATTGAGTTTAGGTTTGGCAGAAGCTGCATTCACTGCTGAAATGTCATCCAAAGGTTGTTGTGGGAGTTTCCAGCGGAAAGCTGATGAATCCATTATGAATCGTCTGAAATGGTTCGCCAACTAATTTGGAGCACCAGCAACTCATTCTGAGGATGCTCAAATTACTATTTATTTACAAGTTTATGTATGATCAACCAGCGACTTATGCTGAGGATGGATTGACCTAATATTAATTCGGTGATCAGATGAGCAGATCTAAGAGGGAATCGATATGAAGTATGAATGAATAGTTTACGATCTGATAGAGGTTTGGAATCAAGAGGCCAATGGGTTTTTGGCAGATGATTGGCCAAAGAGTACTTGGAAGCAGTATCCCTGAAAGTAGTATATATAGTCGTTCATTCCCTCCTGATAAACATCTCTCGTTTGCCATCTTTCCTGTTTGTTTGAAGTATCTTGGTGCAACTAGATTGAGGAATATGCATAGGAGATCCCCAATAGGCGCAAGTGATCACGCCTGGAGTAGCTGGTGCTGCCAGCTCCAATGCCTCCTCTCTATGAGGAACCAGTGGGAACCTGGCCAGCTGGCTACCAGCGGATGAGCTTCATAGCCACCAACCCTAGCAAGTGCAGCGCGGGAGGTGCCATAGTGGCCCAAGAAGGGGGATGGACTCGCCGGGGCATGTCCAGATGGGTTGGTGAAGGGTCGTGAGGGTGGGGCAGCACAGAAGTGCCTGAGCTGCCCAGGAAGGGGGAAGGACTTGCCGGGGCACAAACCAAGGACGCCTGGGGCTAAAGGTGAAGCTGTTGGTGGTTAGTTGGTGGGTTGGATGCAGGACTTGTAGGGGTTGGTATGCCAATAAAGGCGAAATAGCAAAGGGCCACCAGTCTTCATACTGGTTGGCCTGGCACACTAGCAGAGCACAGGGTCAATTTCGCGACAACCAATTCAGGTAATGAAAGGGCATTAATAGTTAAAAGTAATCTGGACAAAGCGAGGCATTTTTCAATTCCGCTTAATGCCCTTTGGGCTGAAGAATGCTCCCGCTACGTTTCAACATATGATTGACAGTATACTGGGTGACCTCCAGTTTACTTGCGGGTCGCATATATTGATAATATTCTGGTTCACTCCCCAACTCCCAAAAAACATGCTATTGACTTGGAATTGGTCGTGGCCGCCTTGCATAAGGCAGGCTTGTTTGTTAAGCCTTCCAAATGCGAATTCTATAAGGAGAAAGTTACCTTTCTCAGGAACCTCATCCTTAAAGATGGCTACGCGATTCCTCCCAATAAGTTGGATGCTATCTGAGAATGGCCAACCCCAACAACCCAGAAACAATTACGGAGTTTTTTTAGGAACCATCATTTTCTTAAAAAAAATTTCCCCAGCCCTTTCCCAGCTAGCTGCCCCGCTCCACCCCCTCACAGGCAAGAATGTACCATTTCGCTGGACGCCTGAATGCCAGCAGGCGTTCAAATTGATCAAAGAGGTGTTTTTATCTCCCCCTGTCTTGAAGCATGCAGATCCTTCCAAGCTGTATATCGCTGCATGTGATGCCTCCTAAGTGGCAGTGGGGCAGTGTTACTCCATGAGCACAATGGCCTGGAACATCAGGTCACCTATTTTTCCCAAAAGTTTACCTCTATGGAGCAGTCTTGGGCCATCTATGACAAAGAGTTGGCAGCCGTAGCATGGGCATTAACTCATTGGAGGTATCTGTTACAAGGTGCTCAGCATGAGTTAACAGTCCGCACAGATCACCAGGCTCTCTTGTATTTTTATAAACCCCAGAAATTGGTGCATTGACAAACACAAACCTATCAGGACTTGTGCAGTTTCAATTTTCAATATGAATTTCTAAAAGGTGCACCTAATGTACTTCCCAATTTTCTCAGCTGCAGCCCCGCCCACTGTCCCTCAGTCCCGGAGGAAGTGGACCTTGTTATCATAATTCTTGCTGCTCAAATCCTGTCGATTGTTCCCCCTGTCATCTCTTTCATCGCTTTGGCCCCCAATGGCTTGCCCTGAGGGTGTGGAGTTGGTTGAGCAATTGTCCCACCAAAACCATAAACACTCTCTATACTCCTTGGAGGAGGGTCTTTATTTATTTCCAGTCATGAATTTGGGTTCCCCCTCCCTTCAGAACCGAGGTATATTGTGCACATCATGATCCCCCCACAGTCAGCCATCTGGGAAAAAAAGAAATGCATTAACTTGATCAAGCGGACCTACAATTGGGCAGGTTTAACCAAGGAGATTCTGGCCTGGATTGCCAATTGCGTTACTTGTGCTTGGGCTAAGTCAGATCGCTCTGGTAGAAATGGGCTTCTACACCCCTTACAGCAGGCGGAGGGTCCATGGACATTGGTGTCTGTGGATTTTATCATCAAACTCCCTGCTCTAACAGGTTTACAGCGGTGATGATGGTGGTGGATTGTTTCACTAAATTTTCCCTTTTTATTTCTTGAACTTCTGCAATTATGTCATAGGAAACCGCTCGCTTCTTTGTGCGCCATGTGTTCTCAATGTTTGGCCTCCCGCAGGAGATCATCAGTGACTGTGGGTCACAGTTCACGGCGCAGTTCTGGAGTGAACTCTTATCTATTCTAAAAATCTCCCCCTGTCATTCCATGGCGTATCATCCCCAGTTCAACGGACAGACCAAGTGAGTTAACCAAGTCCTGGAACAGTACCTGCATTGCTATGCTGCAGCTGCACAGGATACTTGGGCCGGGGACTTGCCCCTCACTCAATTTTCTTACAATAATGGGACCCACACATCAACGGGGTTTTCTCCATATGAAGCAATGTTGGGTTATAATCCTTCCTTTTCAGTTGGACCCTGCTTGCGGCCCAAGATCCAAGCTGCCGCAGATCATGCTGAACATATTAGGTCTACTCAATCCTTAGTGCAGGAACACTTCGGCAAAGCTATTAAAGACTACAAGCAGTTTGTAGATCATAAGCAACTTCCAGGTATGACATAATGGTGGTTTCCTATGTTATGCTCATGTTAGGAGAGTTTCTAAAACTCTCCAGTTCCCAGTGGGGTGGTGCTCGGTGCACAGGCCCAATGCCAGGGAACTAGCCATGAGTGCCAGAGGGATTAGAACCCATCAGAGGGTGCTAAAGCAATATTCGCTGAGGCATAAAATTGCAACTTTTATAATAAAATCCCATATAAGGGTGACGCGGTGCACATATTGGACGGGGTTAGGTGGCCCAGGTTGGAGGGATCCTGGGCGGACAAATAGTGCATGAGGGGAGAGCAGAATAATACTTGCAATGGCAAGTGGAATGGAACATGAGACCTCCTCAAAGAGGTTTGCGCTCAGGAGCGTTCTGAATATCATAAAATAAAAAAATGACTTTAAAATGAGGTATAGGTTTATTCATGAAGTTGACCAACAAGGACTGTTGGTTGGATAAAATGTATTTAAACTTGACTGGGGAAATAGGGTTAATGCCACAGTGGACCCAAGCACCAACTCACCAATAAAGCGATACTGCCATCCAAGTTGATGAATAGGCCAAAACTGACTTCACTCAAGTAATCGATTGAAGTTGGATTTGACCTGAGTGCATTATTTCAAAAATAGAATGGGTTTTGAAACTCCGCTCCTTGACTAACCAAATCAAACTGTCCGCATTCATTTGGTAAATTGTTCATTTTAACGCCTGGCTTGACGTCAAGGGCTGGGCACTCAACACCCCACTAGGACCAACCTGGGCATATTTTGCCCTTACCCAGTGCTGGTCTAGGGTGTGCTTCAGGTCTTAGAGGCCCTGGAGCTTCACCTTTTGGGCCTCCAAGTGCCCAGCCTTATCTTTGGGGTTGGTCCCCATTAATATGTCATGTTCACATGACAGCTCAATACATGTCATTTACATATGCAAGTCCCTTCCCACAAGTTTGCAAGTAAGTGTTTGGGTACCCATTTGGTAGAGGAAGTCTTTGGTAATGGTGCGTTCTGGTTAAAGCTTCCATCTCACTGGAAACAGCACCCCATATTCCACATCTTCCAGTTGTCGCCCTCTAAGGGCATGGTTCCCATGGAGCCTGAGCCAAACATTATCAAAAATGTGGAAGAGGCTGAAGTGGAGAATATCCTTGCATTCTGTAAGTCCCATCAGTCCGTTTAATATTTTGTGGCTTGGAAAGGGTATCCAGCTTATGAGAACAGTTGGGTCAAGGCTCATGATTGCGCCAACTGTATGGAACTTGTTGAAGCATTTCATGAATTCCACCCCAAAGCTCCCTACCCCCCAAAGAAAATCGCGACTGTAATGGCAATCAAGTTACCCAAGGCGCACAAGAATGTGGCCCTCATGCAGTTTCCTGGCGGTAGTGCCCTTCCTTTGGAAAAAGTAAAGGGTAATGTAAGTTCTGGAGAATGTCCCCTGTGCATAGATTGGGCTCTATTCCCATTTCTGAGTATGAAGATACTGAAGAGGGTGGCTGTACCCCTTGTTACCCAGGGCGACCTCGCCTATGTGGTAGATGAGCGCTGGGTAACAGCCCTCCCTCTTTGGATCCCTCCCCCAGTGCCCACCTTCACCTCAGAAGAACTTATACATTTATTTGGAAAATTTGCGCCAAGATTGCCCAAATGAAGTCAATCAGTCCAAAATTGAGTGGGAACAAGCCCAATGATCAGATCTCATATAGTCAAAAAGGGATGAAGACTGATTCATTGGCTGAAATTGCCAAATGGTTTGATTCAGCCAACACCATTATTGTAATATATTAACCCCTCCCAAAATCATTGGGGATGATCCCTAATGTGCAGGTAGCAGCATCGGACACCATCAACAAGAGTTTGAAGCTCCCTGCTGGCAAATCAAGCATTGTGGCTGATGCAACACTTTTGACCAAATGAATGGCCCAGTGACCGGGCATGGGTAGGTTGGTGTCATGGAAATGGAAGAAGAAGTTTAGACAGGCCTGCCAGTTGGGGTGCATGAGCACCCAAAAAGCAAGCCAGAATGCCAGAGGCATTGCTGATCAAGTGACATTATATGGATCCAGGCATTGCAAAATGATGAATTGTTGGTGTAGAGCAACAGTGAGTATAATACTGATGACAAACCACAATGAGGCCATCCCAGACCCAGGGGCCCTTTCTGCAGGGGGTGGGACCACAGAAATAGTTTCAATGAGTTCATTGGCATATGGGGTCATTTCAGCCGGAGAGGCAAGGAGACAGATTCTCGCTTGCAGTTGGTGGATGTAAGGCCACAAGATCCCCATGTACTGTTGTCAGAAGTTCATGATAGCAGGGTTATAGTGCCAAAAATATCTGACTTGAAGAATCCAATCAATGACTGAGGGGGCCATAATGACCATAAGTATTGGTAGAGCCCATCCTGTATATGGGCTGATGGGCCACCAGGGAAACGCCATCAGGGATGCGGCCAGAAGGATCAAAACAAATAAAAAATTGATTGGTTTTTTGGCAAAATTTTTATTGAGAGGAAAGGAAGAAATTGACCAACAATTTTCTCAGTGTAATGCAACTGATTAAATAGTGGTCAATTGGGGTAGTGACAAGCTGGGATAAGGACCTCAATTTTGACCTAACTGGCGAATTATTTGGGAATGGGCAGATTAATTCCCTTGGAACTGACATCAAAAAATTCGGTGGCAGGCTGAGTCGCTGTCAGTTCAATCTTGAATGTCCAAACCAAAGCTCAGCTATGTCTCTGACAGTTGGTGCAATGGCATTTGGCTTGACGAGTGGCGGGAATCCCCCAAGGCTACCCCACATAGAGGTGGGTCCATTTGGTTGGGAACGGGTTTGGGATGCCCAACCTGCCCACACTCAGTCACTGGACCATTTGTTCAGTCAGTGGCATCTCATCAGCTGTCATGCCCGAATTGTCAGCAGGGGACTTCAAACCCTTGTTGATGATGTCTGATGCTATTGCTTGCCCATCGAGGATGATCACTGATGACTTTGGTAGGGAGGTGATTTGTTCGATTGGCATGTTAATTGAATTGAAGCTGTCAGGCATTCCAGCCAATAAATCAGTCTTCATGCATTTCCGACCATTTGAGATCCAAACATTGAGCAGATTGCCACTCAAATTAGTTCTGATTGATTTCAATTTGACAATCTTGGTGCATATATTGCTGATTCCTTGTAACAGTTCTGCTGAAGTGAGTGTGGGTACTGGGGGTGGAATCTGAAGCAGAAGAGCTGTTACCCAGTGCTCATCTACTATGTGAGCGAGATTTCCCTGAGTGATAAGGGGTACCACCATCCTCTTCAGTGCCTTCTTACTTGGGAACAGAAAAATGGCCTGATCTACACCCAGAGGACGTTCCCAGGGACTTACAGTTGGGCATCCTGAACCCATTCCCAACTAATTGGGACCGCCCCTATGTGGGGTAGCCTTGGGGGATTCCTGTTGCTTGTCAGGCCAAACACCATCATGCCAACCATTGTAAACATAGTTGTGCCTCAGTTTGGGCATTTGAGGTCAAACTGACAGTGACTCAGTCTACCACTGAATCCTTTGATGTTGGTTCCCAGTGAACTTATCTGCCCCCATTCCCAAATAATTTACTGGTTAAGTCAAAATTGAGGGTCTTGATTCTGTCTTGTTCCTGCATCAATTGACCGCTCTTTAATCAGTTGCATTGCACTGATAAAATTATTGGTCAATTTTTTTCACTTTCCTTTACAATAAAATTTTGCCTCTAAAAACTAATAATCTTGAGCTTAGTGATATCCTTCTGGCCGCATTCTTGATGGCTTTTTTCTGGTGGCCCATCAGCCCATATACAGGATGGGCTCTACCAGTACTAATGGTCACTATGGCTCCCACCATTGTAAACTGGATTCAGCAAGCTAGATACTTCTGGCAATTTAACCCTGTTGTTATAAACTTTTGCTGGCAATATACTGGGATCTTGTGGCCTTACATCCACCATCTTCAAGCAAGGATCCGCCCCCTTGTCTCCTCAGTTGAATTAACCCTATCTATTGGTGACCTTATTGAAACTATACCTGTGGTACCACCCCCTGCAGTAAGACCTTCAGGGTCTGGGGCAGCCTCAATTTGGTTTGTTCTTGGGTTGCTATTCACTATTGTCTTGCACCAACAATTTATTGTTTCCCAATGCCTGGCTCCATACAACATCATTTGTGTGGCAATGCCTCTGGCATTCTGGCTTGCTTTTTGGGTGCTTATGCATCCCAACTGGCAGGCCAGTTTAAACTTCTTCTGCCATTTTCATGACACAAACCCAGTACCAATGCTGGGTAAAGGAAAGATATGGCCAAGTTTGTTCTTGGGATATATGTGATAGTCAGATAAGTGTTGCATTGCAGCATTAAAATGCACTAGCTATATTGAAAATTATACCAGGTCTTTATATTTAAATGGAGAATGGGGTTTTGAGTCATGTTCAGTTTATAATATTGCAAAATCTGGTAGAATTAAGCTTCAGTCAATCACCCAAGTATAAGCTTACTTAAGCTACAGCATGATAATGGATGGGAAGTTGTATTTAATAGTCAGATTAGGTGCAGTGCCTCACTTGATAGAGAATGATTCCCCCTAATTATTTAAATATAATTTTTAGACCATCTTCTTTGTTAGTTAACTTGGTTACAACAAACTCTGTTTTTTATTTTAACATGAATGTATGGTTTGAATTCTTTGCCAAAATCTTGAAGGAGGTCACAAATAACATAGTTTTGCATACCCTCACCCTGAGCCTTTGTGTACTGCCCCCTCCATGGTGCTATGTTTCCCCTACTGCTAGTATGTTGTTCCCTGGCTGTGCGGTGGAACCTTTCCTACCACCTCTTTGGGAATGAGTGAGTTAAAAACACTTTCTTGACTCCCTGATTGGAAGCCCATTTTTCTCAAACTTAGCTACCTCCCTGACACACATCAGGTATATATGAATATAAAGCCAAAGTCTTTGAGAATCAGGTAAGAATAAAAATAAGACGGAATTTTGCTTGGATTATAAAAATGAATATTATAGACCATAGATTTTGTTTTATCAATCTGTGGAATTTTACCTACAATTTTCTGGAGGATGAATGCTGTTTTTGCAAAAATGGATTCATGCTAGGAACCATTAGTCATAGAATAACCTTTGTAAATATCTTGACAGCGTCTGTCCCAGGTTGCTAACCTCAAACCCTTTTTGGTCAATTTGTCTCATCCCGACTGGGGGCCACTCAGACTAAGTGGATTTCATGAGCGTTTACATTTAAACTTGACCTGAGATCAAATATGGTGAGGTTCAAAACAGTGTACAATAACGCTCTAATATTTAAACTGGCAGTCACTACCTGCAGATATGAAAAATCAACAGGTTTTTAAATTAGTATTTGTAATATTAATTTGGCACCTTCTAAAAGTTACACTACGGGATGAGGTGGCTGATTGAACTTTGGGAGCTTTTAATATTAGGATGCCGTTTAAAATCGCTTTCACTTTTTATGGGAGGTTTACTCGCAGTTTCAAGCTTCAATTTTGGGTTGTCCCCCGCTTAAAAGTTTCCGTCAGTTTGATTTGTTGGATTAAGGCCGTTGCTAGTATGGCTATGCGTTATAGGCTTGGTGACAATTTATACTAGGCTGAAGTTCGAAATGAAGCTTGCCGTAGTTTAAGCTGGCTTTTAGCCAACTCTGTTTTGGTCACATCTTCAGCTTCCAAAAAAATTTTGGTGGTGAATAACCAATTTATTTAGCTTAAGGGTTATGAGAAGTTCTCTAAGCAACTCGTATTGAGACGATAATGGAGCCAAATCTGATTACGGTGTGGTAGAAATCTTCCCCGATGAAGGCTCGTCGGGGCACGGGTCTGTCTCTGATGAGGAGAGTTTAGCCCTATGGGGACAGTTATCATCAAAGCTGAACCTCAAACCCGCCGGGCGGTTTAACTTGATTTGCCTTTCCAGCTGAATGTTTGGTGTGGGAAGCTGGAAAGTGTGTGGATGCCAAGGTAATTTTATTCTTTTACTGATACTCTGTTTATTAACTGATGCTGATTTCGGATCCGTTGGTTGAATAGGAGTTACACCAGCTTTGCCAAGAGGAAGCGGTTAAGGTTAAACATTTTATCAAGCCCTTGATTATAAGCAGTATTGCTGGAAAGGAGGTATGCTTTACTGGGGTTGAATGTTGCTTTTTACAAGCGTCTGGGATGTTTTGTTGAAGGAAGGGTTGTACAGACCCGATAGAGGGACTGTTTAGTTACTGCGCTTCCGATATTTTGGGGCATCTGCAATACGATTAGACTAGCTTTGCTGCTTGGTTAGCTTTATTATATGACATACAGTTTTTAAAAAGCTTGTTGGCTTATAAGCTTAACTATCAAACCTTTGTGAGTTTGATTTCTCTGCATCTTTTTAAGACTGGGTTTTTAAATAATTTTTACAGGTGTCTAAGCCTTTTATCTTTGCACCAGTACCTCTTCTTTTACGAGTCTTATTTGTTGAGCTGGAAGGTTTATATCAGATTGGGTTTACTTTAAATTGCATCGTTATGTTTTTGAAGCTTCGCTTGAGTGCAAGTATATAAGCACTGTATAGGTTAGAGAAAAATGATGTTTGAATTTGATGCTTATGAGGGTTAGGTGTGGGTCTATGCTTCCACTAGTTTACAGGTTTCAAACCCATATTATTTGGGATGCTGGCTTTTGGTCTAACCTGTCAAGGTTCGAGCTTTTTTGGCTGCTTTGTTCTTTGCTCTGCCCATGCAAAGTTTTTTTTTAAAATAATCTATATTTCTTATTTTCCTGGATTAGCTTAAAGACTCCACTGGAGATTATTTGAAATTGAGTAGTAAGGTATGTTATAGAACATTGGATGGGTTTTGGTTAATGGAATGATACTATTGTATAGCTACTTTGAAGTTTAAAAAATAGTAGGGTGGTAAAAGATGGATTGAAAAAAGTTTTAAAATAAGATATGATGGGCTCAACTGGGAATCGAACCCAGGACCTCTCCCACCCTAAGGGAGAATTATACCACTAAACCATTGAGCCTTATTCATTAGTTTTGGAGAATATTATATTTCGTTAAAAAAAGAGACTCATTTTGTGGGGCCAGAAAATTAAAGTACTTGCCACAGCTGTTTAAAATTCAAACGGGAAACAATATAGGAGATGCTAAAGAATTACACTATTGGTTTCATTTGTCTTGGGTGTTTCTTTCAAAATAGTACAGCGTTTGAAATCAAATTAAGGTTCATTAGCTACTTTTTGTATTGCTTAAAAACAGTCCATATTTTTTACAAAGTTTTATTTTTTTAGTTAATACTAAACAAAAGAAAGGTTTGGGACCTTTACTAATGGTCAATAATTATTATAAATATTAGTGTTTTGGATACTAAGTTCTCATCATTCACTTTTTACAACCTATAGTAGATAATCTCTTTTGTTAGATTTTTAAAAATGGCTGGTCAATGTCGCAGTAGTCAAAAATTTATAAATGGTTTAAATGTAATATAAAGATGGAAAAGTTGCGTTTATGTATGTATGCATGATGCTAACAATATGGAGTGGTTTAGCTTAATTTGGCTGAGTGGGTAAGGATCATCAAATAAAAAGTATAATTTGCTAAAATTTTTACCTGAAAATAACTAAAAGTATTATATAATTAATAATTAACTTAAAAGCACTCTTTCTTTCTCTAAGTCCACTTTTTGTAATAAAAAGTGAACTGACAAAGTCCAGAGAGAATAAACCTACCTGCTAGTATGCTACTGCATCTATAGATAGTATCCCACAGCTACCAACCCCAGTGGAAATAGTACCTTCCACCCATCTGAGCTTAGCAAAAAGAAAATAATAGTTTATTTACACTCCAAGCGCTTTTAAATAAATAAAAGGTATATTGTGATTGAAAATATACCTGCCAGATGACTTTCTGCTGAACTTGTTAAGGGAATTACCAATGGTACCTGTTCGCCTCAAAACAAATTGGCACCAACTTCTGTACCTAAGAAGCGCTCAAGCTTATTAAATAAAATCACTGTGAAATATGCAAAAAAGGTAATGAAAACTAACAGATCCCTTTCTACTAGAATGTCTTCCGCTTTTGACCCCATCAGGGATGGCAGAGAAGGTACCCAACTGCAATGGGACAAATCAAAATCCCCTATGCACACTGACCTTAATAATAGTAATTGGGTGCTAATGGAGGACCTTGTGGCAATAACACTGCCTGCTACCCCTAGCAAGCCCAGTGGACATACCAAAGATAGCTTTGGGGATGTAGCAAAACTAGGACTGTTGGTCTCAGGAGTATTCCCCAACAGACTTCAACCTAGTTGTGGGACAAATATCTCACAGAAAGTTTGCAAAAAAATTTGATGATGTTTTAGTCAGATCAAGTATAACTCTGACACTGCAAAATTGCATGCTAAAATTGTCAGGTCAATGCTTTAATAAATCTTTAGTTGTGTCAAGGATAACCTACACTAAAATTCAATTTATCACCCCCAAAATTATTAAGCATTATCTACAATAAATTTTTAGATAGGTCAGGGATAGCATTTGCCAAAAGCAATCTGCTTACCCACCAAAACTATTAGGCATCATCTCTGACTAATTTTAGTTGGTGGAGGGGGCTACCCCCATGCAAACTCATTCCAAGTGCTCAATTAAAGTATCAGGCGGTAACCCCAATATGGATGCAGGAGCATTCTTTATTGAATCCAAAGGATCAGATATCCATAAAACTTATCAAAAAATTAAAGATTTATTAAAAGATTTATTGCCCCTACTTATAACACATAGGCTCATGTTAATATGCAACAAAGGAGATGGGAAGCACAAGAACATAACCAACCACATGACTGACAATCCAGCAGAGAACCACCCCCAAACCCATGTGCCATTACCAGAGTTTGCAACGTATTCATGGACCAAGGTTCCAGCAATGCTGCAGGCCAGCAGCAAAGTCTGGCTCCATGATAATACCGCAAACAAAGCCAATGCTTCTCCCAGCTCACTAGTTGAGCTCATCGTTCTGGTTGATTTTGAATAATATCTTCTTAAATAAAGTTTGAAACTGAATTTTTAGGCAAGCAATAACACTGGGAACTTCATTGTAATTTTTTGAGAATTTAAAACTGTATCTACAGTTGCCATTTTCTCATTTTAAAGCATCTGCAATAGTTTAAATGATTAAAATCCTAGATTAGGCTTTTGAGCAACTTCTGAATTGTTGCTCATGAAAGTCTCATATTCCACATTACAAAAATTTGGAGGATTTGAGACACCAGTCATTCAATACACCAGATTGGCCCTTATTCTTGTATCCTCAAATCCTTACCTACAATTTCTGACTCCAATTGTTTTTTCTGATTGGCCCAGCTCTTCAAACTTGACTTCTGAATCTGCATGCAAATCTGAAACTATATTCATGAGGTCAATGTGCAGATCAGGTTGGCCCCAATCCATCACATCACCCCCTTGTAAATCCAGAAACTCTTGGATATTATTGGGACAGCGTGCACACTCCTCTGGTGTCTGCCAGGCACTTCATCCACTGGATGCCCTCTCCACTTTAATAGGAATTGCCGCTAACCCCTCACCCAACACTCCTTCAGGATTTGTTTGACCTCATATTCCTTGTTGTCCTCCTCCTGTGGGATCAACGGCCCAGGCTGCTCTGGTCCAACCCCCTGGAATCCCCAAAGCTGTGATCCATGGAAATTAGATGGGCCCTCAACCCTTCTGGAAGGTCCAATTCAAATGCAACCTTGTTGATAACCTGAATTACCTTATATGGTCCTAAGGACTTTGATCCAATTCTCCAGCTCTTCACTGGTACCACATAATTTCTTGCTGTTACCAACGCCCAATCTTCTGGATCAAACAATGGGTCTAGCACTCTCTGTCAATCTGCATACTATTTTTGCCATGCTGTGACATGCTCCAGGTTGTTTCATAACTTGCTCCTGATGTCTGTCATTTTTCAGGATAATTTGTCCGCCCCTGACATACTCCACCACCTGACCCCCCATCCAACACTGTATTAAATTCATAATTTGCAAAGAATGGTGCCAACCCTGTCAACAACTGATAGTGGATATTATAGGAAAACTGAGCCAGTCTGATCCAGGTAACCCAATCATCCTGCCAATCTGAAACATAGCATCAAAGGTATTGTTCCAATATCTAGTTTACTCTCTCTGTCTGTCCATTGGACTTGAGATGATGTGCTGAAGCCTTACATGGGTGAATCTTCAAGTTACTGAGCAAACTTGACCAGAATTTTGATATAAATTGGGGTCCATGATCTGAAATGATCATCACCAATAGGCCATGATGGGCAAATATCTTATCAATTAAACCCCTTGCAGTGTCTTTGGCTGAGAATTTTGAGGTATATGGGAAAAACTTGGCATATTTAGTTAAACAATTGACAATGACCATTATTGCATCCTTCCCCTGAATCTTGGGTAACCTTGTAATGAAATCCATGCTAACTGGCCCCCACAGCTGACTTGGAATCTGGAGTGGGACTAACTTACCTGAGGGCTGCCTCAGCAAGTGCTTCAAACATGAAAATACTAAGCACTCCGCCACATATTTTATGATGTCCTTCTGTAGTTCAGCCTATGAATACTTATGCTGCACCAGTTTGATCATCTTCACAACCCCAGGATGTCACACCAATGAGTGGCCATGTGATGCCTGCAGCACTTTCCACTGCAGTGATGGATTTAGAATCCATATCCATAAGTCATGGTACAAAATTCCATTTTTTCCCATATGTATGATGATGGCTGTGCTGTTGGTCCTCTGCCATTTATGCCTATTTCAGACACCAAATGCCAACTTCTCTTGCTTCTGTCAGATCTCCTCCTCTAATTCATCCTCCTTGCTCACCATCATGGCAAATTGGTCTTCCCAGAACATGGTTGCTGTGTTATACTTCTCCAACTCAGTCTTCTCATATGCCAGCCCCGCATCTTGGCTCAACCAATCTGCAATGATGTTAAAAGCTCCTGGATAGTATTCTACTTGGAAATCATACTGAATCAGCTCCTTGACACTGGGCTTGGCACTGATTTATTTTCCTAAGCTCTCAGTAATACTAGTGTCTGATGGTATGTCCATACTACAAAAAAATGGCGGGCATATAACAGGTGGTTCTGCCACTCCTACAGCGCCATGACCATCGCCAGTAGCTCCTTGTCATATTTTTGTTTCCGCTGGGATTATTTTCATCTGAATTAACACACCAGGTGCTCCAACCCATCTTCCCCCTTCTGTAAGAGTACTGCTCCCACAGCGAAATTCGAGGCATCTGTCTCAACCACAAAAGGTTTCTCAGGATCTGGATAGGCAAGGAACAGCGCCAAAATGAGCTTCTCTTTCATCAGATTGAATGCCCGCTCCTTTTCTTCATCTCATATTAAAGGCACATCTTGCATTAATCGTTTAAGTGGCAAGGCTAACTTTGATAGATTCTTGATAATCCTGAGGAAATTTACCATCCCCCAGAATAATTCTTATGCCTGTCTGATCCATTGGTGCCTTCCATGCGTGCACCTCCTGTATTTTATCTGGGCATACCATCAGGACTTTCCCAAATACCACATTCCCCAGGAACTTAACCAACGCTTGGTTAAACTCACATTTTGAAGGCTTCAGCTGTAATCCTGCCCCAGCCAATGCCTCCAGGACCTTCCGCACATCACATACATATGCCTCCTTGGAACGTGAAAAAAAACAGGATGTCATCCATATAAGCGATGCAACACTGGCCAATCAACTGACTAAGTACTTGGTTAATAATTTGTTAGAACACCACTGGGGCTTTTATAGCCCAAATGGCATAACTTGGTATTGGAACATTTCTAAAGTGACATTTAAATGCCAAGTACCTTTGGCGCTCTGGCCTCACGGTATCTGATTGAATGTATCTTCCAGATCAAGCTTGGTGAAAATGTTGAATCCTGTGACCATCAGCAGAATATCTTCCATTACTGACATTGGGTAAGAATCCAGCTCTGTGACTGCATTAAATCTCTGGTAGTCCACGCATGGCTGTAACTCTCTGCTTGCCTTGGTCACCAGCAACACTGGAGATACCACAGCTGAGTTTGTAGCTCAATCAATCCTTAGACCAACCTTGAATTCACATGGTCCTCCAATGCAGCTTTGGCTCATTCATTCAACAGATAGATTCGGCATCCATGGGGAAGTTCTGGCCCTTCTTTAAACTGAAAAGCGAAAGCAAATGGCCTTGTGGGAGATAATGGTGAATTCCTTTTTGGATCAAAGACCCCCACAAAATCTCGGTGTTCTGCTGGTAAGACCTCTTCCTGCATGTTCCCTAGGGTTCTATGTTCATCTAACTCCTGGTTTCCCACTAACAGCCTCCACTTCATTGGTGGACCCATCCTTGGGTTCAAGATTATGGTACCAGAAGGCACATTGATCTGGGTCTGAACTGATGCCACCACCGCATCCTGTAACGTATCAGGAGGCACCTGGTCCATACATTGCTTCAGATCAAGTGGCGTATGATCCAAATGTGAACTTAGTCCAATGAGCATCAAACTTGGGAAGGTCAGAGCTGGGAAAATTTGCCATCCCTAACTGGAATTGCATCTGTAGAATGACATTGAGCTTACACATGGCGTGGATGATGATCCAGTGGGATGGGGAACCTTTGCAAATCATGTGTTGGATGGTGCTTGAAAGAGCTTAACCAAGGGAGAGCTTATTCCATACTAGCAGGGCATTATTTAGGGGAAGATGTCGCAGCTCTGAAGGGCAGTTGCATCTTATATAAGGAAAAGTGGAAATCAAATAAAGGAAAAACTTGCTTGCTAAAGAAAATTTTATTTTATTTATAAAAAATATTAATATATCAGATTGGAAATATGAGCTCAACCAGTGAACTCAGTGGTGTTGGAATCATTCTCAGCCCTTTCCTGGTCCCAGACTTTGCTGTTGATGTGCAGCGTCGTGGGAACAGTGGTACAAGAATACGTGGCAATGATGAGGCATGGCAGTTGGGTTTGGGGATGGGCTTCTGCAGGTCTGTTCCTAGTATGGTCACTAACATGGCTCTTACTGCCCAATTTTGTTTGTTGCATATTGGCGCAAACCCGCCCATTACATTAGATGCAACTCCAATACTTTTTTGTCAGTTATGTGGGGGCCCCAAGAAGAGGTGGTGGCTCCAGGAGGGGAGGAATAGTATCGCCATGTGTTGACAGTGGTGATGATGAGTTTCTCACTAACTTTCATAATAAGAGAGTTAGTTTGAGTGTGTGGCATGAGACCCATAAAGGTGGAGGAATTCCAGGGAGGTTCTACTCTTTAAAAGGTCGTGCTGCTTTGCCCATGGAAGCTTTGGAGAGGATCCACTGAGTGGTGTTGTGGATTTGTTTTCAGGCGAGGTTGGCTCAAGCAATGGGAGGGGAAACCCCTTTCTTGTTTCAGATTTCGCAAATTGTAGAAAGCACTAACCCCAGATCTGGCTGGGAGGGTGAAAGAGTTGATTGAGGAGCAAGGTCGCCTCCCAGGATCCATGGACAAGTGTGTCAATTGGATTGACTGGGCCTGCCCGGATGAGGTGCAGGATGAAGTGTGGTCAGCTTTGCTGACGGTGTGTCAGGGCTGAGGATCAGGTGAAGAATATGGGTGGATCTTCCATCCATTTGTGAAAGCAGCGTGAGTCTCAGATTTGCAATCATCGTGAATGTTCATACAGGGGCTGCAAGCGGATATGTTAGCTGCCATGGTGGCTGATAAGGTTCTGGGTTTGTTGGTAGAAGAAATTGCGTTGGCGGTGCAGGTGGAGAAACAATTGGCCTTGGTGTGTAACTGGAGGGAAGATTCTATGTCCCCGGGTAAGGGGCCAGTCACCCACAGTGGCCAGCAGAGGTCGATGAGGTTGGCAGGGATCACCCAAGAATTTTGGGAATATCCATGGGGGTTCCTCCAGGGAAATGGTGAGGAGTTGGGAAGAACAGGTCAGGGACCTGGGAAGAGTTATAATCCTAGACCTACCTTACCTGCAAATTTGCAGTCTGAGAATGCTTCAAACATTAAATCTACTTCTTGCTTTACCCTAGGTTATTTATTCTGGTGGAGTTATACTCGCATGGTCAATCAGAGAAGGTGCTGGCCCTGGTGGATACAGGGGACAAGGAAAATTATGTGAATTTCGCCTTAGCAGAACGTTTGAAATTGGAGATGAAGAGGGGACCTGAGGTGGTAGTCGCTGATGTGTCAAGAAGAGCTCCATCATGGCGTTTAGAGCCCTTGGTGTTCATTTGTCAGGACCCATTCTGGCTAAAAGAGGGTTTCTGTGAAATCAGAAATCTGGCTCATCCCATGGTACTGGGGATGTGATGGTGGCATCATTTCCAGCCCAGAATTGATTTTCTGCATAAAACGATTACCTTGACGCTGCAGATTGGGCCTCAGATGATGTATAAGATGGAGGTTGGGTGCAATGTCCCAAGTGGTCGCAGAAACTTGGGTGGGATGCAGGAGGTTGAGTTACTAGCTGAATATAGTGATTTTGTTGATGTATTTGGTCACATTGGAGACTCTTCCTTTTCCCCCATGGGTTCTTTTGCATTTTTATTCCAGTTCAAGGAGGGGCTGGAGCTTCCCAGAGGATGTCCAGTATATGCCCTTAATGAAAGGGCCAGAGAAGCGTTAGAGGGCCATGTGAAATCAATGTTGGACAAAGGCTTAATTGAGCCCTCTACGTCACCAGTTGTGTCTTCTGTATTACTGGTACCAAAGGCGAGTGGTGAATTACGCCCATGTGTGGATTTCTGACATCTGAACATGGTCACTGAGCCTGATCTGTATCTGATGCCTTTGCTGGAGGACATTCTCCCAATGGTTACCAGATGCATGGTGTTTACAAACTTGACCTTGTGGATGCATTTAATTAGGTACTGGTGAGACTGGAGCACCAGCAATACACAGTGTTTAAATGCCACCTAGGGGTATATCAATATTGCTTGATGCCATTTGGGTTAATGAATGCTCTGGAGGTGTTCCAGCGGATGAGCAACTATGTCTTTGGGGGAATGATTGGTCGATGCTGTGCCACTTACATGGATGAAATCCAAGTTTTTTTGCAGTCCCAGGAGGAGCATGTTCAAAATGTCTGGGAAGTCCTGGGGGCAATCAGCCAGATGAGTTTAATATTGAAGCTTTCAAGTGCGAATTCAATAAAGTTCAATAATGTTCCTTGGAAACGTGTTTTCCAGAATGGATTGGGAGTATGTCTGGATAAGCTGCATGCTGTGCGGGCATGGAAGGCCCCCATGGATCAGATGGGGGTGCAAAGTCTTTTTGGGAACGCTGAACTTCCTTTGTCAATTTGTGAAGAATCTTTCCCATGTGGCCTTACCTCTCATGCATTTAATACAGGACGTCCCATTTGTATGGGGAAGGGAAGAAGCACAGGCATTCGATTTACTGAAAAGTAAGCTAATTAACGCACCTGTACTGGCCCATCCAGACCCCAGGAGGCCATTTGTGGTGGAAACGGACACCTTAAATTATGCTGTGGGGGCAGTTTTGCTTCAGGAAAGGGGAAGATGAGCTGGAACACCCCTGTGTGTTACTTCAGCCATAAGTTGCTCCTTGCGGAAACAACTCACCAATATATGATAAGGAATTGTTGGCGGTGATGGCAGCCTTGCAAGAATGGTAGCATCACCTACTCTATGCCCAGCATCATTTTGTTATTTGAAAGGATTACAAAGCATTGGAGTACTATTGTGAACCCAGAAAGATGAACCAGCGGCAGGCCAGATGGCATGTGGAGCTGGTACGTTATGATTTCTGGGTGGAGTACAGTCCAGGAGCATCAAATGTCCTAGCAGATTGGTTGAGTTGATATGGGGCCTTAGTGTATGAGAAGGAGGAATTGAGGAGTTTAATATGGCCAAGATGTTCTGGCTGGACCAATTTGTGATGTTGGAGGATAGAGAAAGTGAGTTGGTGGAGGAAGTTCACCGGAAGCAAGGGAAATTGGAACTTGCCTGGTGGCTGAAAGCTGAGATGATAGAGGGTTGGCCACATGGTTGCCATGAGGTTTTCATGAAGAAGGGTGGGGTGCTATACCACAATTCTCACATATGGATGCCCAACCCATTGCCGATACAGCAGGAGGTATTTTGGGCTTTGCATGATAATCCATTAGAAGGGCACCCAGGAGTAGAGAAGATGGTAGAATTGGTGGTTTGGGAGTATTTGTGGCCAGGCCTGTGTAAGGATGTCAGGAATTACGTGTGGGAGTGCTTGGTATGCTTGAGGGCGAAGCCCTCAAGAAAACTGCCATTAGGTAAGTTAGATCCATTGCCAATTCCATGGGCCCCTTGGAGTTCAATTAGTATTTATTTCATAATGGGTCTCCTGAAGGTGTAGGGGAAGGATGCGGTTATGGTGGTCGTGGATAGACTTCCCAAATATGCTGAGTTATTCCCATGCACCAGAAGTTTTTTAGTGAAGGACGCGGTGAGGATTTTCATTGACGAGGTGTTCTCCCAGCATGGCTTATCTGAGGAAAGCTTTTTTGGACTGAGGTCCACAATTTGTTTCAAAATTCTGGTCAAGTATGCTGAGGAATTTGGAAATCAGGCCTGGACAGTCCTCAGCTTACCATCCTCAATCTGATGGACAAACAGAGAGGGTGAATCATATACTGGAGCAGTATCTCAAGTGTTATTTGTCCAATGGCAGGATGACTGGGTTTGTGGGTTTGGATGGCCCAGTTTGCTTGAAACAATCATTCTCAATCTTCAACTGGAATGTTGCTGTTTTTCACAAATCATGGTCTCAATCCCAGATTAAATGGGGGATCCGTGGGCGGAGTGTGTCAGGGGCAGATGAGATGGCACATACCCTGCCAGATATTGGGAAGAAGTTACAGGGGAATTTGGAGTGGGTGGTGACTTGGTAGAAGCAACAGGCATATTGATGAAGGGTGCCGGATCCAACGTTAAAAGCTTGGGGACAGGGTATTGGTGGCGGCTAAGAACTATGCTGTCCCAGTCAAGAGTCATAAGCTGGGACTGAAGTTTTTGGGCCCATACCAGATCATCCAAGCCATTAATCAAGTAGCTTTTGAGTTAAGTTTGCTAATAGGTTCCAGAGCCCATCCAGTGATCCACGCTTACCAGCTACAGGAGTTCAAGGGAATAGGTCTGGAGCGTCCAGGACCATTGAACCCTAGGGAAGGGGAGGTTCCAGAATATAAGTGAAATGGATATTAGATGCAAAAATGGGTGAGGGGCCAGCAGCAACTGCTGGTGAAGTGGAAAGGCTATCTGGTGGAGGAGGTGACGTGGCAGACAAAGGAGAACTGTGCACGGTGCCCAAAGAAGGTCTGGGAGTTCTGGTCTTTACAGGGGTGATGTAATGGATCAGGAGGCACCTGATCCATACATTGCTTTGGATCAAGTGGTGTTTGATCCAAACGTGGCCCTGATCCAATGAGCATTGAACTCAGGAAGGTCAAAGCTGGGAAAATTTCCATCCCAAACCTGGATTGCATCCATGGAATGACGTCAGGCTTATGCATGGCATGAATGGTGATCTGGTGGGATGGGAAATCTTCACAAATGATGTCTTGAATGGTGCTCAGAAGAGCTTAACTGAGGGAGAGCTTATTCCATACTAGAAGGGCACTATTTAGGGGAAGATTTCGTGGCCCTGAAGGGCAGTTGCATCTTTTTATGAGGAAAATGGAAATTAAATAAAGGAAAAACTTGCTCGCTAAAGAAAATATTATTTTATTTTAAAAAATATCAAGCAGATCAGATTGGAAATATGAGCTCAACCAGTGAGCTCAGTGTGGCATTGGCGTCATTCTCATCCCTTTCCTGGTCCAAGACTTTGTTGTTTATGTGCAGCATCGTGGGAACAGTGGTACAAGAATACGTGGCAATGACAAGGCATGGCGGTTGGGTTTGGGGATGGGCTTTTGCAGGTATGTCCCTATTATGGTCGGTAACATGGCTCTTACTGCCCAATTTGTTTGTTGCATATTGGCGCAAACCCGCCTGTTACACATCCCAAGCGCTACTGGGTGGGACAGGTTTTCAGTTGCACAAAACCGCACTCAGAACCCAAATGGGTCCTACTGTAACTTCATTGAATGGCTCACTTGCCATGATGGCACCCTCTGTGATGCATCGGCAAATACCACCTCTGGTCCCTTCTGCACCTGCAACTTCAGGCGCTCTGCCAATGTAAGCTCAATGTAATTCTCTTCTGCCCAGTATCTACCAGGGCCATTGCCCCTTCCATTCTGCCATCCGTGTGCAACTCTATGGAGATAAACAAATAAGAATAAAGCAAAGAAGGCAATTTATTTCTGAATGAATCTTTTAATTGCAAATTGGCTAATGATGAATATTAAGGCATATTCCCCTTCCCCTGCCCATGGCTCACTGATTTACATGATTCCTCTTCATTTCCTTGAAGCCCTCCCCCTTGTACATTTCCAAAGTTTCTTTTGGCTGGGTGCCACCCCCTGACTGGAATGGCCACTTACTGGGGACTTTCCCTTTCCCTGTGACATTGATCCCTTACGCCAGTCCCATGCCAGTGCTAATTGCTTTTCAACTTGTAACGCCAAGGCCACTTCATCCCCCAGCGTATCCTGGACCTTTACTGCTGCCAAAGATGCCAGAAAATCTACCTGAAACCACTGATGGAACATTTGTGAGGATTGGGGATCTGTAACCTGGGCTGCCTTTTCCAGTGGATGGAAAATCCATGCATAAACTTCTACTGAGCTATGACCCTGGTTAACTGTTAATAGTGCCAACCATGCCTCATCTTTTGCCTTGTCTGGACATGTCGCCAAGTTGATCAACTCCACACACTCCTCCATTGAATTTGGCAGATTCTTCTGTTCCTTGATAAGTTCCTGTAACCATCCCGCCAATTCTGGGGGTAATGCATCCACCACCTGGGCTAGTTGGAGCGTGAGAGAGGATACCCCTGTTGCCTGTGCCAACCATGCCTGGAAGTGGATACACACAATGACTTGGTGAATTTTGTCCAACGCCTCCATAAATAATGTCACCTGACCGTTAAGTGAATTTAAATTTCGCCTGGACCACTATGGATTGTGGAGTTGCTGCCCCATAATCATCTCACTTCATATAGAAAATTTGCATATTAGAATCCTACTATAACCACAGTCAGTGGATGTCAGTTCCATTATTCTCGGTTGGTAACCACCATTTTATCATGGGGCCCCACAAGATAGAGAAAATTATTTGAGTTTTATTTTATGTAATGCACAGGCTCATACCAATATGTGACAAAGGAGTTGGGAAGCACAAGCCATGTCACCGAACACATGACTGACAATCCAGCAGAGAACCACCCCCAAACCCATGCGCCATTAACAGAGTTTGAATCATATTTGTGGACCAAGGTTCCAGCAATGCTGCAGGCCAGCAGCAAAGTCTGGCTCCATGATAATACTGCAAACAAAGCCAATGCTTGTCCCAGCTCACTAGTTGAGCTCATCATTCTGGTTGATTTTGAATAATATCTTATTAAATAAAATTTTAAACTGAATTCTATTTAAGCAATAACACTGAGAACTTTATTGTGATTTTTTGAGAAAAAGAAACTGTATCTACAGTTGCCGTTTCCTCATTTTATAACATCTGTAATAGTTTAAACAATTAAAATTCTAGATTAGGCTTTTGAGCTACATCCAAATCACCGCTTGTGAAAGTCATATTCCAAATTACAAAATTTGGAGGATTTGAGACACTGGCCATTCAATACGCCAGATTAGCCCTCATTCTTTAATCCCCAAATTCTTACCTATGATTTCTGATTCCAATTATATAATGATTGTCCTGACTCTTCAATATTGACCTCTGAGTTTGCATGCAAATCTGAAACTATATTCATGAGTTCAATGTGCGGATCAGGATGGCCCCAATCCATCACACTACCGCAGTCAAACTATCAAATTGGTAACCCATAAAATATATGCCGATCTAAAGAAATTTGCTCATATAATATAGCTGTAATGAACAGATTAATCCATTTTTTACATTTTGATTTGGATTTGGATTTTCTGAATCCCAAACAGATCATTATAAAAGATTTTAGTGTTTAAGATTTGGCGCTGGGTTAAACCTCACATAAACTAATGATTAGGCTCTTGTGAGCCTAAGTAATGGTTTGGGAAAGGCTTCAGGAAGGGCAACCTTTAAGTTCAAGCCTGAACAATTATAAACTTTGTTCAGAATTCTCTCTCAAATCCCACTCTTTCATGGGTTTCTCTGGTGGCTTCAGGGCCGCCCTTGCCTTACCTTACCTGGTGATTTGCAACACAATAAGTTTTTGTTGCGTTAAAAAAACTTGGATTTTTGGGGTCAACCTTTCTCTTATTACTCTGTCTTTTCCCTTATTGTGTTTGCAGCATCGGATTAATTTGGTCCTGTTCAACTGCAACTCTTTATTAAATGATAATAAAATAAGGTTAATTCTGGGGTTTGCAACCCCACTTATCTATTTTATCTTTATTCTTGATTCCAATTTCCCTAACTCTAAGTTTTAGTGGGTTAGTTGCATGAGGTACTAACACCTACCTCAAGAGTCCATCTTAGTTTGGACAATAAGCATCAAATTGAGTCAAACCTAAGGTAAAATGGCAATCGAAACTGGAACATCTCTGGCAGTTAATTTATTTTGAACTGCATGTGCTTCCAGAACGCCACCAGATCCCCAGTTTGTCTGACCTCAGTGGTCACATCAAGTTGAGGTTGTCAAGTAACTAGCACCAGAGGGAGATGGTAACTGATGGCCAATCTTGGACTTGAAGCGATCATTAGCACAAATTCTGATGGGGCCTCCCCCCACCAGGGATTTGGTTGGCACCAAGGGGACCTGGCCTAGAAGGACTCTCTCAATGATGGAAAGTCCTTCAGGAAAGGGGATGGCCATCCAGTCAGCTGGATCAGCCCCTACCATGCTTGAGTTGGGTAAAACGCCTTCCTGGTCAGAATAGGAAGACATCGCCAACTGTGGCGTGAGAGGGGGATGAACCACAGCCAAGCACTAGGCGTGCTCCCTTGTGCTGAGCATGCTGATTCTGGCAGCCCAGTCCCAATTTTCTCTTGCCATTTATCTTTTTTCCGTGAGGGGACCATAATTTTTCTGGGCTAATTTTCCTGGGACTCGAGGTAACTCACCCTAGGAAGCTCTCATGGTGGCAGCCTCCCACTTCAGGGCCCCTCTTCAGGGAGGGGCCCTTTTATGTGGGAAGGGGTGATATAACAAATGGGAGCAATCCATTTGTTCTATTTTGACTTGGGTTCAGATTTTCTGAATACCAAGTCAATTTGTTTTTAAAAAGATTATTGGTGTTTTTAAGGTTCATGTGCTGGTTTGTGCCTCACCTGAACTATTTATTAGGCTCTTTCAAGCTTAATAAATAATTTGGGTGAGGCCACGGAAGGGTGACCTTTAAGGTTGAGCCACGTAATTCTGAACTTTGTTTAGAATTTTCTCTCAATTCCCACTTTTCATGGGTTTCTCTGGTGGCTTTGGGGCCACCCTTACCTTGTCTTACCTGGTGGTTCATATCACAACAAGTTCTTGTCATGGCAATAAAAACTTGGGTTTTTAGGGTACTCCTTCCTCTGGTTACTCTGTCTTTTACCTTGCTGTGTTTGCAGCATCAGTTTATTTTGATCCTTTTCATCTTTAACTCGTTATTTGATAATAATAAAATAAGGTTAATTTTGGGGTTTGCAACCTCGCTTAACTAATTTGTCTTTGTATCGCTTCAAATTTCCCTAATTCTGAGGTTTAGTGGGTTAGTTGCATGTAGCAGTAACACCTACCTCAAGAGTTCAGCTAATGCTGGACATTTTGCATTGATTGCGTTGAACCTAAGGTAAGATGGTGATCAGAAACTGGGACATTTCCAACCATTACAGTGGCATGTCCTCTCACAAAATCATGCAGTGGGAGTTACTGCAGTTCTTCTATTCTATAATGAAACAATGAATCTCAAAGGACATTGCACCTACTATTGTGACTATATGGTGAGACCACAAATTATCTACTAGAGCTTCCAAATGCTGGCTTGACATGGAAATATTGCTGTATATGGCAATGTTTTTTAAATCATTATAATCTAAATTGAAACTGCACATGCTTGGATAAGCTCACACTCAAAAAGGACTATTGAGACTGCCATTCATGAGGAGCTTAATCTAGAAGACGCTAAAGCCTAGATGGTCACTGGCTAAATCTCCTCAATAATAAAGAATATAATAAAGCAGAAACTTTAACAAAATTTACTCAAGCTGCTGGGAGCTTGGACCACAGCTTAGCAAAGCTAGCTAACTATATAAAGTAATTTTTGAATGTTGTGACTGCACTTGAATGGGCTCATTAAACCATACTAGCTGACATTACACTAGAATAGTACAATACACGTTCTTCCAAAGGAGGCTCTATATGGGTGAAGGCTGGGTTTAAAGCTACCAAAGCTTCTATATTAGTTATACACTTTCCTTCTTCTGGTAAGAGCATTTGACCTGCTTAAGTAAGATGGACAAAGGAGAAGGTATTAAAGTGGGGGCCCTTCTGAGATTGAACACCAGAAGAGGCTATTAACTGGTGCGACAACAGAAATACTCCATTTAAAATAAAATAATAGTTTAATGTGGGAGCCAATATCAATCAGGTCTGTGAGTGGGTGACCCTGGGGGTAACAAAGCTGATCTATGAGACTCTCTTTTTAGCACTAGGTGGTCCTCAATCTATGAGACTCTCCATGACCACATGTTCCTATTTTAAAATGGAAGATTTGGTGAGACATTGCTACACTTGGAAAGGTGGTCAACTGGGATGCCATAGGGTTCACTCCCAAATTTTCCTGACCATTGATGGAACATGAAGTCTTTCTGCAAGCAGTAGCAATAAAGGGGGTTATGACTCCTAACCTCATCTACAATTAACTCAAAATGTGTACTTGAATTGAGACTATCTGAGACTGGAAGCAATCTTTTTTGAATTATTTGTAGCTGCCCCATATGTCACCAAAGGATTTTCTCCCACGGAGGCATTTCAGTGGGACAAAGCAGTCATGCTAGAAGCTATTGTATGATTTTTTACTGATGGAGGTTGGAACAGTGAACAGTAAGGAACTGGTGCCAGTGGAGTTTGATTATGATGGAAGCTCAAGCAGTACCTGCACCTGACTGTGGATCTGAGGCTACCCTCCTATGGATCTGGCTGGGTTTTGTCTGACTAATGCCCTTAAACTGGTATAACACTAAATTAAAGTCTAAATAACCAGAAATAATAATTGTCGAGGTATTTATATGCCAGGTTGAGGTTTAACTAGGGTTTGCCTCAACAAATTGCTCAGCTTGATTATACAAGGGAAATCCCCTTCCAATATAGTGAAACTTAGTCAAAAAATCAAGTCATAGCATTGTGGCAGCCCAAAATGTGAAAATTTGTAGAATGGAGTGAGCAATAACATTAAACACATGCAACAACTTATTAGTGGAGGCTTTATGGACCGCTAGGCAATACAATTGTACTTGTAGGATGCTATCTAAATCTATTTGCAGCTGGCGGTGGAGGAGGAGTGGTTCAACATAATTATGTCAATCTACCATGAGCTCAATGAGAGGCTAATAGGAGGGATTTCAACCACCTCTAGGTACCCAAACACAGGTATATTGATACTACAATCCTGGGCAAACTTGATAAGAAAAAGCTCCTCAAAATTGGAATCAGGTATAAAGGCGCTTACCCGAGAATAGAACTGACCCATCATGCAAATCAGACCACCTGATTGGTTACTTTTCAAAACCTGCCAATGGATTGAGAGATGGAAGAGGTATACAAGATAATCTGAACCGGCCTCTTATACTATAAGGAAGTATGAAAATTCTGGCAAGCCAGCAGTGACTATATCACAAAGTGCCTTTGCCCTTGACCGTAGAGGCGCTCTATGAACTAGCTCCATAGATGAAATTGAACAACATTACCCTACCCCATTTTTATCCACATACACGAAGCTGAGTCATCTATGTGGAGCAGTAGGACGCAAAACAGGTGTGCCAGTTCTGCTACCAAACTGGCCACATGATAGCCCATTGCTACCACAAAAAAAGAAACCCAACATGAATATGACTATGACACTATTGGTGGAGTCATCAAAGTTGTGTCAAAAACCTTCCACACCCCAAAGCTAAGGAGTAGATACTGCGCACTCTTGTGAGGTTTTAAACATAAAACGTCAAAAACAAGAGTTGGACATTGCCCATAAGGATGCATAGGAGTGAGAAGCTGCCAAGCAACTTGAAGTAGATAACAAACCATTCATAAATTCTAATCCTAAGGTCTATAAGATGGATGAGGGAATGGGTCCTGACCCAGTTGCGCCCCACCTGTCACAAGTAAAATGGACAGTTCAAGAGAAGGAATGATAGCAAAAAGTGGTCCTTAAAAGATCACCCAAAAATGGATTCCCATTGTCAGATTCGAGTAACTTTACCTCCAAGCCCAACAAATCAAAGACAGGGAAGAATATAGCATGAAGCTTGTCAGCAAAAAAAATCCAAATGCTGAAATCCAACCATCTACTGAATCTGCAAATATGGCAAAGTTGACTGAGCGCATTCTGATATAAAAGGCCCATTCTATCAATAAATCCAACAATGGGTCTAGAAACTGATTAGCAAGTAGTGCAGCCACCTACATCTTGTCATAAAGGATGAAGGCAATCCAAAAATCAGTGCTTAAAATGTCCATATTATTGATTTATAAGGAGATAGTATGTAAATGAAATTTCTGATGCACAAAATGCCCGGTAACAAAGTAACCATACTAACCAAATGACCCCAAGATATGCCACCTACTCTGCAACCACCCTCAGCGACGTCAGCTAACAAAAACTCCACATCTAACTGTGACTCTATCCACAACCTGACAACACTTCTAAGCCTCATACTCGTGGGTTTGCATTTTGAAATGAGGATAGTGACCAAAATGTTTAAGGGATGGTGAGCACTCAAATAAGAAGGAGGACAATTTAACATTCTAAAACAAATAATATAGCAGAATTAATTTTAATTTCTGAAACTCAATCATGCAACAAAAAGGGAAAAGTTGCTAAAATCAAACCACGATGCATTGAATCACCCAGAGTTTTTCAGATCAGTGTTAAGCCCTTTGGATGTATCATATGAATATTGTTGTTCTAATCAAGATTGTAGACCTGGTCTCATTAAAGAGACCTACGCTGGATAAACCCTAGTAGTGACTACTACAATTAGGGAAACTGGTAGAAGCCTACAGGTGGTTGCTGTGTATGCACCGCTAAAGACCCACATGAATTGAAATTTTTGGCGATTTTTACTAGAGGTTCAATCCAAGGAAGACACAGTCATAGCAGGAGACCTAAACTATTGGATAAATATGAGTTGGGATATGTTCCTGACAAGTGAGCGGCTCAAACATAAGGCTGAGGATATGCTAGAGTACCTGATCAAATTATAATTTTCTTATTATCAACTAGCTAGACGACAACTGCTAACCTCACAAGGTGGTTTTATGATTCTAGCGGGGAATTGCAGACAGGTTAACATCTGGACTACATGCTAGCGTCATCTGACCTTAAGCCACTGACGTCTAACAGAAAAGTCAGCATAAACTCCAAGATTGATTATATGATCATCTGCGTGGACATTGATCAAGATGAACCCCTGAAGTACCTCAAAGGCAGATCACACCAGCCATGCTGAAGGATGGGGAGTAGTGCCAGACAATTGAAACTAGCCTTGATCAACTAGTTGAATATTTGGATTATCAACCAGGAATTGACCCCATGGAATGATGGGTCAAGTTTAAGGAGTAAATAATGTATGATAGTATAAAGTTTGTAAAAAATACAAATAACTGCTGCTGTTAAGCATCTGAGAGATGCACTGGAGAGTTTGAAGCTTTATTGGCGGGGCAGAAAAGAATTGTAGAGCAAGTACTGAATGACATACAAGTGCTGTGGGCTTTTTAACCAAACAGGACTCAGAGCGCCAGGTTAATGCTACTTGTCAAAATCAAAACCTAGTGGGACAATGACAAAGGAGGGCCTAGTTTACCCCAAGGAAATTCAAACCAAGGCCAAGATCTGGGAGGTAGTTTTCCCAATGGACAAAGTAACATCTGACACTGGAACAATTAAGCGCAAAATTGACCAGGTTTATGGCTAACTATTCTGACACTATGAGACAAGTAAAACAGTAATAGAAGCCCTAATTGATTTGGCCAAGCTGGCACTTTGACCTGTTTAGCAACTGATATATCTAACTTGCCCACTGAACTTATTATTGAAGAAGTTAAGTGAACATTAAAGGAGTCTCCAAAGAAGAAAATGACAGTGCTTGACAATATATGCACAGAAATCCATAGCGCCTTCCATAACTGCATCGAACCAGAACTTTTCAACCTCTTCAACTCCTGCCTGAAAACCAGATGACAAATCCCTGGAGGCCAGGAGACCTAAATTGTACTCTTGTACAAAAACGGATGCCAACGCCAACTTCAGAACTGATGCCCAATTGCCTTATTAAATTCTGACTACAAACTTCTTATGCATATTCTATTTAATTGCTTATAGCAATGACACCACATATTCTCCTGTAAGGCCCAACATGGGTTTATCAATGGATGCACCATCTGGGACAGTATTGGGATGGTCCAGAATGTGCTACAGTACATGCGGGGATCCAAACAAAGCTATCTCATGTTCCTTGACATGGAGAAGGCTTTTGATTGGGTAGCGTGGTCCTTCCTGTATGAGGCGTTGAATGTGGTAGGTATCCCCAGAACCTTTTGCTCATGGATCTCAATGCTGTACTCAGTTCTGACCACAAAAGTGATTAATGCCTATGGTATAATTAATGAAATCCTGATCATCTAGAGCCTCCGTCAAGGTGATCCCATTTCACCAATCCTTTTCAACTTCGCAGCCAATGTCCTCTTGGCAGCAGTGGACACAAAACTCTGGGGCCTCATACATTCCAATCAGTGGCCGCTGAAAAAGCTAGTCTTCACTGATGATACCATAGTGGGTGTCAGCTCCCCAGACTGAACTTCAAGGTGCCAAGGAGCTCCTAAGCCTATATCAGTCAGCGTTAAATGCAAAGATTTAACTGGATAAAGTTTCCATAATGAGGACTGGAGTACCAAATTTCAGCTTACCTTCTGACATAGCACCAATCCAAAACACGCAGATGATCTGCTACCTCAGAATTCTTCATAACAACAAATGACTTGTGTTACTCAAACCAAGCAGGAGGTATTGTAAAGCCTGTTGGCCTGTATGGCCTACTGGAGTAAGCACGCCTCAATCTTGATGAGAAAGTGCTATCCATCAACATCTTCATCTTCTACAAGCTCTGGTACATCACCCACATGCTGCCCATGAGCCCAAACCTGGAGAAGGAATCAAGATTATGCTTTTAGCCTTCTCTGGTTTAAGGCGAAAAAAGTACTGATTACCCTTGAAACCCTATATAAGCTGAAGTGCAAAGGGGGCATGGGCCTACTGGACTTCAAGTCCCATGCCCATCAGATCTGGTCTAAGTCATTCCTTTGGTTGATGCAATACTTATGTGTTTCCCAATTCTTACTTGGAACATAAATTGGGGTAGAGCCTAGGGCCTTCAGGAGCCAGTCTCCTCATGCTTACTGCACAAATGGATGGCAAATCATCCCCAAATGCCCATCCAAAAAGTCAGCGCCTACTAATGGCATCTGTGCACTTGGGCAGTGCAGCTAAGAGGCTGGACTTTCAAAAGTCTTAGATCATGATGCTGACCAAATTTGTAGGGATGTCAAAACCCACAATTATGCAATGATTTCAGCAATGAGTTGAGAGGAGCGCATTTAATAATCTACAAATATGATACTAAGGCAATCAAAAAAAGCTTCAAGTCAACCCCAATCAAATCTGGGGATTTGCCTTATAACCTGAGTGCAACCAACCAAGTCAAACACAAATTCTTGACAGCTTGGTGGCCAAGGGCCACAATACTAACTACCTATTAAAGAAGGAAATTTTGAGCCTTAATTCTTAACTGGTCACATCAAAACAATGGAAAATCATCTGGTATATCCTACACTATTAGTTTAAGTCTGGTAAGCATACTGGACCGGATTACCCACACAAGGACTTCTCCGTCTGCACTGAACTGGAAGCAGATATCAGCCAATAATATTATGAGTGCGCCATGTTCCAAAAAACTGGTCCACAATGAGGTACCTTCTCTCAGGCGTTGAGTTGCCGGCGGGCTGCACCCATCCCAGGAACAACTTTTGTGATGACCTTGAAAAAGCCCTAATCTAACTGAGAGCCTTCTTTTACCATTATTGTGTATAAGTAGTATACTCAGCTCTTATTGCCTAAAGCCTCAGCAATGAGCGCCCCCATCACAATATTTTGGTACTGAAGACCATTCAGACTCTTTCCAATCAGCTCTATCTGATCACCAAATTCTGCGCTTAATCCCTGGGTATTATAAAGCTGCACGCTTGGCTTTCCCCGCCAGAGTGCTCATCATATATGATGAAGCATCAAATTGACTCCAAGTCGAATGGCTTGTATGCCCATCAACGTCAGAACCATGGCTAGTGATGGAAAGCACTGACCAGCATTGGTCAGAGATTCTAGTGAGCTAGCAGCCCATATTCCTGGCCCTTAAATATTGGCTGAATTGAATGTACTCCACCCTCCCTTCTTACTTTCTCATTTTTTAGTAAACTATGGAGCTTATAAGAAATTTATGTTTATCTTAAAGTTTAGCTAGAGTTTCAAGTTTGATTTCCTATTAAACTTTTATATCATCTAAACTAATTAATGTTTTTTTGTCAATTTATATATTTAATTCATTTTATTTATGTAATTCAATTCATCAAATTTATATTGTTACCTAATTTATTTTTTTTAGTACTAGATGGTTGTTACCTAATTTATATCTTTCTTTTATTCAATTTTTTTATAAACTTTCACAAGTAGAATTTATTATAAATGAATGATTTTAAATGTACAAAAATTAATAAACTAAGTAATTTTAGTAAACTAAGAAGAATTAAACTAAGTGCCTTTATTGTTTATAGCTGCAAACTAAACCAGCTCATAGGTCCAAATCTTATCTTCTTATATATAATTACTTATCAAATAAAAGGCTATTCTGGGCATTTTTTCCTTGTTTTTTTGAAATTTTACCAGATTGCACCTTTAAACAATGTGATATTACTTAAAGTTGACATAACTTGAGCAAAAATTATTACCATTCACCAAAAAACTAATTGGACCTATTGAATAAACCTAAAATCACCCACTGCTTGAAAACCCCATCTAATCTATCAAGTAGCTAATCACTTGCTAAAATTAAAACAATTACCTTGATGATTAGTCAAATGACCACCAACCATATGGTAAAACCATTTAAACTATTGACTGAACCAAATATCAAACTGCTCATCTGTATTAATATAATAATTACCATTAAGAGCATATAAAACTTTCACTTTATATATAAGAAACTTATTTTGAATATAAATATTAAAAATATGCTTTTATTTTATTAAGTTAACCTTAGTAATTATAAAAACTTCATCAATGAATTATGTCAAGAAGTGTGTCATATGAAGGATGTAAAAATCCAGAACAAATATGATTGTGAGTTAAAGAAAAATCACGTAAATTGAATGTTTCTTTATCTGATTCTTTGTTTAACATATGCATTCCTTCATTATTTATCCAATTGCAATAAAACTTTAGTGAGTTGTTGTGTGCATGCCCACAAAGATTTCTTAATTAGTACAACCATCTTCATAGTTGACAGACATTTGTTCTTGCAACTGCAAAGGAAGAATGTCCTGAGTCAAAATCAGCCATAACAGGGAAACGTCAGCTAATTACAAGTTTCCAATGCACCTAAACGTGATTCTAATAATAATAATGATATAATCGACCAAAAGACCCTGGTCAATCCTCAATGGAACCCCACAAATCAGGGTAACACAATTTCAAATAATAATTGGGCAAAAACCATAAATCAAGCAGTCAGATTACTCCAACCATGTGACAGACCATGGGGCATCTATTGGGCAGTACTCCCACAGCTTTAACCAGATCCTTCAAAGCACCTACACAGGGACCAACCCTTTTATAGGCGTGGTGGGGGTCCCCCAGGGTTCAAAAAATTTCACAAACGGGGATTGGCTGAAGCTGTTTAAAGCATTACTGCATGGGTATGTAATGCCAACTGTTAATTCCCCATCCATTATACAGCCCAGGCGAAGTGAGTGTTATAAGCTTTGATAGGCTACTTTGTCATATTTTCTAATTCAGATAGTAACAAACCATACTGACCTACTAGTAAATTCCCTCTAACCTGCAATACTGTTTAATATGGATCAGTCAGATATTAAGGAGATCACCTTTTCTTTCTTGCCCTGTGTTCTTAAAAACTATTAAAAACCCATTTTTTAGTGTAAATTTATTAGTTTTTATCAAAAACTTTTGTGGGATCCAGCGGCATTAGCACCAGTGAGCACAGAAAATCTGGATTCCTACAAATTGGTGCTCACTACAGGGGACACACGTACACCGCAAAAATCATCAACAATTGAGGTTTCAACCATGAGTCACCCTCCCACTTTTCCTCTTCACATGGAATCCCATTTGGTTGCTTGGGAAAAGCAACTAACAAGCGCTCTATCCTGACTCAATGAACTTGAGCAGCGCCATTTAAAACCATGTTTTAAAGACAAGTACATCCCTGGAGAAGGGAATATTGCTACTTTTTTGTACGTTTATGAAGCTGCCATAGATAGGGCAACGGACAAGCAAAAAGTGCAACACATCCTTCCTTGTTTAAGCCTCCTAGATCAAGAGATGATAGTTCCTTACCTGAACCCCTTGTACACCTTGGCAGAGGTAAAGGAAGCTCTTTTAGCTAAATTTGGATACAAGAAGAGTCTACAAAAGGAAAACGGGCCTTTATGAACCTTAGCATGTATGAGGGTGAATCTCCCATTGCCTTTGCTGAACGCTTTTACCTTGCTGCACAAAGGTTATCAACCTCTAACATGCTCACCCTTGATGATTCTATCGCCTTCCTGTTAACTGGGTTAGCTTCTCAGCCCTCTCTAGCTAGGCATATCATCTCTGTAAAGCGCTACTTTAAAACCATCTGAAACATCAAAGAAGCTTTGTTAGATGTGGCCAAATTCCATTTATGTGCCACAATAGATGAAGCTGAGGTGAACCCTACAGCTCTAATAAATTGAGGAGTTTCCACCTGTTGAATAGTTGGGAGTGAGCTCACATGTGCCTATCTTTACCGCGAAAACTGCTTCCTCAATTCGACTTAAAAAGGATATCACTCCTTCTGATGATTCAGCGCCCTGTAAGGTAGCTAATACCATACTCTCGCACAAGCGCCCCAAAGCCTCTGTACCTTCCCTTCCAGCCAAGCTGGTAGAAGCGGCTCCTAAGGCTACCCAATCTTCTGTAGCCATCTCCCCTACCTCCATCACGGCCTTACTCATTGTTGAGAATACCCTTGGGGAGGAATATGAGGGGGGTTATGATGATGTTGGTTACTACATATTGGGAGCCCCCTCAGAAATAGAAGTGCCTGATCATTTGAACGCTGGAGGAGTAGATGAGACTACCATACCTGAGGAAACGTACCTCAGCCAAATTCTAGAGTGCCCAAAAGTTATTGACACTGCTAGCAATGGTGACCAATTCTTAGCTGGCTTGATTCGCCCTCTTCAGCGGGTTCATCCCATAAAATTTATCATGGATAAGTACCCTGAGACTGTTAAAAGGTTAACCTCCACCTTCCTGCTCAAGGAGGTCTTAGCTTTGTCACCTAACTTTGGAGGAACACTCACTAAAGTTGAAGTTGTCATTCAAAAGGTCAGAATACTGGCTTTCCTGGACACTGGCTCCCCAGTTAACGTGATATCCAAAAAGCTTATTAAGAAGATAAAATTAGCGCCTGACTTGGAGTGCATGCAAGAATTTGGAACTGCTGGCCCTAATACCCATGCTATTGGGGCATACTCTTCCCTTTCTATTCAAATTGGTAAACTTATTTTATCAGCCCCTGTGATGGCTTTGGACAAAAATGCATATGATATGCTCATTGTCACTCAGTTTATGATTGAGTACGAGGGAATAATCAACATGAAGCAAGGTTTCCTCTCGTTATTCAACTATAAAATTCCGTTAGTCTTATCTAATAAGGAACCCAGCAAGCAAGAATACTCTTGCCTGGTCAAATACCCCTTCGCAGCTAAAACTCTACATTATACCACTTCTGGGCGCATCACAAAGAAATTGCATGATTCAGTGGATGCTAGGGAAGGTATCTCTTTATATGCTACAGATGAGGTCTTAATTAAGCCTGGTGAACAACGATTGGTTGACACAAAAATCACGCACAAATCCCACACCACTGTTTGTTACACCTCATAAGTATTGAGGGCGTTAGTCCCTCAACCTCGGATATTGCCTGGAATTCTTGACCTAGCTTACCAGAGGCCCATTAATTTGCTGTTGGAGAACCTCACCTCAAAGGACATAGTTGCAAAAAACACCAGGAGATTGGCCAAGGTTTTCTAGTTCCTGTGGAAGTCATTGAACATATCCACTTACTGGTTATATGAAGGATATGGGCCTGCCAACGGATAACCTGATATGTACCTTACCTAACGTCCATATCTCGGATGAGATGACCCCAGATGAGCTGGAAAAAGTTCACACTCTCCTTGAAAACTATATTAATATATTCTCTAAATCCGATAATGACTATGGCCACATGAAGGGCTGGTGCTACTCCATCGATGTGAATGATGCCTATCCTATTAGGTCAAAACCTTTCTGCAAATCAAAGGTGGAAGAACAGCAATTGAGGACAGAGCTTCAGCATTTTCTAGACGCTGGATTGCTAGTTCCTTCACAAACCCCTTGGTCTTTCCCCCTCTTGCTAATAAAAAAAAAAACGGAGGTCATTGGATAGTCATGGACTACTGCAAGTTAAATAACATCATGAAAAAGGATAGCTATCCTCTCCCTCTCATTGATGACACCTTGGCTCAACTATCTGGCTCTAATTTCTTTTCTGCCATAGACTTGACTAGCGGCTATTGGCAAATGAATCTCTCACCTGAAGACTAAGAGATAAGTGCTCTCATTTGTAGCAAGGGTCTCTTCAAACCAACACAATTACCTCAAGGGTTGTGCAACGCACCTGCAACTTTCCAGCGGGTGATGTATCATATCATGCAGGACTTGAAGTAGAATTGTGTCATCGTATATTTTGATGATATCACAGTGTTCTCACGATCTTTCAATGAACATCTCAATCACCTGAAGGAGGAGTTTCAATGATTATGCAAGTCAAATATCAAGTTAAAACCCTCAAAGTGTACTTTCTTTCAAAAGAAACCGGATCTCCTCGGCCATTCCATTTCAAAAGGGAATTCAACCAATCCAAGATAAGGTTGAGAGATCTCAAAAATTCCTCTAAAATTTAAGAAATATTCAGTTATTTTTAGGGATGATGGAATATTACCGTCAATTCATCCCTAAGTCTGCCCAACTTAGTGAGCCTCTTGTCCGCCTATTAGCCAAGAACATTCCTTTTCAGTGGGGTTTAGAACAGAAGGCTGCTTTTGAGACTCTGAAACAACTGCTGCAACAACGCCATTTTCTACGGCACCCATATTATAATAAACCCTTCATCTTATTCACTGACGCTCAGGACTATGCCGTTGGGGCCATCTTAACCCAACTAGATGAAAACGGGGTAGATCATCCTGTATCCTACTTTAGTAAGATGCTTTCCAAGGCTGAACGTAACTACAGTGTAACGGAGAAGGAGTGACTTGCTGTTCTATTAGCTGTAAAGCACTACTGCCCTTTACTATATGGAACTACCTTCACTGTGTTACTGACCACGCATCCTTAAAATGGTTACAGAACATGAAAGATCCTACTGGCTGGTTAGCTCGTTAGGCTCTAAAGCTCCAGCCTTATGACATGAGGATTGAACACCATTCTGGAACCTGTCACATAAATGTTGATGGGTTGACTCAGCTTCCAGTCCTTCACTTGGATAATAGTGAGGAGGAGAGGCTACATGACCGCTTAATGACCCCCAATGACTAGGAAGATGGGGATGAGCCTGTACAGAAAATGTTAGCGAAACTCCCATAACACTAAAATGGAGCGGGAAGTTGTATAAGCAGGTGGGGACAAAATGGCTGCCTTACCTTTGGCCCTCAGAACTTTTACCTGCTATTCTAGAAGCCCACTACATTCTAGGTCATAAAGGGGCCAAGAAAACTTATGAGTGAATTAAGGATCGGTTTTATTGGGATGGAATGATGGAATCCATTGTTGATGTCTATGAAGCCTGCCTTACTTGCAAGAAGAAATCTGGTTTCAAGAATATGTATCAGTATCAATTAACTGCCCCTCAACAACCGTTCCACACCATCATCCTGGACTTAGTAGGCCCCCTACCCAGACGACCAGTGGCAACCAATTTTTCCTTGTAGCTATTGACCACTTCACCATGTGGGTTAAAGCCGTGGCTATCCCAGCCCAAACCGTCAAGGCCACAGCCGCCTTTTTACATCAAAATATTTTCTCTCAACATGGCTGTCCTCAAGTTATACTCTGTGATAATGGTAAAAACTTCCCTTCCAGAGTAGTAAAAATCATGGCCACCAACATGGGGGCTCAACAACTTTTCTCAACTCCATACAATCCCTCTACTAATGGGAAAGTGGATAGAGCTAATGGAACTTTGGTATACATCCTATGCAAAATGGCCTCTTTTGATCCTCTTCACTGTGATCAATACTTACCCAGTGCCTTTATAGCTTACCAGATCAGTTATTATAAGATCTTAAAGTGTCCCCATTCCATGTTTTGCATGGGTGGGAACCCTGAATGCCTGCTCTTTTAGTCAAAGATGTATTCTCCTCTAGAGTTGAGGAACATGAGAAAGTCATGTGCAGATTAGCTCAGCGCATCATCCAAATCCAATCTGAGGCAATGGAAATTTAGCAAACACGGTGACTAAAGAAGGTCAGGCAGCCAATGAGCTCAGAACCCCCTACCTACATTACAAGTGTCTGACATGGTATTATACTACCATAACTTCATCATGCCTAGAAGCGGTAAGCTTGGATCAATCTAAGAGGATCCCTTCACCATCACCTACAATGAGGCAATGAATACTCTATAAAATCGCTAGCTACAGGAATCACCATCAACTGAGTAAATGGCCGCTTCATTCAGCTTTATTCTCCCCTAAACATCCTTGAGGGGGTGATGTCAGACATTTGCCCTCACAACAGAAAAGGAAGAATGTCCTGGATCAAAATCAGCTAAAATGGGGAAACATCAGCCATTTACAAGTTTCCAATGTACCTAAACGTGATTCTAATAATAATGATAATGCTATAATTGACCAAAAGACCCTGGTCAATACTCAATGGAACCATGAAAATTGGGTTAACATGATTTCAAAAAATGATCGGGCAACAACCATAAAATTGAGCTGTTAAATTACTCCAACCATGCAATGGATCATGGGGCATCTATCAGGCGGTACTCCCTTAGCCTCAACCAGATCCTTCAAAGCACCTACACAGGGACCACTCCTTTTTAGGCATGGTGGGGGTCCCCCACGGTGTAAAAGATTTTACAAATGGAGATTGGATAAAGCTAGTTAAAGCATTACCACACAGGTATGTAATGCCAGCTGTTAATTCCCCATCCATCATACAGCCCAGGTGAAGCAAGTGTTCTGATCTTTGATAGGCTACTTTGTCATATTTCCTAATTCAGATGGTAACAAGCCATACCAAACTTAATAGTAAATTTCCTCTGACCTGCAATACTGTTTAAATATGGATCAGTCAGACATTGAGTGGATCACCTTTTCTTTCTTGCCCCGCATTCTTAAAAACTATTAAAAACTCATTTTTCTTAGTTTAAAATTATTAAATTTTATCAAAAACTTTTGTGGAATCCAGCAGCATTAGCACCAGCAATCACGGAAAAATCTGGATTCCTACAATATTAGTGAATAGAAAGTTTTAAATGTATGAAGTGAAAATTTATATTTCAATGGTAATCAGTATATTTGTGGTTGAGCAATTAGATTTTTCATTGATAAAATAGTTTAGATGGATTTGCTAAGCAGTTGGTGCTTATAGGTTAATTAATAAGCTTGATGGTTTTAGTAAGCGATTAGTGATTGGTTTTGAGATAGTTTAATTGGTTTTGGGTAGTTGGTGGTTTTTGGTTGTTTTATTAAGTTTAATTTAGGTTTACAAAGCAGTTGGTGATTGGTTGACTTAGTATGTTTGATGGTTTTAGATAAGTGGTTTGTTGGTTTGTCTAAGATGTGAAATCTAAGATACTTAATTTGAATCATTTATGAATTTACCTGAGTTTTGTCAGGTAATACCACAATCTATCTATACTAACTATATATTTAAAGTAGAAAAGTATGTGTGTATGTCTATATGATCCTAATAATCTGATTGCCCAATGACTATGCTTAGGCAATGCATTAATTTAGTAGAACAATTCTGATTGGTTAAACAGAGATCATTCTCAGATAGTGCATTAAATAATAAGTGCTTATAATGTTAAAGCAAATAATTTCAAACTTCAGAAAGACTCAAACTTAATGGATACTATATAGTGGTTTAAATCTAAACACATATATAAATATCTATTATATATAATTTAAAACTGATCTGAAAGCAAAAAAAAGACTAAAAATAAAATGCTGAGCCAACAAGTAACAAGGTTATATAAATTTGAATTTATTTTGGGAAGGCCAACCAGGGGAAGGATACTTCCAAAAAGTGAACTAAACAATGAAATGAACTTCAGCAAGAGGAGGGCACCCCAGAGAGGCAAATGCCATATCCTGTTGCCAGCGGGAAAGTCATGAGAAGGAAGGGGGGTTACGTGTGCAGGGGCTTGCACCACTATTGAGCACGTATGTAGGAAGGGGTCTGAAATGATGAACCAAAAAGGGAACCAGGATGAGACCATCTGGCGGTGACAGGGTGGGAGGTACCCAAAAATCCACACTTGAAAGTGGTCCATTAGGTGTGACTGGAACCGGCGTAGAGCTTCCTGGAGGGTGGGAGTATGCCTGAGATAGCATCTAAGACAATCATATGGATAGTCCACGTAGCGATTGCTACTACCAAAGCATTGAGAAAAGGTGGAAGAGGGAAAACGATGGATAAAGCAAACATGTCCTGAGACAGGCTGAAGGGCTGTGCCTGATCCTGGTGAAATAGACATTGTACCTCACGCCATATCACTTTTGATGGAGGGCACTCTTACAGGCGGTGAACCAGCGTTCCATACTGGCCACATACAATACAGGATGAGTGCAAAGCGTTAGAGCGCTCAGCAGTATGGTATACCCGTCTCAAGCAGCGCCACACATGATAAAATATGCGGCTGCAGAAGAGGGCATTGGGCATACTTCCAGATGGCTTTCTGGGTATTGAGGGAGTAGGGGATGTCCACCATGTCCAGGTAGGCCACCCTGGCTATGGTAGGGGATCTCATGGGTATTACTCCGTTCAGAATGGGTAGTCCTTGTACTTTCTGGGTGAACTGAGGAGAAAGGCGCCCCCTCTGGGTGGTGTGCCCACAGATGAGAATTCTTCACTCAGAGCTCCGCATGGAGAGGAGAGTTCTTTTGAAGTGGGGCGACGTCCCATGTGTGCCCGCAGCAGAAGGATGTGAGTCAAGGTACTTTAACAGAGAATGGTGGTGGGTAGGATTGCTGAGGCCCATGGCGCGGGAGAAGTTAGAGTGGGCCGCGCGGGACCAGTGCTGGGCTGAGATTGTAGGGAAGGTGACGGCGGCGATCCAGATGCCAAGGATTTTGGCATCATGGGCCTCAGAGTTGAGCAGGCCCATACCACCACCATGGCGAGGGCCAAACATGACATCCAGGTGCACTGGCGGTGGGCGGCCTAACCAAAGCCACCCTTGCAGAAGGGCGTATAATGACTTGAAGAAATGGGGGAAAAAGCGATGGCGTGGGCCTCAAACCAAACTTTATAGAGTAGCATAGAGTTGGCTAGCACTACCCTGCCTGTAAGGGAGGTCTGGCGGGCTTTGAGGGAAGCTATGCGTTTTGTAACGTTGTCTAGGATATGGTTTTCCATCACCGTTGTGGCGTACCCTCCTGCCTCCAGCCACAAACCCAAATGGCGGACAGGGCCTACGGTGGGGCGTGGCACAAAGGGGAGTACAAGCGGGGTGGAGTGGGGTGGGCAGGGCAAGCGATCCTGTGAGCTGGTTGATGAGGCAGTTAGGAAACGGGGCGCTGGGGCCCAGCAGGCTTGATACCAACCAAGGAGAATAATTTCGGTTTTGGAGGCGTTAAGTGGAGCATTACTTACCCTGGAGTAAACCTGGATAGTATCTTTAAGCGCGCGTGCATCATGATTGTTAGACACCCCAATCACACAGTCATCAGCAAATGCCATCATCTTGACTGGTGCTTGGCCTTGCACATGGACACCAGTAGGCGGGCATTCACATTTTGAAGAAGTGGGTCAAGGCTGAAGTTATAAAAGAGTGGGCTAAGAGGGTCACCTTGGCGTAGGCCCCTTTGAGGGTGGACTACATTGTGAGGAAGCCAGGGCCACGCACAGCCATTGTGGCAGATTCCGTTAACAACATCACCCAATTAATGAAGTGAAAGGGGAGGCGGAACTTGTGGAGGCAGGCTCTGAGGTAATCCCAGTTGACTATATCATAGGCCTTCTGCTGGTCTAAAAATAAAAGTGCTCCAGAAGCCGTGGATTGACAGACTTTTTTACGATGTGTATATTGTCCCAAATCGACCTTTTGGGGATGAAACCAAATTGTTCAGGGGAAATGAGAGCAGAGGCAACAGCCTCTGACGGTTAGCCATGATTTTAGTAGATTTTTTTGTTTCTGTGTTAGTGAGTGAAATGGGCGCCAGTTGGCCAAGTCCAGCTTATCCCATTTCTTGTACAACATTATCGTGAAGGCCTCTTGCCTTCCAGGTAGGAGGCGCGTTTCCATAAGGCCTTGGTTCATTGAGGCAAGCAGCAAGGAGGAAAAGTCTTCGAAATACTTCTTATAGAACTCATAAGGGATGCTGTCTGGAACTGGGCATTTCCTGTATAATGCACCGCAAATGGCGGACTAGAGTTCGTCCTGAGTAATCAAATTCATTAACTCTGGGAATTGGGAAACGGTGCAGATATGTGCGCTTTTGAGAAACCTTTCCATTTAAGCTGGCGGAACTGGATTAGAGTGATACAACTCAGAGTAATTATTTTGTATTTCAATCGCCACTTTGGCTGGCGTATCCACAACGGAGTGGTCTGGCCTTCACACATGTGTGCAGGCCAAACTCTGGTGCAGTGCAAAGAATTTTTGAAAAAGTAAGCAGAACATGTATCGCCTGCTGTTAAATGCTTTGCTTTATACTGAACACAAACCCGATTCCTATGTTGTCTTACCAGTGCATTGAGGTGAGCGGACACTTCTGCCCACTTGTGACCCCAAGCTGGGCTGTAGCCTGCAGCAGGGACGTTAGACTCCAGGTGGTCCAATTCTGCCAGCATGTGCAAAATGACTGCTGAGGAAGCCCATGAGCAATGGGAGGAGAAGTGGTGATCCTGGCGGATTGTGTTCACTTTGAAGATTGACCAGGTGTAAATTGGGTCTGCACATAATGATACAATAAACTCTGGAGCCAAGTTCAAAGTTTCCACCCATGAGGAAACTCTTGGTGATGCAATCTCAGTGGGGTGAAGTTTGCACCACTTCAGCTCCTGGGCCACTGTATGGACAAATGGAAGGAAGCCAATACCATCATGAGGTCAGAGAAATCGATTTTTATCATGGTGAAGTGGGAAATTTGGGATTGAAATTTCAACGGTGCAGAATAAGGTCATTGAAGATCATGGACCTTAGCTGGCTGTTGTGCACGTGGGGGTGAAACATGTTAGTGAGTAGTAGTGCATGATGCGGAAGAGTATTGAACAACCCTAGGGTGGCTTTGAGAATTCAAAGTTCAATGTGCCCCTGTGGGGGTGTAGGTGATGAGAGCCAGCGGTCTGTGGTTGGGTTAGTCCAGCAGTTCATGTCACCAACAACAAATGGGTCAGGGAGTAGCAGAAGGGAATTGATGGCCTAGAAGAATTCCCAACAATCTCGTGCACAGGTTTGGGTGTAAATATTAATGACAGCGTGCAATTCATCATCCCATGAAAAGGTGACTACAAGGACATGGCTGTTGTACAATTTTGATGAAATATTTTTAAAACTATGGTTCACTCAAACAAGAACCCCACAGTGCATAGACTAAAAGGAAAGGGAAGGGAGGAGCATGTTTTCCCATGTTTCCTCTGCATTGCGCAGACAGTGGGTTTCCTGAATGGCCAGGATGTCCACGGGGAAATTATTTTTAAAAAATTCAGTTTTCTAGCCCGGGATGGCGAGGCCTTGAGTCCAGTGATGTTTAATGTCCCCAAAGTAAAGGATCCCCCCATCGCACCTTAGGTGTGAGGGGAAGGGCACCCATGTCCTTCAGCCTTCTTGTTCTCAGCACGTTGCTGCTTGGCATCATGGGTATTCTGTGCAATGGAGTATGGTTTGGTATGGGAAGCTTTAGCTGTGGGGTTCGCGTTGGCTTTTGCCTTCTGCTTTTTCCCCACTGTGGGATGAGTTTTTGGCGTTGTGTGCACTTGCAGTGCACCATTGCATGAAGTTGGAATCTTGGCATGAATATTATTGGGCTCTTCAGTTCCAATTAATGCTTGGTAGCATTGGTTGGGTGAAATTGACTCACCTTTCAGGTTTTCATCTTGGGTGGCTCAATTGGCTTGAGCGTCCCAATATGATTGGTGGAGGGATTCATGAGCCGCTTCCACCATGCAAGTCTCAATGTCCTCCTGGAGCTGGGCTGGTGGGATCGCGGATGCAGTCTTGGACACCTCCTTGGCCACCACCTTGTGGGCCTGCTTGGCCTTCTTACGCTCCTGTGGGGACACAGGTTTTACTTGAATAAAGCGTCCTTGTGCTCCCCACGGGAAGGCTGCATTGGTGTCCATTGCTGGTTCATAGTGAGCGTCTGCACCGCATATTGCATCCAAGATAATTTCAGTTTGAGTAATGCCCTCTTTGGTGGGGCAGGTATGGGCCTTGTGGCCAAAAGCATGACAGAAAGTGCAGATAGGAGGCGCGCTATCCATGGTGATCCTGAATGGGTGGGAGTCTTGCCCATTGATTTCAATAAAAGTGGTATGTGGGATTTGGGTCAAATCATCCGCTATCCTCACAGATGGGGAGAGAACAGCAATTGCTTTGCCCATGCACAGGTCTGGCATGAGTGTAAAGCGCTGCATCTCAAAGGATTGAATTTCCCCATATTTGGTGAGCCCAGCCTTCAGATGGTACTCTAACATGGCGCGCTTGACTGTAGTAGGTAGGAAGTTAAAAGTTACAAAAATCTGGTTCAATTTTGTCCAGTGGGTTCATTTAGTTTTTACTACCCATTGACCATCCGGGAGGTTCACTACTACTCACACATGTGCGGCTTTGTCCGCCGCATCTTTAGTTTTGAATCCAAGATCCAGCCAACCATGAGGCATGGAATGTGGTGTGACGTACACCACATTCAGGAAATGTGTGTGTACATCTCCACAAAACTTCTCCCAAAGCGCCATCTGTTGAATATCCAGGACCACACACCCCGTGTTCCATTAACAATAGTGGTTGGGAGTGCAGCGTATTGATGAACTGGTTGCAGCACACTTGCCAGGCCAAAATTTCTGGGGAAATAGTAACTGCCAGTTTTTTACTACTAATTCTATCTATTCTGCCAGATTTTCCAGGGCATTTACAAAACTTAGTTGATGTGGGGCCTACACCTGTGCCCTTAACTTTACTCACCCAACTGCTCCCTGACATTGGGTGCAACTAATCTTTTCAATGGGATTATCAAACTTTACCTAGACTTAAATTGAATTTGTTGCGAAAGTGTTTGCAATGAGAGAGAAAAGTTACAAAGTTATATAAAAACTTATATGTATCTGTGCTTACCTTGTTTTTTCCCTGGACTATAAGATGCTAAGTTATTCATTTTTAAATAATTTTCAATCAAGTCTAAGTTAAATCTAAAACCTTAGGGTATGTTAGCTTAACTAATTGTCCATTCATCTTTAGAAAATAACAACTTTATTTACTTTTTTTACTATTTCTGAATACTTTTTAAGTAGTTTCCCCATATCTATAAAAATTCTGTGCCTAGGTAGGTTGAAATTGGTTCAGTAATCTAAAATATGATATGCAATATATATATATATACAATGAATTTTAAATATAGAGATGTTTTGTTTAACAGTTTGGTGGTATTTGATTGATCCAATAGGTTTAATTTAAATTGCTGAATAGTTGGTGATTTTTTGTCAATCAATGGATCCTATGGTTTTGGGTAAGTGGTTGATGGTTTTTTATTGATTTTATATTTAAATCAAATATAGCTGAAAGTTGGTGATTTTTGATTTATCTGATAAAGCTTAATTTTGATTTTCTAAGGAGTTAGTGTAAATTTGGTTGGTTCTTAAATTCAATTGGTTTTGACTGAGTGGTTGGTGGTTTTTTAATTGATTTTATAGGTTCTTTGGCTTTGGCAAGTGTTTTGATGGTTTTAGTAATTCAATAGGGCCAATTGGTTTTGGTTAAGTGATTGTTAGTTTTTGATTGATTTGGTAGGTTCAACTGAATTGAGTAAGTTACTGGTGATTACTTGGTTTGATATAACCAGTTATAATGATTAAGAGGTTTCATGTTATCTATAAAATATATTCAAAATTAATCACTTCAACTCATCTGGTAATAAATAAACCCAAGCAACGCCGGGTAACTCCACTAGTTTAATTAAAAAATAACTGTTTTACATTACTGCCAAAAAATAATTAGTCATACAAGCTTATAAAGAACTGGAGGCTGTAACCCACTTATGATTATTTGCTTACAAATCAGTTTGTAGCTTACCTCATAAATAGCATAATCATGATAAACTTTCTTTTGATAGGGTTTTGGTTAAAAAAGTGAAAGTTATGGTTGGTACGTTTGGATTTTAAACATTTGAAGCTATATTTGGGGATGCTTGCAACAGCACGTTGATCCAAAATACCAATATTAAAGCTATAGAATGATCATTGTGTTTGTATATTTTATTGTATTGATTTACGATAATTCACAAGGAATACATCCATCTTATTTTAAATTATAGATATTTTCCATTTTATAAACCAATTGCAATTTATCCAATTGTTGGATCCTACAACTGGAAGCAACAAGTTGGGTTGGATTCAACCTACACTTGTACTGTTCAAAAGGCATAATCTTGTAAATACTTCCTTAGCTGAATTGAAGTCTGACCCAAAATCTTGGTTGAATTGAGCCAAATTTTACCAGATAAATAAAATTCCTATAATGAGTAAGTGCATTTCTTATAAGATTACGCCTATAGAGCTCTGTATTCCATACTTGACGTCTCTTTGACTGCAAGCTTGCAGCATCTTCAGCCAATTATTTATTGCCCAGCGCTTATGTTCAATATTCTCCAGAAGGTATGAAGGCAAGGTGTTATTTAAAGCATAAAGGATCTTCAAAGCTGCGACATACATATCATACAGAAGCGCTAAAAGCTTTAACTTGGCTTTCAGATTATGGCTTGAGTTCTAACAGCTTACCTTTTTTCTTTCTCTTCTGAACCCAGAAATTAAGATGAGGTAGGCTACCTATATAAGCACTCTAATTTGCTAGCCATCTTGTTGCCAAAAAAGTTATGCTTGTAGCATGTCATATCTTAACCCACAGGAGTGTACTGGCAGTGAGCTTGGGATGTCACCTTCACAGCTTGTGCAATTAATTTTGTATGGTTTCAAAATAAAGCTATTGTATCCAAGTGCCCTCTGCCTTGCAAAAAGGGCAGTCCTTTTCACCAAGTTCCCAGTGCGCGCCATCATATTTTCAGTAATGTGAATCTTTTCTAGGCTAATTGCATGAGACACCCCTGAATATGACCAAATCCACTCCCCTAGAATGCAAACAAAGTGCCTTGCTATCTTCTCCTTGGCGGCTCCATGTCATCCATCATTGTTGAGGACCTTTTTCCCTTCGTTGTGGACTGTTTGAATCATTTATAAAGGCTTCAAAGCTTAGTAGTTTATTAATACATACACTAAATCATCTAAGCACTGCAGTTGCCTGCACTCAAGTGATTGTCTGCATGTTATTAGACTATGTAAACTCTACTGGGGATGGGGTGGATAAAGCATTTAAGTACTTGGATAATCTGGCGAGAAACCTATTTAATTGTGATTCTGTTCTAAGGAAAGCCGCACTTAAGCTGCTGCGTCATCTGCTTCCCTACCATTCTAAGCTGAATATTAGCCAAATTAAACACTTTTTCTTTATAAGTGAAGGAAAAAGCTTAGAGGTATTGGTTGTGTCATCTCCTTAATAATTAGGCTGTTAGGCTTGGTGCTTTAATGGGCATTGAAGGACACCTCTTAGATGCCATAGAATCTTCAAAGAGCTTAGAATTTTTGGTGGACTCCCTAAAAATTATATCTGAGATAAAGGGATACTCTGAATATTCTATTGCGATGTTAATTCAAGCCTTTGGGCATCATTTCTCTCTTCCAGGAGGCAAAGATAAGTTGCTAATAAAAACACTGGAGAAGCATGTAGTGTAAGTTTGCATTGTTGAATCCACCGCTCTATTTAGATCTCTCTTCTTAGAGTACAATACCAACATGTTGTAACTCATCTTAGGCTATCCATTTAAAATTTTAAACCCAAGTAGTTATACTACATATTCTTTATCTGAGCACCCAAAGATACTTGAATACGCAACTAATATTGTGAACTTGGATTCAAGTAATTTAGTATGAAACAAACTAAGTATGATCAAGAATATCTTTGAGCACTAGCATTGAGTCGCTATGGTGTTTCCTGTAGCACTGTGAGCCTGCGTTTAAAAACAACTTTCTTCACTTGAGGCTCCAACTAAATGACTTTAAATCGCCACTTAAGGTGATCTATTATTATTCAAGGCTAAATTTACCTATTATGTTGTTATCAATAAATTGATGAGGCTGGAAATTTCCGCTTAGTACTAAGATCAAACATGTTTAAATTATGCTTCTCTTTGATCATATAAGTAATAAACTGACTGATCATGTAACATAGCTTTGGGTAATTAGAGCGATGAGTTTTTTTAAAGATTAGATAGTTTGCAATTTGGTTCACAATTTACTTTATCTTGTTAATGCACAACCAAGTATTTTAAAAAATAGTATAAAATATTAGAGTGAGCAAAAGTTTTTGATTTGGTATATGACTAAAGAGACAATTATATCAATTCCATATTTTAAAGTCAGTAACCTTTATTATATCTGATCTCCTCATGGGGCCAAGTTATAGCTACGCTGATACAAATTTTTTTCATATCTAGCTAACCTAGATTCTACTTTTTGATAACCAATAAAGTAGGTAGGCGCTGGTTAGCTAAAATAAGACTCTATAGCTGATTTAAAAATACAGATTTAATGACAAGCTGAATATTCCAGCGTCACTTTAATTATAATCTTCCAGTTGATTCTAATTGATTAATTTAGTTTTTTAAATTGTAGATAGTATATCAACATGTAATCCTGGCCTATCAGATCATGTGAAGTAAGGGTTTACCCCCAGTACCTGGGGCTTTCCTCCATCTATTTAATAAAACTCTAACACTGGCTGAATGACAGACTGATATCTGAAACCATTAAGGCTGATAGGTTCAATCTATTTGTCTGAGTGGTTGAAAATTGTCAAATATATCTAATATTTTAACAAATTGCTTACCTGAAATTAAACAATCTACTTAATAAAAATCAGACACTGACTGACTGACAACACCGGATAAGCTTAATTCCAGCTGGCATATTTTAAGCTATAAATAAACTTTTTATTAGCTTATGGATTTACCTTACGTTGCTCAAGTTTAATTATTACCAGATAGTTTTGATATGATTAACTTAGGTTTTTTATTATAGATAAAAATAAATTAAATAAAAGAAATAAATAAATAAATGAGTTAAATATATAAATTGAATGGAATAATTTATATAAATTGCATAAATCATAAATTAAAACTAGATGAATTAATAAATTAGATGATAAAAAGATTGAGCTGGGAACTAAGCCTGCAACTTAAAGTTAACCTTAAGGTTAATCGTTAATCATTTATTGCCTTTTGTTTAGTTTTGGAAGAAAAATTTGGTTAATTATATGATATATTTGACAATCTTCAACCACTTGGCCAAATAGATTGAGCCTATTAGACTCAATGTCAGTCAGTCAGTGCTAGAGTCTTAATAAGTAGATTTAAAATTAATTTTTTGATTTATAGTTTCTAGCTAATCAGCGCATGGAAATCACGGCAAAACTTGGCAACTATAATTATGACATCAATATAGAAATCAAGCTGATATACCACCCATCCAATCAATATGAGTGTGCCCAACTGTATGTGCATGGCTATGCTATTAAACCTGATGTCAAGTTTGGCAATTTACTAAACAACTACAGAATTATGTGCCCAATCTAAACCTAATTTTTAAAAAAGCTAACGAACCTATCAAATCTATCAAATCACCAACCACTTAGCAAAACAATTGTCCTATCAAATCAACTGAATAACAAAAAATTGTTAAAAAAATATTTTCAAAATATGCTTGCCACCCAGGCATAGAACAGGTCAAGCCAGTATAAAATATGTTTTCTAAGTTTGGTTTATACTAGGTCATTAGTTTAGGAGGAGATGTGGAACACGCCCACAACCCACATATTGATCTTGTTATACAAAAATAGTACCCAGATGGAGCTGATTTAAGTTTTACCCAGCCTCCCTCATAACGTTGGATTATATCAAGGCTAGTCATATCAGCATCAAAAAAATTTCATTGTTATAACTTTAGTTCACCATAACCTATTACAAAATATAAGTGAAAATTAGCTATTGGGTATCTGCTGTAATGAGGTACTTTTATTTGGTGAAATACTTAAGAAACTAACAAGATATTTAAGCTTAGTCTAACAATTCTCAGAAATAGATGTATAATGTTTTTTATGCTGACCTTCCTTTAATTTTATTTAACTGAGGCAAGCTGACCAGGGGACGGAAATTACCAAGCTCCAAGGAGCAAAATACTATGCTAGAATTTAAATGAACAGAAAGAGATGAACGGATCACTAAAACCAAGGCAAATAAATAAAAATTAAAATTAAAACTAAAATTAACCAACCAGGTCAGATTCAGTAAACTACTATGCATCCATGGTGGGGGGGTGAGTCAGGATCAGGAGGCTCATCTTCCTCCTCTGTGTTGGACAGTGTGTGGCAGAGCGCTGAGAGCATGGGCATGGGTGCATCCTCAAAATGGGGGTCAAGGTAGAAAAGTGGCCCTAGAAGCTTGAATTTAGCTATGAGGAGTTTTCTGATATATTCAGAAAGGGCTTTTTCAGCCTTGAGGCAAACTTTGGGTAGCATGGTAAAGTTGGTAATATTGTTGCTGGTAATGTGGGTCTTGGAACCAAATTTTGCGACTATTGCAACTTTTTATACTGCCTTGTGGCCAACTTGTTGGAATCAGAGGAATCCTTTTTTATGAATTTGTTACATGGGGAAGGATAGGTGCAGGTACCCCCTTGGCCAAGACTGCAACTGATTTAACTACAGCCTTTAAAAGGGGGCAAGAATCAGGGGAGGCAACAGCCTCTTTGGTTAGTTAATGGTCACTTCAGAATTCATCCACATCTGAGCGTAAAGCATAGTTGTGAGTTGGGAATTGAGCCACATATTCTGTGTTTAGGTACATTTTGAGGCCTAGGCCTTGGCTGAGTCAGGGATGGGATTTCTTAAATCATCAACTTCCTCCAAATAATTCCAGAGATTTTGGTTGAAGATGATAGGTTGATCGGCATATGGGTGGGCTGGATTGGGTGGATGGGTGGGTTTTTTTAATTTACTGGGGTCCATGCTGGCTCCTGGTTAGTTGGAGTAGGAGTGGCTGTTTGACATGTCAGTTTCTTATTGGTTGCATCTGTGGCAGTTGCATCTACATTTTGGGTGGAGGGGTGGAGGATTATGCCTCATTCAAAGAAAGTGTTAATGCCAGCTATAGGAGCATCATGGGGGGAGTTAGCACATGGATTCATCTTGGGCTATGGTGGTGCAGTGCCGCTTTGAGTGGTCCAGGTTGAAACAAATGGGGCAGATTGTGCGCTCCTTACCTATTTTGGCCCAGGAAGGGTGGGGGCAGAGGGGACAACAGTGCGAGGGGGAATCAAAATGGCAATTTTGCTTGATATTGGGCGTGTGGTTGTAAAGGCGTGAGGGCCCACTAGTCAGTTGGCTCCATTAGGAACCACTAATTGTAAAATGGGGCCAGCGCCATACACTGAAAACCCAGTTTTTATTTCGTTATATAAAGTTTCAGGGGGGTGAGTGAAGAGGCCTGCAAATTGAACCACAAGAGTGGTATCATCAGGAAACTGGGTGCAAGTGGTTGGGATGGGGGTTTCCTGGAACACCAGGGGAATGTTGGCTGTGATTGTAGCATCAGCTTTGCAGGTGAAGCTGAGGTTAAGTTAACCTTTGTAGGGGCGGAAGTCAATAAAGCCTGCAGGCTGCATAAGCACATGAACTAATTTGATTATTTTTTTGTCATTGTAGGGGTACAAGTTGCCATATTTGACTCAGAGGCTGAATCACATCTGAGGGAATTTATATGACCACATTATCCAGCTTGTGAATTATTTAAGCTTCAATTAATTTAAGATAATTGGTTCATTTATTCAATTTAGATTATTGATTGAGTTTTGAGATGTTGAACAATTATTCCGTCTCTTTGAAATAATCACCAATTAAATAGTTGATTGTAATTCACAGAGGATCGAATCCAATGAGAATTATAATTCCTATTTCATTGGGGATTGTTTCTGACAATTTAGAGATGAGTAAATTGGCTAGAAATGGGTAATTACTCATGGGAAATCGTTGGTTTGGTTGCCAACATGTGGGCTGATACAAATAGTGATTTAATTACCCTATTCCTCATGAATATCAGCTAAAATATTTCCCAAAATTGAACCAATATCCCTTTTCTGTCAGCTAGGCATGCTGAGATCATCATAGATATCCCTTTTCGGCGGCTAGGCATGCCAAGGCCTCATGGATATCCCTTTTCTGTTGTCTAGGCGTGCTGAGAACCTCATGGTTACCACAAATACCCTTAACACATGTCCTTCATCATTTTACCCTATAAATATTCCCCCATTCTACTAATTAAAAACGCCTTAGAACTGTGAATACTTTATTGTTTTCTATTGACTGTCTACTTCAGAGTGAAGTTGTGAAGAAATCTTCCTGTCTAAATGTCAACACCAGAGTGAGGCTGAAGTCACTTAAACTTTTTATTGCCAGAGTAGGGCCAAAGCTACCCAATTATCCAAACCTAACTAGCCTAATTGTCTTCATACAATTAGCAAATTTGTGTTTATTCCCAGAAGTCAGTAGTTAAGAGAATCTGTGCATCAGTAGAAACCCCATGGTTTTTACACGTGGTGCTCACTACAGGGGTTGAGTCAAGTTTACTAGAACATAATAACGCCTAATTACTTAACTAATATGGAACATTGAAGAAATGAAGAAACAGGGTCATCAGCAGAACACCGGGGAAATATCCAATTAGAGGCTGGAATACTGGTAGGTCCTCAATACATCCATCTATCAATGATTGGAGTAAATGAGAACGCCATAACAATTTATGAATCACCTTTGGAGCGAATCTGAGATAATATACCCAGCATTAGTAATATCCTAATGAGAGGATTCCAAATCTTACTGACTGATACATCAGACTGAAGCTGTGGATTATTCCACCACATTACCAATCAGGAAGAGTGAAGACTAAACTTCAAAAACTTTTTTAACATGAGCACCTCAATGTTAATAGGATACTTGTGGAGCTTTGCAATATCAGCAGTTATATTATCAAATATGTACAGCTGACTACCCAAAACATAAGAGCCATTCAAGTACAGTTGCAGGCAGTGATCGCTATCTTGTTGAGTATACCCAAAATAACAGCTTACAACAGCAGGCGCTGATGCGAAATTTGGATGTCAGTTTTCAGCAGATTCACGCTGGTTTTAATTTCACTTCACAGTGTGTCCAACAATCAATTACCCAAATTAAGAATCTGGTGGCTGAACTGAATACAAAACTTTGGGGGATAGTCGAGGAGATCATCAACCAAATCAGGTTTAATTACTGATGGAAACATGATGTGGATAAGCATTGCTGATTAGCTGAATAGAATATCACTGATTTAATTTGAGCTCAGGAGGCAGCTGTGCCAATGGCTGCAGCCAACACCAAAACTCACACGGTCTTGCTTGATTAAGTTAAAGGAAGACAGAAAATTAAGAGTACCATTGAAAATATGGAAAGAAAATTCTAATGATTCAATGAAGAGATGAGAGCTGAAATTGATAAGCTTTGCACAGAAATAGAAATCATCAACAAGAACGCTTTAGAATTGGCAACTCAATATGAGTTAGATATATTGAAACTCAAAGTCATTAAATCAGATGATGAAATGTTTAAATACAAAAAAGAGAACCGTGAATTGTATGAGCATTTATTCCATGTACTAAATTGAGAGGACAAGATGCAGAAAGAAGTCAAAACCCTGAAAGCGACTTTACATGTGGAAATTAATAAAAATTGTCAACTTTGGGAAAACAACTAAAAACGCTTGGCTTAAGAAGATAAAATCCTTAGATGATTGGATGACCTCAAAAATTCTAAGTGTACTTGTTCATGGGATGAGTACCATGAGGCGAATCTATTTAAGGAAGAATTGTCATCCATGTAAGCATAGAGTATCGCCAACAGCACCATCCAATCTGTTTGGAAAATGCCCCAGACCATTGTGGCACTTCCTGAAGTAACACCTGAAGTAACTCCAGTGTCTGATCAAATCCTGATTAGAAGTTCTGGCCCAATTATTATTGAAGGTTTCAAGAGTACTCCAAAGTTGCCCACTTTCCATCAGGATAATGCGCCTGCCTTCTTCCAGTTATTTGAAATGATGATGTACAGTTATAGTGACCAACAAAAAGCTATCACTGTCATGAATTGTCTCAATATTTTGTGCCAAAACCTAGTTTTGCCTTACCTTTGTGGGGAGAACTGGAGTTATAAGGAGGCGAAGGAGGCGATTCTGACCAAATTTGGTAGTCCACATAAAATGGCAGCTCAGAAACAAGAATATATGGGCATTCAATTTAAGAAGGATGAAACGGTGAGTGCATTTGCTGACCATTTTTATGAAGAAGCTCAGATCCTCAATGGGGCAAATATGATGACTGATTTTGATGGGAGAATTGTGATGCAAACCGTGTTGTGCCCTTATCACAAATTACACTGAATGATGTCCTCCACTTTGACCAGTAGATACACCATTGCTCAAATGGTAGAACACCTAAGAGTTTTATTGGCAACATTCAATGCACCATATAGTACATATAAGCTGAATAACCAGTCAAACAATAATAAGGGATCAGGGCAATTCCCCAACAAACCAAGAGATTTCAACAATCATGAGATTCAAGAAAAACTAAATGAAGGAGCTAAACCATTCAAGCCTCGTTTAACTTGCAATAAGTGTGGACAGTCTGGGAACTTTGCCAATAAATGTGGACAACGCAAACCAAAGGATCAGGAAAATTTAGTCCAGCATAAGGATAAACAGGAAACTTCCAACGGGCAGGGAAAAGACCCTGCGGTCTAGATGTGGAACAGTCTAGAACCGCAGTTAACCAAGTTCCCCCAGATAAATCAGATAGCTTTGACAAGTCAGATCTATTTGCGGATGAGCCTGAATTAGATCCCCTTTATCAGATTGTGTACCAAGATGTAAATGTAATAACAAGATCAAAATCAAAGGAGATTGCCCTGAAATTATATAGGAGGTAGCTCGCCTGTATGTCCAACAGATAATGGAGAAGGTCTAAAATGCTGAAACCAAGATGGACTTATTGAATACCAAGTTAGACGGAGTTAATGTATCGATTCCAATTGGTACAATTTGGGAAACGTTCCCTGATATATCAGCATAGTTAATTCATACCCTGGATTCAGCCAACGAATCTGCTATACATGCAGTAAACAATAGCTTAATTTATTTTTCTGAGTGCACATATACAGATATTTTGGTGAACCAATCCCTGTTAGAGAAATAATTGACAATGGAGCGCCAATTAATATAGTATAAACCAAATTAGTAAAGAAATTAAAGGCCAAACCGGATTTGGAGCACCAGAAGCAGTACAGGACAGCAGGCCCTGACTCTACAACTTCCTGTGGGGCTTATAGCGCTCTACTGCTACAGTTTGGATCCTTGGTCATATCGGCGCCAGCAATTGTTCTAGCTAACCAGAATTATGACATACTCATTGGCACTGACTTTATGTGGAAGTATGGGGTCAAATGTGACTTTGAGGAAGAAACTTTGACAATTCTGGGGGCAGATGTTGCCGATGGTATATCAACGCGAGGGGAAAGCGCCCCTTAGTAGACGGAACAATTTTATCAAATTAGTCTATAAAGATGGAATACTACCTATCAGTTACAAATTAGTCAGAAAAAAAGCCCAGAAATTACCTAAATATGTAAACAAAAATCGTGGGATCCTGATCTGTTCTAAGTTAGATGTTATAATTGAACCAGGAATGCAACAACTTGTGGAAACTAGACTGAACTTGGAGATCCCAGAGCATTTATATTCAGAAATCAAAACCCCTTGGCAACAATTGAGGATCAAACCTTGGGTAGCCCCAGGAATTTTAATCCCTAGTCATGAGGAGATTTGGGTCCTTTTAGCCAATCTGAAAAAAATCTCCAATAAAGGTCAAATGACACCAGGTGGTTGCATTTGCCCAACTAAAACTGATAGTGGAGATTCGTTCCTTCCATGAATTTGGTGAATTAGACAAATTGGGACTTCCAAAAGAAATTGATGGGAAAATCCATATGCTAATCAAATGGGATAGGTTAGCCATATTAATGGAGGACCAAAAAGACAAAGTTCTGGCCTTATTTAAGAAATACTGAGTTATTTTCGTGCAGGATGACCATGATCTCAGGTGTGCAAAGGATGTTTTATACCAAGTTGATACTGGGGATGATGGTCCAATTTGATTGAGGCCTATTTATGGTCCAGGGCAGCAGAGGCAGTTGTTGCCAAAGAAATTGAAAAACTAATAGAGCATGGAATGCTCATACCATCATCCAGCCCATGGGCGAGTCCTATATTAATAGTTAAGAAGAAAGATGGTTCAAATCGAGTTGTAATAGTTTACCATCAGTTAAATAAAATCACAAAAAAGGACTTGTACCCCCTGCTTAGGATCGATGATGCATTGGATTGGTTAGGAGGAGCCAAGTTTTTCTCCGCCATGGATTTAATCTCCAGATATTGGCAGATAGACATGCCCCCAGAAGACCAAGAGAAGTGTGCTATTATCACAGCACAGGGGTTGTATCAGCTGACAAGGATGCCTCAAGGCTTACGCAACGCCCCCGCGACATTTCAATGGGCTATAGACATGATTTTGTCAGATTTGAAGCTGTCCTGTGTCCTAGTCTATCTGGACGACATTAATGTATTCAGCTGAATGTTTACCAATCATGTACAACATCTTGAGGAAGTATTCAAGTGACTGGCATCAGCGAATCTCAAAATCAGGCCAAGAAAATGCCATTTCTTTAAGGAGGAATTAAAATACTTAGGATTAGTAATTAACGCTGAGAGACTTAAGCCCCAAGTCCAAAAGATAGAAGCAATTAATTGGATGTCAGTCCCCAAGAGCATACACAATATTCAAGTTTTCCTCAGAATGGTCAGCTAATATCGCCAATTCATTAAGGATTTCGCAAAAATAGCTGAGCTGCTTTTCCACCTATTGAAAGATCCAAAGAAGGGATTAGTAAGGAGTGATGAGGCTCAACCCACATTTATGAATTAAGAAAATACTTGATGATGAGTCCAATTTTAAAATACCCAAATTTTAGAGAAGCCATTCATTATTCAATTGGATGCATCGCTGATGGCAATAGGAGTTATCCTTAGCCAAGTGGATGACAAGGGGGATGAACACCCTGTAGCATATGTCAGCCAAACACTGTTGAAGGCTGAGAGGAACTTCACGGTTATGGAGTGAGAATGTCTTGAAGTAATCTATGCATGCAAGAAGTTTTGAGTCTATATCCATGGAACGCACTTCAAGGTCGTGACTGACCACGCCTCTCTCCAATGGCTTCATAACCTTAAAAGACCAGAAGGGAGATTGGCATGGTGGCTTTGAAGTTACAGGCCTATGACTTTGAGATAGAACATCGGGCAGGAGATGAGAATCAGAACGCTGATGGTCTGTCTAGGTTGCCAACCGTTCTTGCTGTGCAAGATTGTGCTAATGACCTAATTGAGTGAATAATATGTGGGGAATTGCAGGAAGATCCAAAAAATTCAAAAAGCATTAAAGAAAGCAATGGAAAATACTGAGCTTGTCAATGGACAATTATTCAAATAACAAATGAAAAGAGGCTTTTATTTCTGAAACCATCAGAATGCACTGAGATAATTTGGGCCGCCCACAAGGTTGTCAGACATGGTGGGTTTAAGATGCTTGAACATCCCTAGAAATACTACTATTGGGAGTCACTGAATTTTAATAAACAATTATATCACCTGTTGCATGGAATGTCAGATCCATAAGCCTCATAAGAACATGACAAATTACCATTTAGTGAAGCCAGGGTTTGCTTGGCACACTGTTTCAATTGACGTCATGGGGCCACTAAGTGGGAGTACAGGCGGTGTACGTTACATAATAGTAGCAATTGATCACCTTATGTGATGGGTCAAAACCCGAGCTTTATGTCAAGCAGATGCCCTAAGTATCGCCAAATTCATCCTGGAGCAGGTGGTATACCAACATGGGTGTCCCCAAGTGTTGCTGAGCAGCAATGTGACTAATTTTACCTCGTTTTTAATTCCATGCCTGAATGAACTAATGGGAATAAGGGGGTGGTGTCTGCACCCTATCAGCCTGAAATGAACGGAGTTGTGGAGTGAGTCAATGGAACACTTGCTGCTATGCTAAGGAAGCTGATCTCGGGTAAAGCATCATCTTGGGCGTCTTATCTAAGTTCAGTAATTTTTGTGTATAATATCAGTTTCCATTTGGTGATGGGAAAAATGCCATTCAAGTTATTGTATGGTTGCAGAGCAGCATTGCTGCCGATTCTCTATTCAGCAGTGGAGCTAACTCTGGTGATGAGTGCAGATAAATATCTATATTGACTTGCAAACATAATAGTAGATCTAAAAATTTCAAGCCTGTGATACAACAATCAAGAGAAGGATTCAGGCTAAAAAAGTCAATGATAAGAGTTAATCCAATCTTAGGGAATTATCCGTTGGAGATCAAGTAGCCTATTGCAATACCCATGGGTTTGGTAGCCAAAATAAGTTAGATGCACTATGCTCAGGACCATTTGAGGTTATTACAAAAATGGCAAATGATGCCTACATGATCAAGAATATATCCAATGGTCATGTGATTAATAGAGTACAAAGAAAATATCTTAAAAAATGGTATTAAATATATATATGAAAAGAAATTTAATATTTTTAAAAGTTAAAAATAATGAAAAAAAGAAAAAAAATAAAACAAAACAAAACAATAAAATAATAAAAAAAGAGAGAAGTTATTTTGAATTATTTTTATTTTTTAAACCTCAGGTTGCAAATTGCGAGCTCTTTGACGCCTCTGGGGGGAGGGAGGTTGAATGACAATGTTGTGAAAGAGGTCACTGAAGTCAATCTGAGATTGGATACTTGCAAGGGAAAGAGCAAGCCAAAACCAAGTTCGTTGAACTCAAGGTGGATTCTGCGAATATGAAACAATTAGAAGAGTAATGGGGATGTCCAGTTCAGCAAGTCAGGAAACCCTGGATTGGGGAGGAAAACAGAAATGCAGAAATATGAAATCTGCAAACAATTCTGTGTAATCTCAATATGACACAGGCGCTGGAAGCTGTGTCCAGAGTGCTTGACGGCGGGCTTTGTCAAGAACACTTGTCATATGAGAGAACAATAAACAAGGGAAATGTGCAGGGGGCTGCCAAACCATACCACCAGATATCGCCATTAAGGGAAGATATCATCGGATAGTCCAGTTGCAAAGTAATCATGCAGGCAGCGAATAGCATCTTGAAGGCGGCAGCTGCAGGCCTCCTGGAACTGGAAGGGAAAGGAAAGGTGAAAATTTGGCGATGCAGGGAGTGAAGTAGCCCATGTACATAGTACTTGCCCTGCAAATCTGAGTGAAAAGGAGGCAGAATCCTGATCAAGTAAAATATCAAGGTCATAAGGGGTGAAGGAGATATTAAGTGCCTCAGTCAATTTACCCCAAAGTTCATGATATGGAAGTTCTGCATGCTTGTCATTACCAATTGTTAATCTGGTAGACAAGTTAGTCAGTTTATAAAATTGGCAATTCAGAAAAGGAACTTGATGAGAAGATCCGACTCAATCAGGAAAGATTGATCTAAGTTGGGAGAAAATGCCTCATTATGCTCAAGAGCAATTACTGGATTTAGCACAATGGGAGCTGAATCCAGCAATGCCTCAAAATCAAGCTCAGCAACAAGAGAATGAGGGATGAAAGAATGGGAATTTAATGAAGAAACAGCCAACCCTGTCCCCTTTTCAGAAATTGGCACCGTTGTGGGAAGAGCTGATTAGGGGATTTCTGAATCAAGTTGACTTGGGGGGCTTAATCTAGCTGGACCGGAAAGGATACCTCTTTGAGCAGTTCATGACATTGCTCAAAAATGGGAGGCGTCCACTTCGTTCATACTAGATGAGATTCATTATAGAAGGAAATATTTGATGAAGACATTTTTAGCTGATAATCTGGTCAAGCGGGGGGATGTGTGGGAATTTATATGACCACATTATCCAGCTTGCAAATTATTTAAGCTTCAATTAATTTAAGATAATTGGTTCATATATATTAATTAAGCTTATTGATTAAGCTTTGAGACGTTGATCAATTATTCCGTCTCTTCAGCGATAATCACCAATTAAATAATCAATTGTAATTCACAGAGGATCAAATCTGATGAGAATTATAATTCCTATTTCATTGGGGATTGTTGCCAACAATTTGGAGATGAGTAAATTGACTCAAAATGGGTAATTACTCATAGGAAATCATCAGGTTTGGTTGCCGACATGTGGGCTGATACAAATAGTGATTTAAATACCCTATTCCTCATGAATATCAGCTAAAATATTTCCCTTTTCTGTCAGCTAGGCATGCTGAGATCATCATAGATATCCCTTTTCGTCGGCTAGGCATGCCAAGGCCTCATGGATATCCCTTTTCTGTTGGCTAGGCGTGCTGAGAACCTCAAGGTTGCCACAAATACCCTTAACACATGTCCTTCATCATTTTACCCTATAAATATTCCCTCATTCTACTAATTAAAAACGCCTTAGTACTGTGAATACTTTATTGTTTTCTAATATTGACTGTCTACTTCAGAGTGAAGTTGTGAAGAAATCTTCCTGTCTAAACGTCAACGCCAGAGTGAGGCCAAAGTCACTTAAGCCTTTTTATTGCCAGAGTAGGGCCAAAGATACCCAATTATCTGAACTTGACTAGGCTAAGTGTCTTCATACAATTAGAAATCTGTGTTTATTCCCAGAAGTCAGTAGTTAAGCAAACCTGTGCATCAGTAGAAACCCCGCGGTTTTTACAACATCTTGCTTTGGGGGAGCACAATGGGGCTATGAGGCACCATTTGAGAATGTGCGAGGTGGATGGCAAGAACCTGGGGGGAATGTATTGACCTGGGGAATTGGGGGGATGGTTGATCTGGTTTAAAAGCGTTTCCCTGCTGGGCGGAATATGCTAGGGGGTTTCGCCACTGCCCCATTTTGGAGCAGCAGGCGGTTGGGCTGAGGACATTGGCGGTTTGCTGTTTTTCAGTTTTCAGAGTTGTTTAGTTCTTCTATAATTCTAAATTTTCTTGAATGTGTTATTGAGCAGAAAGAAAAATCTGTTTGCTCTCTAGTTTTTAAGAAAGTCTATCTGGGTTAGCTGAGGATGAGGATGACCTTCCTTTAAGTTAAGGGATTTTATGATATATCTAAATAATTGAAAACCTGGAAAATGGTTTGACTACTGGTCACATTACTTATAAATAGATATGTAGTATTGTCTTAAAACTCTATTATATAAGAACCAGTATCATAGTGGTATGAGCATGTAAAGTTATTAAGAGCAATTTAGTAAATTCTGAGATGATGTGGACAAATATAGATATTATAGATATCTATTTAATTAGATAGGTTCATATTCATAATATAGACTGATGGTTAATAGGAAAACTGTTGTATAGATTAATACTAATCAACACCTTGATCCTATTTTAAGGAAGACAAGAGTTGATGAAAATCAAAATATTTTCAACAAATCGCCCCACTCCTATTGGCGTCAATGAACCAGAGTTTGTTGGAAACACGCCTATTACCAGGAGGCCATGAATCCTACGTTATAACCTTGTATAAAAAGGGTGACAATTTGGACCTGGCCAACTGGCGCCCAATCGCACTCTCCAACCCTGACACAAAAATTCTAACAAAAATTTTAGCAGCTAGTCTAGGCGCAATTGCATCTGACGTCCTATCACCCAACCAGTTTGGGTTTATACCAGGAGCGTTCAATCTGGAACAACATACACCCTGTTGCAAACATTTGACAATCTAAATCAACTAGTGCCCTGGTCTTCTTGGATCAGGAAAAGGCGTATGACCGTGTTATCTGGACATACCTAAAAGAATGTCTACATGCTTTCAAACTCCCACCAAGCTTCATAAAATGGGCGATGCTCCTAACAGAATCTGCAACCATGGCTGTATGCGGCCCTGGATTCCTAACAAACAATATCAAACCACACAGAGGGCTCAAACAAGGGGATTCCCTCAGCCCACCGCTATACAATTTCAGCTTTGACCCACTCCTCCGAGTAACTGACTCACGTCTCATGGGGATAACCGCACAAGGACAACCAACAGTCAAGATACTGGCCTTTGCAGATGACTGCTTAGCAGGTATAGCAAACAATGAAGATGCCCGACAGCTGGAACACACTCTAGAGGAATACTCCAAGGTGAGCAATGCATCGCTCAACAAAAGGAAGACAGAAATCATCCTCTTAGGCAAATACACAAACAATTGGGCCACAACATCAGAACCTCACACCAACACTCAAAGAAAAAACCCAATTATTTTACCCATTGTAACACCTCCCACCACCACTCCTGTCTGACACCTTGGAATCTGGCTAGAATCAGGGGGATATGCTAATGAGACAATGGAAAGTAACCTGTTACAACGGGTATCCAAACGCGTCGCCTCCCTCAAGGGAAGAACCCCAGGACTAACAGGACGAGTTTCAGTTGCTAATTCGCTCATCCTCCCAATACTGTGGTACCAGGACCATGCGATAGCCTTCTCACTTACCTTTATAACCTCAATTCGCGCGCTTATCCAGGGCTGACTGTGGCCTGACTCTCACCCTCCTATACGGATGGAAACACTATTTGGCCCACGCTCAAGCGGAGGCATGGGACTAATAGATTTTGGGAGCCATGCCAATCACATCTTAGGTACCTGGATAATGGAAATCCCTGCTCCAGACCTCCCGCAACAACATTGGTCCAGAGCAGCAAGGACTAACTTTGCACAGGCGCTCAAATTAAACAACCCACATAGTCCACCCAGACTACTTTCATACCTTGCCAAGAACCCTACTGCAACGGGTCCACATGGAACCTCCCCTCATTTCAAACATATCCTCCGAACTATTGACCATATGGGATGGACCATAGAGAACATGGGTACTATACAGGGAAGGGGATGACCCAGCCCTCAATTCAAATTAAGAAACCCAGAAAACCACCCCCAGAGGGATATGCTCGCAACACCCCAAGCATAGCTAGGATAGAATACCTAGATATGCTGGACATTCCCTATGATTTAACCACATAGAAAGCAATGTGGAAAATGACACACCATCCACTCCTACAACCAAGGATAAGAGCAAACGCCTGGCGCTGTTTGAGAAGGACCTATAGGACGGCGGACCGCTCAACTCCCTCCACAAAACATGTGCAGTATGTGGAGGGGAGGGATCCCTACATCACCGCCTAGAAACAAACCCCCCAACCAAAGCTATATGGCAGGAAGTCGCACGCCTGCTCAAGATTCAAAACGAACAGGAATTTTCGATATCAAAAAGTATCTTCGCGCTCCTGATTGAGTCACCAATCCCATCTACCCTCCGCTCCCTAATAATAACCATTGCAATGTGGACAATACACACAATTGCATTAGATGCGTTCAAGGGCACGGTCCCAACCATTCATGGGATTATTAACAGATTCCATGTCCACTTACTAGAGCACTTCCAAGCCTGGCTCTATGGATATATGAGACCAAGATAAAAGCGCTCATAGAATCATGGTTCCCACTATGGTTCCTCCACACAGACCCTTTCCTTCACACCTGCTCCATAGCAGGGGAAACCCCCTCGGAGTAGTGCATCAACCCCCATACCTGGCAGTCCCGCTGGCAACAGGGGTAACTTGAGTACCCTGGGGTGCCCAATTTTTATATTTCTTAGTTATTTCCTTAGTTTTACATATATTTGGTAATGTCTGTCCCCTGGTCAGCTTACCTCGGTTAAATAAAAAGAGTTGATGAAAATCAAATCTAAAATTTTGTTTCATAGATATTTGGAGATGATTTAAGTTTTTTAGACTTTATTTGGAACATGGGTTTATAAGTTAAGGCTGGAACTTTTTTCAGAACTAGTGGTGCCCAACCCAAAAAGGGGGAGATTCCACGCATCTTTATTTGTGAATGAGCCAAATAAAGGGATTATTAGAAATAAGAAAATTCCTAATATAGACCCTAAGTTATCAGGCCAGGAAGCCATATCAGATGGCAAGGAAGCTTTGGGAAACTTTTGTCTGGTGCCCGCTTTAACTGGCGGACCATGGTGGATAGCATAGGAGTGGGGGCATCAGCGACATGTGGCATAAAAAGATATAGTTGAGGGTTTTATTCATCAAATGAGGCCTGCAGTGTCCATTGCCTCAATATATTGAGCAAGTTGATTCTCAGCGAAAGTGATGAGAGCAGGCAACAAGTGAATGACTTGATGTGCTGGTGGGTTTTGGGATAATTGAGGTCAAAAAGCGAAGTTTTTGCCATGTCAATGCAAGTGCGGCTTGCATCAAAAGTGAGCTCCTCAATCTCATACTTTGCATCCTCCTCAAAATCATGTGGGAAATTGGGGATAGAATACCCTCAACCAGGTTCCATCACCCCATGGAGTTGCAGGTGGAGTAAGGTGTTGGCAGGAGCAGCCATAGCTTCAACCGCCATTTTATTAATATTTTTATATAACAGATACTCATTTTTTGGGCAAAAATGGTGGGGCCGCAATTTGGGAGGATCAACAAAAAATTACTCCAAAGCGAATTCTGGCTTGACATTATATGGCTAGTCATTATCATTAATCCAATTAATACACAAAAAGGATTTGATTCAGCTAACGCTGGCCCAGACACTAGAGTTGGCAAGTTGGCTGCACCTGATTGGCCGCAAACTGTTGACCATGACAGCTCAGCTAAAACTGCCTCATCCATCAGCTCAGGTTGTCATAAATCAACTGAATTTTTATAATTTTTAAAACTTTGATTGGTTGTAGCTTTGGAAGCCAGGCCAGAATTCGCTGAGGTTGGGGGCAGGAGAATTGAGCCACATTTGAAAAATTTGGACACAGCTGCAGCCAAGATGACATTGGAGGTGGTACTGGTGGAATCAGTGGAGGCGGAAACTGCTGGGCACTTGCACTTTGGATGGCCAAGTTTGAAGCACAAGGGGCAAATGGCGCAGCCATTCTTGATGCATGCCCAGAATGGGTGATCAGGGGCGGATCTGATCACAGTGCAGGGGGGAATCACAAGGTGGGTATCATGATGGAAAGGGCAGATCATTACAAAGGAACGAGGCCCTGTTAGATGATCTGCACCATTGGGAACTACAAACTGCAACATGGGGTCACTGTAAAAAGACAAACCCTCTATGAGCTCATGGTGGAGACATTTGGGGGAAAGGTGGGAGGGCAACCCAGTGAACTGGACCACCAAAGTGGCCTCATTTAGGAGCCAAGTGCAAACAGTTGAGAGGGGAATATTTTTAAATATCAATGGCAGCTTGGCTGCTGCCACTGCATCAGCTTCAGAATGGAAGCCAAGATCAAAATACCCCTTGAAAGAGCGAAAATCAATAAAGCCAGCAGGTTCATACACTGCCATGGCCATCTTGATGATGGCCACACCTGTGTATGATAAGTGATTCCCATATTTGACCCAGAGGCCAAAATGCAAATTGCTCTGTGGGAGCACCAAAGGGCTCTGGAGAACTTCTTGGGAGCTTGTAAGGTGGTGGGCCAAGTCCCAAGGGGGACATAACGCCCAGTAGCGTTGGGAGGGCTAGCAGAGCCAGCCTGGGCACACTTTAGCAACAGCCAAAACATGCCAGCAGGCGGCACACCACTACCCCATGCTGGGGCAACAGGCCTCAAAAACATTGACATTTTTAAATTTTGCACATTCAAGCGGTCATGTTTTGTATTTTTTTAAATCTGAATTTGGCTTTGATTATAGCTATCAAGGCAAAAGAAATATTAAAGTTGTAACTTTTATATCACAAATAATCTTTTTTAGTTAGACTTTATCTTAAAGTTATCTTTACAAAGTAAAGTGAAAATAATCTAGTGGTTACCTTTTAAGAGTGTACAAAGTTCATCAAAATTGGTCTGGTAGTTTCTGATATGACTGTGGACTTCCTAGAAACCCTAGAACCTTATTTCTATGATATAGGGATGTTAAGATGGATAAATTTACTGGCAAGCTTATCTCTTTTGGTTTAGATGAACCTCACTCATAGCAAGACCTATTGATTACTAAAGAACTACGTCTAGGTTCCTAAGGGCTGAATAAGGAAAAAAATGATCTCAGGAAGAAATAGGGTTTATTCAACAAAACGCTTTAGCTTGCAGTGTGTGGTGGGCAGAGTTCATTGTGGTACAGACTTTTGGAGCCACCTTGAGATTTGACCTGAGGTGGATGAACATGTGTGACGTTGTTATATTTAAACTTTAACGTCATGAGTGATTAGAGGAGTTGATATTGTTTTATTGATGCAAAGCCAGAAATTCTTAAGGCCTGTTACACCTATAGAGGAATTTTTAACCATCAAGTTAGAACATGAGTTACTGTTTAATGAGGCTTCCTAGAGTAACAGATAACCCTTTTACATGAGTTGCATTTTCTGGACAGGATAAAGATAATCAAAGGGCAAGTTAAATTGTGTTGAACATATATTAACCTTTGTATGTAACTATCGGTTTAGTTTTGTATCTTATTTGAAAAATGTAGTGTTATGAGTGCCATGTCAGGCCTCAGTTTTTAAGCCAATGGTGCTATGCGTAAGAAGCTAACAGTCAATGTTTGAAGCTGTTTAAGATGCACAACAAGCAAATAACTTATTTTTGAGTGTGCCAAGTCACTGCTTAGGTCCTGTCAGCTAGAGTATCCATCCTCTGGTAAGTAAGGAGAAATGTACTTATTGAAGTCAATTACCAAAATGAGATATAGACTTAATGACGTATTTTATTATAGTATAAAAGAGGGGTTTTATATGTTACAATTAACATTATAAACCCCATAATGTTAAGGATTAATAAATTAATAGGGTGAAATCTGGATTAGAGGTTTTTGATCAGGGAATGCATCCAGAATGTATATTACCTTTGTAGCATATTTTTGATAGGACTAAAATGTATGTAGAATATAACAAGTCAGATGAGACTAGTATCATTTAGGTCAATTGTTGGGCAGATTCTTAGTTTTTAGCCCTTTTAAGGTTTGTGTGTTTAATATAAAGCCTTGTGTGCCACCTAATGTAATGGTCGCATGACATTTTGAAGTTCCTTCATTTCAATGAGGCAGGATTATTTCAGGTTATCTTAGGTTCAAATTGGTCTGACAGAATTTTCCCAGTGTCAATTTAAGCATTACCAACTATCAATTTTTTCATATGATTAATTAATGCAATTTTTAACCCCTTTTCAGGTTTTGGTGTCAAAACTGTCATGGGAATCAAAATGGTTGATATTCTTTCCATAATGTATGATATCCTGATATCTAATGCAACCCCCTCTAAGAATATTGGCAGGGGAGTACTGACACAATAATTATTTATGTACATGGTTAATAGTTACACAAGTTTCTAAAGATTTGATTGAGTATTCATACCCAAATTTATAAGATATAGCATATGGCCATCCCATATGGTATCTAATTTTTCTCCTCAGGTGCTATACAATTGTGAAAATACATGACTTAAGCTAAAATCTCAAAAGTGGGTAAAGGTTGGTGGAAATCAATTGCTCTTGGACTTCTCTTGTAACCATTTTAGCTAGATTTATCATTGCTTCTGATTAATGTTTTATGATCTTCTGGTATGATCTTATTATCACTTTCTTAGACTCTTTAGTATTATCTCTGGTAACCTCGTAGGATATTAGAGAAAAAATTCCAGGTTTTTTTTCCATATAAGGCCTTGAAGCGTGACATTTTGATGATTTGAGGAAACCTGTCATTAATCCATCAATGCACTTGTGAGATAATGGTACCAGTGAAATTGATCTGTAGTGGCCATCTCGCATAATTTTTGACTAATGTTTCATTTTCTCTCTCTACATTTTCTTTAAGTGATGGGTTGTAGTGCGCAGAAAATAGTTGTTGAGTTCCCGTGCTCATAGCTAAGATTATTTCAATTATAAAAGTAAAGTTTTTCCCATTGTTGCATAGCAGTATCTATGAACAACCATGCCTAGTAAAGGTATTTTGTTGTAAGAAGGTAGCAGTAGCTTTAGCAGTCTGCGCGGGAATGGCAATTGCTTCTACTCATTTTGTGAAATGATTAATCTCTACAAGGATGTATCAATTACCTCCTGTGGATTCAGTTAATGAACCTATGACGTCCAAACTGATGGTATGAAACGGCTGCTGAGGGGTCATGGGCTTATACTTGTACTTTGTCTTATGAAGTTTCTGCTTTTTACAAGTTATGCAAGCATCTAAGACTTCCACTACAAATTCAAGTATTTAAATTTATTGCAAGGAAGGCCAACCATGGGATGGACACTTCTGAATTTGACCCAAAAGAGACAAAACTTAGTAACAGGGAAGGCACCCCAGAGAAGCGATGCTATCTCTTGTTGCCAGCGGGAACGTCACTTATGGGGAGGGGAGGGAACGTGTGAAGGGGCCGTAGCCACAATTGAACACGTGTGGAGGAAAGGGTCTGATTTGATGAACCAAACTGGGAACCAGGAGGAGACCAGCTATCGGCAATGCGGTGGGAGGTATCCAAACATCCACGCCTGAAAGTAGTCCACCAAATGAGACTGGAATCTGTGGACAGCTTCTGGGAGGGTGGGGGTGGAGCCTGCGATGGCATCCAAGACAATCGTGTGGATAGTCCACATGGCGATTGCAACCACCAGAGCATGGAGGGAGGGTGGAAGGGGGAGGCCATTGATAAAGCAAACATATCTCTTGACATACTGAAGGGATGTGTTTGATCCTGGCCCAGCAGACGTTGAACTTCGCGCCATATCACTTTAGAGGTAGGACACTTCTCTAGGCGGTGGAACAGCGTTCCATACTGGCCACACATGACGCAGGATGAGTGTAAAGCATTAGAGCGCTCAGCTGTACGGTACACCCGCCTCAGGCAGCGCCACGCATGGGAATGGATTTGAGGCTGCAACAGAGGATGGTGTGTATACTTCCAGATAGTTTTTGGGTCTCAATGGAGTAAGGGATGTCCATCATGTCCAGGTAGTCCACCCTGGATAGGACATGGGGCCGTGTGGGGATCACGCCATCTTGGATGGGTAGCCCCTGTACCTCTTGTGTGAACTGAGGAGAGGGGCGGCCTCCCTGGGCTGTGTGTCCGCTAATACAAATTCTCCACTCAGCGCTCTGCATGGAGAGGAGGTTTCGTTTGTAGTGGGTTTTAGTCCCGAGAGGACCTATGGCCGATGGGTGTGAAGCCAGGTATTTCATCAGGGAGTGAGGGTTCATTGGATTGTTGAGGCCCAAGGCGCAGGAGAAGTTGGAGCGGGCTGCATGGGACCAGTGTTGGGAGGGGAGCATAGGGGTGGTGACAGCCGCAATCCAGGTGCCCAGGATCTTGGCAGCATGGGCTTTGAAGTCAAGCAGGCCCATGCCACCATGATGATGAGGGCCAAACATGACCTCTAGCCGTACTGGTGGTGGGCGGCCTGACCAAAGCCATCCTTGCAGCAGGGCATACAAGGATTTGAAAAGGCTTGGGGAGAAGGGGATGGCGTGGGCTCCGAACCAGACTTTGGATAGGAGCATAGAGTTGGCAAGAACAACTCTGCCAGTGAGGGTAGTAGGGTGGGCTCTGAGAGAGGCGATTCGCTTCGTCACGTTGTCCAGTATACAGCACTCCATTACTGCTGATGCGCACCCGCCTGCCTCCACCCACATGCCCAGATGGCGGACCAGCCCTATAGTAGGGCGTGGCACGAAGGGGAGCACCAGTGGGCGGTGTGGGGTGAGCTGGGAGGGTGAGCACGTGTGCGAGCAGATGGGCCAGGATAGGCACTGGTTGCTGGGGCCCAGCAGGTTTGATACTGACCAAGGAGGATGATTTCGGTTTTGGAAGCGTTCAGTGCAGCATTACTTACCCGGGAATACTCCTGGATGAGAGCTTCAAGTGCGCGTGCATCTTTATTATTAGACACCCCAACCACACAGTCATCTGCAAATGCCATCATCTTGACTGGGGCTTGGCCTGGCACATGGACCCCAGTGAGAAGGCATTCACATTTCGAAGTAGTGGGTCAAGGCTGAAGTTGTATAAGAGTGGGCTAAGGGGGTCCCCTTGTCGCAAGCCCCTTTGAGGGCGGACTACTTCCGTTAGGAAGCCAGGGCCACATACTGCCATTGTTGCAGATTCTGTGAGCAGCATCACCCAGTTGATGAAGTGAAGGAGTAAGCAGAATTGATGGAGGCAGGCCCTGAGGTATTCCCAGTTTACTCTATCATAGGCCTTCTGTTGATCCAAGAATACAAGTGCCCCAGAGGCTGTGGACTGGCATGCGTTAGCCACAGAGTGCACGTTGTCCCAAATCAGCCTTCTGGGTATGAAACCGAATTGTTCTGGGGAGATGGTGGCAGATGCTACAGTCCCTAAACGGTTAGCCATGATTTTAGTTAAAAATTTTGTATCCGTGTTAGTTAAAGAAATGGGGCGCCAGTTGGCTAAGTCTAGCTTGTCCCCTTTCTTAGAGAGTGTGATGGTGAAGGCCTCTTGTCCTCCTGGTAGGAGGCGCGTTTCCAGAATGCTCTGGTTAAGTGAGGCAAGCAGTAGTGGGGATATATATTTGAAGTAATTTTTATAGAATTCATATGGAATGCCATCTGGGCCTGGGCATTTCCAGTTTGGTGCACCGCGGATGGCTGTCCATAATTCGTTCAGAGTAATCAAATTCATTATTTCTGGGTACTGGGAAATGGTGTGGATGTGGGTTTGGTCGAGAAATTCCACCACTTCAGCTGGCTGAATTGGATCGGATTGGTATAACTCAGAGTAATACTTTTGTGTTTTGATTGCCACTTTGGCTGGCATATCCGCGATGGAATCATCCGATCTTTGCACCTGTGTGCAGGCCATGCTCTGGCGTGGTGCAGAATTTTTAAAAAATGTGGTGCACTTGTCGCCCTCTGTAATGCGTTTGGCCCTGTATTGAACACAAACCCGATGTTTGTGTTGCCTTTCAAGCGCGTTGAGGTGGGTGGCTGCCTCCGCCCACTTCTGGCCCCATGCAGGGCTGTATCCTGTGGCTGGGATGTTGGACTCCAGGTGTGCCAACTCTGCCAGAGCGCGTGAGATGATGGCTGATGTGGCTCATGAGCGTTGGGAGGAGAGGTGGTGAGAGTGGCGGATGGTATCCTCTTTGAAGGCTGCCCATGTGGAGATGGGGTCTGCGCAAAATGGTGCAATAAACTCTTTTTTTTCAAAGTTGCTGATTTCAACCAAGTGGAAAAACCTGGCGACGCAAGTTCAGGAGGGCGGAGTTTGCACCAATGTGGGGCCTTAGCCACTGTGACAGGTAGGTGGTAGGTTATCAAGACCAGCTGGTGGTCAGAGAATTCAAATTTTATTGTTTTAAAGTGGGAAATGTGGGGTTGGAATTTCGCCGGCGTAAGGATAAGGTCTATGTGGGTCATGGACCTTAATTGGCCATTGGGGATGAGAGGTCACGTCATGTTTTTGAGCAGTGGGGCTCGCTGCGGCAGTGCATCCATTAACCCAAGGGTGGCCTTTAGAATGCAAAGTTCTACATGACCCTGGGGGGCGTGGGAGGAGGAAGGCCAATGGTCCGTTGGTGTGTTTAGCCAAAAGTTCATATCGCTGACTACAAAAGGGTCTAGGGGTAATGGGAGGGATTTGACCAATGAGAAAAATTCCTGATGTTCTCATGCACAGGTTGGGGTGTAGATGTTGATGATAGCGTGTGCCACATCAGCCCACGAGAAAGTGACAATGAGGACTCAGCCATTGAGGAAGGATTCTAACAATAGAAATTTGAAATTTTTTTTTCTGAACTAGCACCCCACAGTGCTCTGACCAAAAGGATATGGATGGGAGGAGCATGGTTTTCCAAGCATCCTCAGAACCTCATGGACAGTGGGACTCCTGGATGGCCAGGATATCCATGGGTAAATTTTTTTGTAAAAAACTCAGTTTCCTAGCCCAGGATGGCGAGGCCTTGAGTCTGATGATATTCAACATCCCTAAAGTGAAGGTTTCCCCCATCACACCTTAGGTGCGAGGGGGTGGGCACCTGGGCCCACTAGCCTCCTCTAGATCCCCACAGGCCTTCACAGCAGCATGGGTGTTTGCAGCAACGCTATCAGTAGTTTTGTTGATTTTAGCAGAAAGGTTAGCGTTGGCTTTTGCCTTCACTTTTTGTTTCCCTGACGTCAGACAAATTTTTTATGGTGTGGATGAGTTTGGTGCACCATCAAGCGGGTCAAAAAATTTTTTTCAGGTAGGTTGGAGACCAAGTCAGTTTTGACTGGAGCTTGTTTGTAAAGATTGGGTAAAATTGAGTCACCCATCAGATCCTCAGATCAGGTGGCCCAATTGGTATGGGCTTCCCAATCTGATTGGTTGATGGATTCCTGAGTTGCTTCCAACACAAAGGTTTTGATGTCCTCCTGGCGTTGGTAGTGTGGGATAGCAGTGGTGACTTTGGCCGCTTCCTTAGCTGTGGACCTGTGGTCCTGCTTGACCTTCTTCCACTCTTGCGGGGAAATAGGTTTTACCACTAGGTAGCAGCCTTGTGCTCCCCATGGGAAAGCCTCTTTGGTGCTTACGGTTGGTTTGTAGTGCGCCTCTCCACTGGCCATAGCCGCTGAGGGGTGCTCTTGGAATGTGATGCCCTCCTTGGTGGGGCATGCATGTGTATAATGGCTGAACGCGTCACAGTGGGTGCAGATGGGGGGCGCGCTGTCCACGGTTACCCGGAAAGGGTGGGTGGTATGCCCTTCAATATTGATATATGTGGAGTGTGGGATCTGGGTTAGGTCCCTCACAATCTCCTTGGTTGGGGTCAGAACTGTGATGGATTTGCCGGTGCACAGGTGTGACATCAGTGTAAAGCGTTTCATCTTGAAAGATTGTATTTTGCTGTAAATGGTGAGACCATCTTTCAGGTGCTTCTCCAAAAAGGCACGTTTTACCGTAATAGGCAAAAAGTCAGATGTGAGTAAAATTTGGTTGGATTTTTTCCATCTGGTGCATTTGATTTTGATGACCTGTTGCCCTTCAGGGAGGTTGATCACTACATGCACTGCAGCAGCTTTGTCTGCTGCCTCCTTGTTTTCAAAACTGAGGTCCAGCCAACCATGTGACATGGAGTGAGGTGCAACGTACACCGCAGTCAGGAAAAAAGTGTGCACATCCCCACAAAAATTTTCCCATAGAGCTGTTTTTGGATGTCCAGAAACACACAGACTCTGTATTCCACTGACAAGAGTGGTTGAGGGTGCGGCGTGTTGATGTACTGGTTGCATCGCACTTGCCAAGCGAGGATTTCTGGGGAAATAGTTACTGCCAGTTTTTTTTTATTTTTTTCTATTCCGCCAGTTTCTCTGGGGCGTTTTCAAACGTTGGAGACCAAAGGCCTTCCACCTGCTCCTCTTACCTTACTTGCCCAACTGCTCCCTGACATGGGCGCAGACTAATCTCCCCTGTGAGATTATCAAACTAGAATCAGACTTGAATTGAATAAGTTGCAAAAGTGATTGAAACTAGAGAGAAAAGTTTTACAAATTCAAGTATTTCTTCCTAATAATAGTGATCCTTGATCCATTTGTAGTTTTTCATGGCTATTCCTTGGCTCAAGGTATTGGGTTTACATTTTAACTGGTACTCATTCCAAAAGTTGCAAGTAAGGTATCCAGTCTATCTGACTTTTTTTAATGTAATTATCAAGTACTTTCATATTTTAAGTGTGTCATTTGAGAATTTTCTGAACTGGTTTATCTTCGTCCTCCCCCCCCCCCCCCCCCCCCCCCCCCCCCCCCCCCCCCCCCCCCCCCCCCCCCCCCCCCCCCCCCCCCCCCCCCCCCCCCCCCCCCCCCCCCCCCCCCCCCCCCCCCCCCCCCCCCCCCCCCCCCCCCCCCCCCCCCCCCCCCCCCCCCCCCCCCCCCCCCCCCCCCCCCCCCCCCCCCCCCCCCCCCCCCCCCCCCCCCCCCCCCCCCCCCCCCCCATAGTCTGACTTCATGTATAAGTTGTGTAACCATTTAGTTTCGCTATTGTTTATATATATTAGGGGCATGCTTGCCAGTCCATACATGTTCATGTGCTTAATCCAGCTCATTAGACATTATTCATGTTGTAGTGCTTAAGTTCTAAAAGCTTTTAGGGGTAGTCTTCCTGTCAGATCTCTCATGTTTTGCAGCCTTTTAAAGAAGCATGGTCTGTTATTACTTAAAGTTTGTACCATAAAAGAAGGTCTGGAAATGTTTCACCACCAGGAAAACTGCTAATCACTCTTTTTCCATGACACTATAAATTCGCTCAGCTTTGGAAAGCATTTTGCTATAATAGTGTCAGGATTCAGGGGATAAGATACAGCAGTTCCTTAGTTGCATCAGGGTCAACGAAGTGCCCAGTGAGTTGGCTACTCTGAAGGTCATAAAAATCTACAATAGGAACTGATGAGTAAGAGAAACAAAAGATTTTTGGGATAAAGCCTCACACTCTTTGAAGTTCTAAAGCTAAAAGTGAGAGAAGAAAAAATTATAAGCGTGAGGTGAATAGATTATTAAGCAATGATTGGCAATCATGTGCCTCACTTAGGGAAAACTTTTGGCATTGGTTGCCAAAAACTTAACAATACATTATATTAATACAATATACTGATCTATCCCTGGCATTAATTTCTGGTAAATTGGAATAATCAAATGCTATTGGGATCAATCCTTGATAATCATAGGAAAAGATAATTTATCAAAATGGCTCAACTTAAGTAAACAAGGAGTACAAATCGACATTCATTTATAAGTTAATATTAATGAGTCATGACCCCAGATTAGAGGCTTTACTTATAGTAGGGTGAATCCCAACAGAACCCTTTTAAAGCCTCAACTGGGGGTCAAGAGTCAAGACGTCAGAATATGAGAAGAGTTGGGGGTAATCAGAACCTTCAGGCATAGTTTGGTAAGAATTAATAAAAGAAGCAATTAAGATTCAGAAGCATATATTAAAAATAACAAATGCACAGGTGTAATATGGGCCAAAGGTAGTTGGCTCAGATATAACAGTGAGTTCTGATAAAATTAATCATTGGTATCAGTCACCGGTAAAAAAATAGGGTCAGATGGCAACCAGATTTCCTTGCCCATAAAAATTGGCTTTAGTTTTTGGCAGTATTGGTTGATTTATCCTTGGCATTGATTCACCCATAAGCCTCAAATTATCTCAACCCAATTTAATGGGGAGTACAACTCAAGAAATTATATTATATAAATCTTCAATCAATCCTCAGCATTAGCTACCAGTTGATCATAATACTAAAAGGTATTGAGGATTGGCCCTAAAAGTTTTATGATTAGTTTATCATTGAAATAGCTCAACCCAGTTGAATGGTAAGCACAATTTGGAAGGTCATTAAAACAAGGTGATTAAGTCAACAGCTGCTCTTGCCAGTTTTAATGTCCAATTTTGGAGACAGAACAGGAGGTTTCAAAAATTTATTTATTTGAGGCAAGCTGACCAGGGGATGGACATTACCAAAATAGAGAAAGAAAGTATTGACATGAAACCTGAGCAGGGTCAACTCTGTCATAGAAAGTTTTTTTCACCTCCAGATTGGGACTCAGATTTTTCTGGTTACATCATGGGTAAGGTTTTCGTGTTATTATACCTACTAACCGCCAATAGCTTCCTTTGGCTGGCACCCCAATTGATGTGTGAAGGGCGGGAATCAAACCCACAACCTTCAGGTTGGTAGCTGTACGCCCTACCAACTCACCTTCCGCCCCCTAGGTTCCAAAAATTAAATTACTTTTTGGTGTTAGTTAAAAATTATATTAGTTATATTATTATTTAAGAAGGTTGGGCAATCTGGGAAAGTACTCCAACTGACACCAACGTGATCATATCAGCTATAAAAAATCTAACTGATCCTATTGAGGGATTTCTGGGGTGCGCTCAGATTCTTATGGCGTCTTATGCACTTAACACTTGATCTGAGGTCTTATCCTCTTAGTTTATCCTGAGCTTGACCGCTTGACAGCAGATGCAGAAGCCCAAGGCATGATCGCTCCTCCTCCTTCCTAGGTTATATTTTACATGGGGTTAGGGGGTACCTGGCAGGGACCACCAATTATGTCAGGATGTGGGAAATGAAATCTAACCATCCCTTAGTTGAGCAGGGTCCCCCAAAGTGCCCAATGGTTTGGTCACCCCAAAGGGCCTAAAAACCTACAATAGGAATTGATGGCAAGAGAAATGGTAGGTTAAAGGGATAGAGCCTCGCACTATCTTAAGTGATGAGGCTAAAAGTGAGAGGTGAGAAAGGATTCAGGATATGCGGGAGGTAGATATGTTATTAAGTAATTATTGGCAATCAAATGCCTCACTTAGGGAAAACTTTTGGTTTCAATAATATAACAGTACATGATAATGTCTTAAACTATCAATCTATCCCCATCATAAATCTCTGGTAGATCAGAATAATTAAATGCTATCAGGATCAGTCCCTTATAGTCCTATTAACAGTTAATTTATTAAAATAGCTCAACTCAAGCGAATGAGGAGCACAAATTGGCATTATTTAAAAATTAATAATATTGAGTCACAACCCTAGATTGGAGGCTTCACCCAGAGTAGGGCGAATCTCAACAGCTAGGACACCAGGTGGTCAATGGCTTCGTCATTTAATTGAAAGAGGATGGCGCCCATGGCTAAGTTAGAGGCGTCAATAAACAGAATGAATGTCTTTCCATAATCTAGATGTCATAAGATCAATTGTCTCTTCAACAAACTCTTCATTGACTTGAATGAAATTTGTTGCTCTACTCCCCATACAAAAAAGTGTTTTTGGCAACCATCAGACAAGAGGTTCAGCATGCTGAGCGAAAATTAGGGATATATAATTTAATATATTATCTTTTTTAGGAATACCTGCATGTCTTGAAGGCTCTTCAACTCAGGCATCTTGCATATTGCTTCAGCCTTATTGTACAAGGGTTGAATTCCTTCCCGTAATATGGAATGTCCTAAAAATTCCAGTTCCTTCTAAAAGAAGGTAAATTTCACAGATTTTAATTTGTTGTGGCTCTCTCTCAGCCGTTAGGAAGCTGACTTGAGGTGGTCCAGATTATTGATAAAAGTCTGGAAAACAAGGTTATGTCATCTAGGTATATGATAACACAGTTGAGTTTGAGATCTTGCATCTGTGATCCATCGCTTATTAAATGAGGTGTGAGAGTTGCATAATCCCTGGGAGCTGGATAATTCAAAGTAATACTACCATGCATATCAACGCGCATTTTTCTTGGTCTTCACGGGAAAGATAAATCTGCTAATAACCTCTGGCGAAGTCCATTGCAGAGAAGAAATTGAGCTAGAGAGTTGGGCTAGATCATTGTCAATACTTCAAATTGGATACCTGTCCTTCTTTGTGAAGCTTTTTAGCATCCTGTAATCCATCACTATTCTGTGACCACCATTCTTCTTCTTTATGAGTAACAATGGGGATGACCATGGACTCTGGGAGAGCACAACAAAGCCGACATCCAATTGTTGCTTGATCTTGGTCTTCATGTATTGCTACTCTATCATACATACTTTCTATATAGCTTCAATTGTATTGGGTTGGATCTTCTACATCAATACATGTGTCCAATCTTTCATGTGACCATAGTCAACATCTGACGTAGAGAAATCAACATTATAATCAAGTAGTTGTTATACTTTCTCAAGTTTCTACTGATCTGCTTATCAGATATTTGAGCTTGAGGGATAGCACAAATTTTATTTGTCAGCTGGTAGACCAAAATAAAGGTGAGTATAAATTGTACCTTGTTAATCTCATCAATGGGAAATAACTGACCTTTCCCAATCTCTTAATGTTTCTTGACTAAAATATCTTTGTTGTTTAGATTCCCAAGTAATACCTCAATAGGCCGCTGATAAGATGATTCAAGGATTCCTGGTAACACTCTTAGTTCAAATCTACTTACTCCATCAACACTAGCAATGTGTAGCAAGCAGTTTAGGGTATGCTCAGGGTTATGTTGGTGAAAGCCACTCTTTGTTCCCCCTTTTAATTTTTACCTCCTTGGTGGCATAAAATGGTATGACATCTGCTTCATATACTGAGTCAGGTAGCTTTTTTGTATTCTTACAGAAGTGGAATATCACAAATGTAAAGTGGAAACAGGGTTCTCGACCAGACAAAAGTAATCTTCTTGATGGACTCTTTATTACCAAAACAAGGGGAACTTCATAGGTGAGGAGTGATAAGTATCCTTCTTTTAAATTGATCACTCCTTTGTATTTGATCATAAACTGCATCCCAATAAGTATATCATACTGACTATTGCCCAGGGCAACTATGAGAGCTGAGAAAACTAACTTGCCAACTCATATTGGCAATGATGATTATGAACCTATCGCCTTAGTGTTATTCAGACTGGCGGTACTATTCTCTTATGTGTATTCAAGGTCTGGGAGTGCGTGAGCTTCTTGATTATTGGGATGAAACACCATTGATGGGTGTTCTCATATCTAAGATAGCCTTAACTCAGACATTCTGTATTACCACTTCCACCTTGGTAATGTTTCCTCCAAACATTTTTAGAAGGGCTAACACCTCTTTGAGGCGGAATATTGCATTACGCTTTTTTGCAGTCTCAGAAAATTTCTTATTGATCTTTAAAAGACTATGAATCCTTAAGATGGGTCATATTAACAGGGCAAGGTAATGATTAGAAATTCTATCTGTATCAACTATCCTGGGACACTTAATAACCTGACTAAGGTAAGTGTCTTCAGAACCTGGGCGTCATCAATATTCTCAGAGGTCAAACAGTGCAGAATGGCGAGCTCTGTGGGTGAGCCCAAAACGTAATAATTTGTATCCTTGTAACCCCCTTTAGAGTTATCATCAGGTTTATTCTCTTTGTAAGACAAGATGAGCAATCAGAAATGGTTTGATTTAAGGTACAATGGGGCAATCGGAGTTAGAGGTACTGTAAATTTGATGATTTACTTGCTTAATAGTTGAGCTCCTGCTTTGATATTTAGAAAGAAATTTAACCACTATACATTCAATTTTTTTCAAGTGTCTTAAAATATTTTTAACCGTTCTGAAGCTTACAAGGCTTTATACAAAACTTTCCTCTTCTGGTCTCTTCTAATTATTGTCCCTTGTGTGGTTAGCCTAGCAGGTAAAGCTGCTTCCACCCTAGTGCAGGTTTTGAGTTTGAAACCTGTACTGGCTAGAAAACTTCTTGGTGTGGTATATTTGTCCCTAAGGTTGACCCACCTCAAAGACTTTTTTATTGTCCCTTCATAATTGGGAACTTATTCTGACGCAAGTAAAAAAGACAAGCTTCCATAACGCTTGTCAACACTCTTAATATGAACTTGATTCTTCAATATTATCACCATAAAATGTATGAGATATAGAGTAATGGTAATTAAAAATGAAGTTTAAATGATTATTAGATTATAGAATCATAAGATTAAAGGATGATAAAATGATTAAATAATATTTTATTAGTAATCCAGGCGCTGGTATTTTATAACTCTTGGCATCTCCTGGCCATACTCAACTATTAAATAAAGTTCATTCAATTCATGTCAATTTTCTACAGATTATAACAGTGGTTATTAATTATTCCCAAGATAAGTCATCCCTTGAATTAACCTAATTACAATCATTTTATACTGATTAAAAACACTTCTACTCTCATATTCTGAATTTTGGGTGTATACTAGCACCTCAGAGGTGTATATTCACTTTATAATCAGCCCAAATAGTGTTTTGTCATACAGCTGGTCATTAAAAATATTGGGAAAATATTAAATTGATTTTAAATAATGATGCACCCCAAGTTGGGACATTGGAAGGCCTCTAGATAACACTAGGTACTCCCTATTCAGGCTGTCCATGTTTAAGGGCTATTATGTCGATTACAAAGATTTATATAAAAATTCCATTATGCATTAATTGTATTTGCATTATTATAGTAAGTGCAATTAGGTTTATGCTGTAAAACCCACCTGTTACAACCAAGTGGGTCCCATAATTGGCCATAATATAACTATATCATAGCTATTGGCTATGATAATCAGAATACTTAAGAGCACTTAAGGCGGTTTTTAGTTTAATCTAATTTATCAGATTATGCTAATAAATCTGGAAGGATCAAGGGATTCATCAATGGGAGTAATATATCAGCGTTGATGATTTTCTAAAGAGTTTTTATTGTCAACCAAAAAATCTGATATTTACCCCTCACTTGACTGTAATATGAACCCTGTGTTTCTTGATTTTCTCCTTAATGTCTACTAATAGCTCACCCTCAGCTTGATACCATTACGTTGAAGGTCTTAATCTTAAGCAGCGCTGATGATTTTTTGACTATACAGAACAATGCATATGCAACTGGTATTAGGTTCCATGAGGGATCCTGAATTAATTCAATTTATTTCTATACAGACAGTTGTCACTTCTACTTGGTCAGGCACCATTATAAAGAGGAGGTCGTTCCAGCTGAAAATACTACCCAAGGATTTATGGGTTACGAACTTCATTTGCACTCTTCAGTAGGCCTTCACATGGATGATTTTGGTCACTTCCTCAATCCTGAGAATCACCATTTTTCTTTATTGTCCCTTTTACAGGATGGGGACCTCTTGACGGATTTTATCTATAGACTATTTTTTATCCAATGCCTTGGCATATTTGGCAAACTTGGGTATTGAATTACCCTCACTGGGTTCATCTTCTTGAGAAAACTAGGGTCAATTACAAATGACTTTTTACCCCCATTTGACTTTTAATGATTGAAGATACCTCCATTCAGCCACAAGATGTTATTCAAGATGAAGCTTTCACAGAGTAGGTTTTTGACTACTGGTTGATTACACTTAGAAGTTGTCCCAATTATGATCATTGCTTGGGTTGAACACCCAGGATGTTCACAACATCCATTTTTTGTTCGCCATTCAAGCAGCTTTTTAAGTCTTGCACAACAATAGCGCTGACAAATACCTCCCTAAAATGGCCTTGCTCAACCACTTATGCTCATCTTTATTTGAGTGAATGCCTTCAGGTTAATTGCTTCACATGCCCTAACTTGTCAAATAATGGAGATCTAAAGTTCATTAAGTTCAGTTATCATCCTCAGATGTATATCAGTACTAACTAATATTTTCATTAATGTCTCCTTTTGAGCGCGTGTTTTACTTCCAATTGCAACCTCAATCAGATCACCATTAATGGTTCTGCGCCTCCTCTCCCTGTTGTTCGTTGGAAATTCATGGCTACCAACATGTGCCGCCTCTGGTTATATATTGCAACTGCTCTGTTTCTTATTTCCCAACAATTAGATTGGCCAAATTGGTGTGCGCAGAGGAAGATTTGGGGGCTGAAACACATCCCCCTCAAAGCTGAGGAATATAATCTTTTTAATTAAATATCTTACTAATAAAAACATATATTTTCAAAATTAGTAGTTAATCTTTCCTTACTATTAACTATATTTTCTTTATGTTTTCATTTTCATTTTTCATTTTAAATTTTTATTCTTTATTTTTTTCTTTCATAGGCATATATTTTATTTTAATTTTTTCCTAACTTTATTTAAACTTTTTTCTTTTTTTGATTTGCCCTTTTTTCAAACTTTAAATATAATTTTGTGGATGTGGCTATATACTAGGCCTTTTTACCTTTCTTGATCAATTAAATAAACCTTGAGGGTTTTTCAATAATAATTAATGGACCTACCAAAATATGATTTAACTTCTGTAATTGGCTGATTTGTGTGTGTTACAGAATAGCACCTCATCACCAACCTTGAATTTGGCCAACTTGTAGCATTTTTTTGTATCATTTTTGTGTTGGGCCTTTTTAACAGCAAAACTGATATTAAAGGCTTGAGCTTGCAACTTTATCAGAGTGTCTTCAAGCTTCTTAACATATTGGGGATAATAATCTCTTCAGGGTCCTCCAGGACCAAGTACAGTAGTGATAGTAGGGCCATATGCCTTCCATATAAGACCTGGAAAGGTGACATCTTAGTGGTTGAGTGGTATGATATGTTATAGGCAAACGTGGCTTATTTTAGATATGTACTTCATTCAGATGGTTTGTCCAAGATTTAACTTTTGGATAATGTTCACTAGGTCAATTACTCACTTAACTGCCCCATTTTCTCAGGATGATAGGGAGCAGATTAACGCCTATTACTCACATTAACTGGTTAAGCTTCATAATATCATTGGCAGTTAAATTTCTTCCATTATTGGTCAGTATAACCTTGGACACCCATGTTTGTGGATACCACCCTTAAGGACAACTTAGCTGTAGTCACTACAACTACTTCCTGAATAACCTTAGCTTCAACCCACTTTGTCAAGCGGTCAATAGCCACAATTATGTATTTGCCTTAGAATTACTAGTGGGAAGTGGGCAAATAATACTAATTATCATGGTATGCCAATCAAATTTGGGCCAAACGAGCTGGTAAGAAGTTTTTTAGAACGGTTTTTTACCTTGGCATTCAGCACAACACTCTAGCATTTCCTGTATGTTGAAATGCATCAACTCCCAGTAATAGTATCACTTAAGATGCTCCTTTTTTAGTACTAGATGGTCCCAACCCAAGGGGGGATTCATCAATGTTTATTGAATTATGCCTGGGCTCCTAAGAGCCTGAGGCGAGGAAGGGAGGGAGGAGGCATTGAGAAAGGGAGGGGGTTTGCGCGCCAGAGCCGTGCTGCAGTGACAACTGAGCGGGGGAGGGTTGGCGACATAGTGCAGACCTTCAGGGCCATCTCAAAATGTACCTGAAAGTGGGTGATCATGTGTGGAAGGGTCCACACCTGCTGGTCAAAGGCAGCACGAAGGAAGGAGTTATGGATGGTCCAGATGGCTGTGGCATAGGCGAGGACATGGAGGGGTTTGTGGCAACCAGGCAATGTCTGCTCAAACATGAGGTCTTGCACAGGGTGTCCAGACCAGGGCTGAGCATGGAGGAGCGCGCGGGCCTTTGGCCAAAATGCGGCGACACCTGGACAGGTGAAAAAATGATGGAGGTGGGAGTCAATAGGCTCCACACAATGGGGGCAGCTTTGGTGCTAGAAGGTAGGGCCAGTCCGGTCCCCTGTCCTGTATGAACAGTGGAGAACCCTCCATAAGGTGTTGGACACCTTTGCTGACAGAATGGGGTGATAGACATCCTTCCACAATTCCTTAAGGTCAAATCTCACGGAGGGAGGGATGAGCTCAAGGAGTCTTGGGCGGATGGGAGGACGATCTTGGGGGTTGAGGCGAGTTATGACAACTTGTCCATTTTGCACAATTTAATGGCGACGGGGGCTGAGGCCAGGGCCTTCCCTTCTGTATGGGAAGGCATGGTGGATCCGCGCGCCTACTCGTTTCAGGGCAAGGAGAGCCTGGTTCCAGTAGGGGGATAAGGATGGTTTCAGGCGATGGCCTGGGTGGTTTGTGAGCCACTCCCCTAATGAGGTCAGAGATGCTCTAGGAAGACCCAGAGCTGCTGACACTGACTGGCGGAGGGCGGGCGCCCATTGGGGCATGGGGGTCGCGTCCCAGCAGACAATCGGCCATAGGAACTTCAGGAAGATTGTGGTGGCGTGGGATCGCGTGTCCAGAAGCCCTAGGCCCCCTTCATTGCAGGGTCGGGCAATGGTTGAGAGGGCCATTGGTGGATGGTTTGAGCCCCAGATCCAACAGCGGAGGAGTACATTGAGCCGCGTATAAAAGGCATCTGTGAATGGGCAGACGTGCGCTAGGAACCAGACTTTGGAGAGGAGGAACACATTGGCCATCAGAGCTCGACCCTGGGGGGGTGATGTGCCACCGGTTCCAGCTGGCAATTCTGGAGTTAACTGCTGCGAGGAGCAAGTCCTCATTGTCTTTTAGCGCAACTCCTTGTTGGTTGGTGAGAACGCCCAGGTGACGGAAGGTACCGCGCACAGGTTCAATACCAAATGGTGGGGGGAAGGTGGGGGAGCCGACCTGTACAACTGTTGTCTTGGAGGTGTTGACCATGGCGTTGGACGCCTTGGTGTACCTCTCAATGGTCACAGCAGCGAGGGCAACATCCTCAGGGCAACCAAATGCAATGGCAGTGTCATCTGCAAATGCCATGGTGCGTGTGGGGCTTTACCTGGGACCAGAATCCCTGTTAGATTGTCCCGTAAGGAGGCCAAGAGGGGGTCAAGGGTGATGTTAAAAGGGATAGGGCTCAGGGGGGTCCCCTTGCCGGAGACCTTGTCCAACTGGTACTGCCACTGTAAAACCCATTGGCGCCAGGACTCTGGTGTGGAGCTGGTCATAGAGCGCTGATATCCAGCGCCTAGCTGCGGGGGAGATGGAAGCGGGCCAGGGAAGCATCAATATACTTCCAGGCTACCTGATCATATGCTTTCTCCATATCCAGGAGAGCCACAAAGCCATTCACCTTACGAGAGTTAGCAGTCAAAGTCACGTGAAGGTCATTATAGTTGTCCCATAACGACCTCCCCGGAATAAAACCGTGCTGGGATGGGGAGAGGCGAGGTGACACCCATTTGGTGATGCGGTTGGCCAGAAGCTTCGTGAAGAGCTTGTGGTCTGTGTTGATCAACGCTATGGGGCGCCAGTTCGCCAGGTTCTCACAGTCTGACTTCTTGTGAATGAGGGTCGTGATTGAGCCTCTGGAGTCGGGGAGGACCTCGCCATTCACCAAGAGTGCAGCGAAGAGGTCGCGGAGGGTTCTGTTTATCACTGCAGGTTCCAGAAGGTACACCTCGAAGGGTATTCGGTCTGGGCCTGGGGCTTTATACCGTGGGGATTTCAGAATGGTTTCCATCACCTCCTGGATGGAAATAGGTGCCAGTAGAGCCTCATCAGCCCGTGGGTCAATGGGCGGCTCTGGAGCCCGCCACAGGAAGTCTTGGATGTCCGATGGGTCCACCTGGGTGGCATGGAAGAGGCTGTAGTAGAAGCGGTGTAGTTCCTGCGTGATTTCCTCCTTATCCGAAGTGGTTGTAGTGCCAATCTTCAGTGCAGTAATATCCTGTGCTGTTGACCGGGCTTTCTGTTTCTGAAAGAAGAAGCGGGTGGGGCGTTCCCATTGAGCATAGTAACGAGATGTTGTAAAGTTTGCTGCCCGTTCTTCCTGCACTGTGAGCTCCAAGCGGAGTGCTTCCTGCGCCGCTTCCCAGTCTTCCAACCATCTGGGAGAGGGCGAAGGCTGGCAGTTTCGCTCCAGATGTCTGATTCTAGCTTCCGCCCTTTTGACTCTGGGGCGAGCTGCAGTCATCTGGGCTTTGGCACAGTTGTAAGCAATGCGGGTGATGCCCTCCTTGGTCACCGCCCATCTAGCCTTGTGGTCAAGCAGGTGGGGTGAGGGGGAGGTGAGAGTCTCCCGGATGGTCATAGACAGCTTCTCCTTAGTGAAGGGGTTGTTGAGAAGAGCTGGGGCAACCCTAGGACAGAACCTATGCGACGGTCTAAGTGTGGTGGTGAGGACAACGGTGAGTGACCTGTGATCACTCAGATGGTTGTCACGAGAGATGGGAGAGGAGACGCGGCCAATTAGCAGGGGCCAATCAGAGCCATATCTATGCGTGACGCTGACTGGAAATCTCCTCCATCATACTGGATCCTAGTCATGCAACCTAGGCCAGACGCGGAGGGTGGAAGCACATCTATGAAGCCACTCAGGCGAAGGAAATCCTGGAGGCGACTTGATCCAGGGCGTTCCTTTGCTGCAGGGGGTAAGAGTCACGGACGCGACTTATGGTTGTGTTGAAATCTCTAAGAGGACTGTATTCCGTGGGAGATTGAGTTGGACAAGCTCTTCCAAGAGCCGATTTCGCTCCTGACCTGCATTAGGCAGGTAGATGCTTGCAGCGAAGAAGGAGAAGTCAGGAGTGGTGAGTTTGGCCAGTATGAGGCGGCCACTTAGATATTGTGAAAAAGAATGGGTTTTAACCCGGGGATTCAAAACTATAAGGGCGGCATGGTTTGTCCAGAAGGAGTTGCCTCCAAACTGTTCATTCCATGCAGATTGTTCGTGGGGGAGGATATGGGGCTCCTGGACAGCAGCGATGTCAATTTGTGCTGACCTGAAGTTGCGGAGGAGGCGGGCTCTCCGCTTAAAGTCCCGCAACCTATTTGCGTTGATGGATTGCAGGGCCAGGGTGCTGCCATGGGGACTCATAGCTGTTCCCCTCCATGTCCTGGGGGGTTGCCAGCGCTTAAACCTGCTGCTGTGAGGCGGCTAGTTTTGAGTCCTTTAGCTTGACTATTAGCTGCAATCCGTGAGGAGCGTCGGGGTTCTGAGGGGAAGGAGAGGGTGGGGGGCGGAGGACCCAGTAAGCCAGCCTAGAATACTGCCCCCGCTCCGTTGCAGGGGAAGGACCTGAGGGTGCTCAATGGTGACCTCCGCGGTGTCCCCATTTGATGAATCTGAGTCCATACTCACTTCCTCCAACACTGCAAAGGATCCGCGTGAAATGGACTGTGGGGTTGGGGCAGGAATCTTTGAGGTGGCACTTCTACTGCAGGCCGCGGGTTGCCAGTCCCTGCTGGTGGGCATAGCTCCATTTGGAGCTGAGGGTTGATGCGATAAATCGCTGGTGGAGGTTGGTGGGGGTGCCGCGGAGCCCTGAGTGGGGGTGGCTGACGAGGGGCACCCTGTGGGAGATGCCTTGCGCTTGGTGAGAGAGGGAGTTGACTCTGGGAGATTGGAGGGGGTGCCCTAATGGAAGGGGGCATGAGCGCGAAGGTATCCCATACCAATAGTGGGTTAGCTGTTTCAACTGCTAGGCGTAAGGCCTCAGGGGACAGGTCTTGAATGGGAACCCATTGTATGGGTTGTGGAATTGCTGCTGCGGCCACGTGGGATCGTTTTTGGCCTGGTTTAGGCCCCTGGGTGGTGGCTAAGAGGGCTTGTTTTCGAGCTGTGCAGCCACTATACAAGTGTCCAAGGGCGTTGCACCATGAACACCGGGGGCGCGCCTGATCAGGGTTGACAAAAAAGATCTCAGGGCATGCCCCAACTACCGCCACACGAGGAATAACCTCAATGTTGCGGGATACAGTGGGGGAGGGGATGAACGACGCCCTAGCAGTGCGAGCTCTTTGAGTGGGAGCATAGTAAGAGGGGACGCTAAAGTCCACTAAAAGAACAGACCCAAAATCCATTAAACCACGATGGAGTGCCAGTTTAAGAGACTCAGGATCAACAGTCGTTGGTAGGTTGGAAAAAGTAACCCATGAAATTTTCTCCAGGTGAGAGCGTGTGCGGGAGATGTAAAGAGATCCACGCGGAATAATGACCTGGAGGGTGGCAGCATGGTCAGCAAGGGCAGCTTCAGTGAAGCCCACATCGATGTAGTGGCCCTCCACTGATTCATGGATGGTGGTGTTAATTGGGAATGTCTCCGCAATCGCTGCAAAGTATGAGAAGTAATCCTCCATATAGAATTCAACAGGGTTATGCCCATAATAAAGGCGAATTGCGTGGAAGAGGGTTGAGCGAGGTAGAGCTTTTTGCGCTCTAGTTTCGGCCCATTTCTTCTTAACATCAGCAATAAACGCCACTTCACGGGGATCAGCTTTGAGTAGCGTTGGTGCCAGAGGTTTTTGACACGCCCCAGTGGCTCCTTTGGTACGTTTGTGTTTGCTTTGGGCTGCAATCGCGGGTTGAGTGTGAGCTGGTGGTTTGGACAAGTTTGTGGAGTTCCCTTGTTGCTGGAATGTTACAGCAGTTGCTGGCATCATATTAAATTGAGGGGCGGATTGTTGAGCCTTGCTAAATTGGGGAGGCCCATCCAGATTGGAATTAACTTCAGCCAATTGGGAGGAGGGCAATGTTTCATCACCATCCCAATCTATTGAGTAAATTCAGCCCAAGTATTTGCTGTGATTTCGTGGGCAAAACTCACTGGCTGATTGGTAAATTGGTCGTTTTCAGCATATGGAGATAAAGTGCCAACTTGAGAAGTGCCAATTATTGGGTTTAAATGGGACGGGTGAGATTGGAACTGGTGTGAAGTTCCAAAATCTGAACCATTTAAATCCCCATTGGGAAGAGTAGATTGTCCCAGTTTGGTGCTTAGTGAATCATAATGTGCGGCTAATCCAACCTTACATCTGAGGGTTTGGGGGCCAGGTAATTGTTGGGCCTCGATAAATTGGGGAGGCCCATCCAGATTGGAGTTAACTCCAGCCAATTGGGAGGAGGGCGATGTTTCATCACCATCCTAATCTATTTGGGTAAATTCAGCCCGAGTATTTGCTGTGATTTCGTGGGCAAAACTCACTGGCTGATTGGTGAATTGGTCGTTTTCAGCATATGGAGATAAAGTGCCGACTTGAGAAGTGCCAATTACGGGGTTTAAATGGGATGGATGAGATTGGAACTGGTGTGAAGTTCCAAAATCCGAACCATTTGAATCCTCATTGGGAAGAGTAGATTGTCCCAATTTGGTGCTTAGTGAACCAGAATGTGCGGCTAATCCAACCTTACATCTGAGGATTTGGGGGCCAGGTAGCTGGGTATCGCCCCTCATGGAGGGAGCCAGAAACACGGCGTCAGCAATAATAGATGGGGCTGAATTAGCTGACACAATGGGGGAGGTGAATGCCTGGATGGGCTGAGCTGCATTCAACTGAGCAGACGCCATTAAAACAGCGTGGGTGATGGCCTCCTTTGTTGGAGGGGCCCAGCGGGTTGGTGGGAGGCAGCGCACACAGAGCTGTTAGGTGTGCAGGTTGCAGAAGTGCGATCAGGTGAACTGGCGCTAGTTGAAGTAGCTCCAGGTTGGGGGGTGGTGCCTGCTTTCATGGCTGCTGCTTGAGAGCGGGTGATTCTGGTTGACCCTGAGGTGGGTAACCGAGGGTTGCTTCGTTTGGAAGTGGTGCTGGCTCGTTTGGCAGAGCCTGCGGGTTCTTTTGCGGGGTTTCCCGCCATATTTGCTAATAGTTTTCGTAAATCTCTTTAGTGGAGCTAAATTTCAGGCTAAATTGATTTTTGAAAAGTGATGCTTAGCAGAAAGAGATACTTAAGATGCTCCTTCATTTTCTTAAAACCACCATGTCCTATGGATTATGAGCAGCCATTATAATGTCCATTAATGCTGATGGCCTCAGGGATATGAACTTTTTTCCTTCAATTAATTTTTACAGTGTCCCATTTTTGATCATGATGTTTTGCCGCAAATCTGGTATTAGTTTTTTATGGATTCAGGCTAATACTGAAATCACCACTAAAAATCTTTTTTAAATGATTTATCAGCGGCTAAACTGACTGTGACAATGGTGGGTAATAAAATAAACAGTTATCATTTTGATGCTTCACCCCAGCATGATGTTTAATTATGTAATTATAGGGTTGAAGTTTTAATGCCCAACTCATTAATTGGCCCTCAGATTCCATTAAGTTGTTCACCATCTTAGGGACGCATGGTCTGTTACAACAGTGAAATGGTTGCATTAAGATATACCCAAAATTTCTTGTAGGCATATATGACTGCCAAAAATCATTTTTTTCATCACCATGTAGTTTCTTTCATGGATGTTTAGTGTCTGAATGGCAAAGGTGATAGGATGTTCTTAGTCATCTTCTTTTATCTAGGATAACAAGGCTACAACTGCCATGAGCAAAGCATCGATTTAAACAATAAACTCATGGTTAAAGTCTGGGTATTTTAGTACTGGAGCTACTATTAGTACTGATTGGAGCTGATCAAATGCCTCTTAGCATGCCTAATTTCAATTAAATGTGGCCCTATTTCTTATTAAATGAAATAACGGCTCTCCAACTTGTGCACAATTAGCAATAAACTGTCAATATTAATTGATCATGCCTAAGAAAACTTATTTATTCCATTTTGATTTGAGCCAATTCATTTTGGATTTTGCATCTAGTTTGGATGGCTGGAATTAAAGTCCTTCCTTGTTTATCATGAAGCCAAGGTATTACAGTTGATCTTTGAGAAAATTACACTTCATGGGCTTGTTTCTTAAATTGGCAGATACTAAACTCTTTTAAAACCTCCTCTAAGTGTTTCAGGTGTGTTGTATTTTTGGCCCTTTTGTAGGCTCGCTGGTGCAGTATCACCTAAAATCTAATAATATTGCAGGGGCTGCTCTTAATGACTTATCAAAAATAATATAAACAGGCACTTTAATAGAATATATGGGTTTATATGTTTTTGTTCTTTTATTAGGTGCTGCACCAGAAAAAAGCTAAAGCTTGATAATAGTGCAATAGTGATAATTAAACAATTCATAGTTCAGGCTTGGATTTCTTGGTGCTGTCCAAATTAGAAATATTCATAAGCGGCATATCATTTAGTTTGAAACTCACAGATAATTGTAGTTTAGACTTTTCATGCCTCAAGTTCAGATTGATTGGTGCTGTCCAAATTAGGAAATATTCAAAGGCGACCTATCAGTTAGTTTGGGTCTCACATCGCTTCAATGCGAGGGCCAATGGGGATGTAATTGTCAGGAAAACAAAACCATTTGGAAGGGATTTAATTAATTGGACCCAATCAGAAAGGGGGAAAATCTTTTCGCCCTGAGGAGCCCCCACCAACCCTATAAAAGAGGCTGGTCATCATGAGGGCAAGTGAACTAAACTGATGGTGGCTGGGGAAAGAGCCTCTGAAGGACTCCCCTGAATTCGCCGCATAGTTGGCGCAATCCAATTAGTCAGACTCATGGTATTTGCCCGAGTTTTATTAATATTAGTATTGAAAGTGTTACCTCAATTAATAGGGTTCCACCGAGAATCAACCAAGGTCTTTTTATTGATTTGGTCTTCACTTACATCAAAACCACTCTTTTCCATACCTCAGACTTGTAAATGTCCAACAAGGTGGTCATTAAAAGTATTACTAAGGAAATTTATGTCATACAGGTATACCAACACACAGGACAACTTAAAATTTCCCAAGATTGTGTCTATAGCTCTCTGGAAGGTGGCCAGGGCATTGCATAGCCCTTGCAGCATCCTTGTTGGCTGGAATAGGCCCTCTTGAGTTTTTATTATGCAATTCTTGCGCTCCTCTTTGAGAATATCAATTTGCCAATATCCACTTATAAGGCTATAATAGAGAAGAATCACACGCCCCTAGTTGATCCAAGGCATTGTCAATTCATGGAAGGGGATGCGAGTCCTATTTGTGATATCATTCAGTTTTTGGTAATTGATAAAAACCCAATTGCTTCCATCCTTCCTTTTTACCATCAAAATTGGGGCGGCCCATGTGATTTTTGATGGGACTAGTATGTCATGATCCAAAAGCTCTTTAATTTTTTATGATAACTTCGTCTGCTGCTTCCAAGCATCTAAATAGGCATAATCAGATTAGATCATTATCACTGGTATATATGATGTGAATTAAATTTTTAGCAAGTCTAACTCAAAAATCATCCTTCATAAATATATTCCAGTATTTTGTAAACAACTCCTAAACTTGAGCCCTTTCTGGGTCAGTCAGGTCCTCAATTTGGCCATTGGGATGACACTGTCAACGCTAATTGCTCCTTCATCAGGAAGTTCTATTTCGTTGATAGTTCCAAAATTATGAAAAGAATGAATTTCCATGGTCAGAAATAGATGTAAAATGGCAATAACTTTGATGCCTCTTATAGTGAAAGGCTGATCTTATAAGTTCACACATAAGATATGGATCTCTTCATCTCCATAAATAATAATACCAGGTGCAATATTGGGTTCTAATCATGATCTAGACCATGGTTGAATTTCCCCATAAAGTTTTTCTGTAAAACTTTATATTCAGCTGTTGGGATTTTTGCCCATATTCCCAGCCAGCTAGATTACTAGGGATCGCTAAGGGATAATTCCTTAATGTGAGGCAATTTAGATATCGGTTGACCCTGATTTTGGGGTAATAATGTTCAGGGGATTTTAAGTTATTCGCCTGATCAGATCTGTCAGGGACCAATCCGAATGAATGCTTAAGATCTCGTTGGGCAGAGTTGCTAATGAAATAGGGGCATCTGATAGTTGCTTAACTATCAGGTGTACCAATTGGGATCAGTCAGGTTTCATCACTGACTGATTGGGAATTCAAGGAGTAAGTTGCGAGGTGAGTGATGCCACCTGCAACTATCAAATTGATCAGTTGGTTTGTAACCTGCCTTAATGGGTAACAAGTCCCATTACCTAAGCAGTTCGCTTGCCAGATATTTTGATTCACTTGGATTAAGAGGAAAATGTTAAGGACACATTTTCCGACTCTTTCCAGTTTTAGGTCTCGATGTCCATTGACAGAATCCTAGCCAGGATGGGGAAGACCATCACTGCTGAGATAAAGATGGGTGATTCAACGGTAATGGCTGCCGTTTCATTGAGGAGGTGCCAACTGAGGGTTGGGCGCCGAATTCCCCAAATTAAAATTCCCTAGAATTCACTAATAAATAATCATAAACTTGCCAGATCATAATTTACCATATCACGAATTATCAGATTTCTTTTACTAGAGTATTAGCTTAGTAGACTTTATTAGATTCCATTTGTTCTATTCTTTCTCAGGGATATTATTGCTGTGTGCGATAAATGGGTGACTTTTTAAGATAAAGAGTAAGGATCTGAGCGGGGATCCAGAGAAGAAGCTGAATCATATTGGGGATTGCTGCCAACTGTGTGTCAAACCAGAGAAACCATAAACTGGGATCTAAGAGTAGATTGATTAGCTGGTACAAGGGAACAAATCCCTATTCAAGACATAATAAGTATTTTGAGAGGAAATACTGGCCAAGAGTTGGACCAAAATTTAATACTTCCATTCAACTATGAATAATAGTCGCCATATTATTATCAAAAGATTATATCAACTACTATACAATGCGTAGAATTTCGTAAAACCCAAACCTGTGCAAGTAAAATATATTTATAGGGATGATTGGCCAGGAATAATTAATATCCTATAAATTTTTACAAATTGGTGCTCACTACAGGGGTGTATTTGAGTAGAAGAGATTAGAACATGCTGTCATTTAAAGATGTTTCTATTTCTGGCAATAAGTTACTGAGGAGAGTAACAATAATGAAGACAGAACGTGAAGTGGATCACATTCAATTGCATTCACCTAGCTCAGAAGTGGAGCTCTCAGTGAAGTGAATTGAGGATACTCAAGTTTTGGGAAAAAGACTTGCAGCCTAGATATGGAACTGTCTAGTGCTTCAAGAAAACCTGTTCCACCTGACATCTACCTGAGATGAAGAGGATCAGCAGGGCCAACTTGGATTGAAATTAGGCCCACTTGAAATAGTCCCAATGAGCAGCAGGATCAACTCAGTTTAAAATTGGGTCCACTTTAAAAAGTCCTGAGGAGTGAGTGTTTATATGAGGCATTGGTTGAAATAGGAAGCAATCAATTAAGAGTATTGTATTGCCATACCAATGAAGATATGAAGTCAAACAAAAAATGATTGATCCAAGATAGCGGAGAGAATAGTTTGACTCAATAACATTCAATCAATGATCAGAAATTGCTGAAGACGAGTTCATCAATTAAAGACGGAATTAGATGAAGCTAAAAGGCCAGATCAATCTGTGTGGTTAAGGGATCTTTTCCAGATCCACCAGTGGATCTATTTCCAACGTTTTGGATGGCCACGAAGGCCAAAAATCGTTTTTAGGAGAAAAACGATCTATGCAATCAAATAGAATTGCTGACTAATGTAATCTGAAAATTCAAGCATCAGTTGCAAAAATACGAGTTGAAATTAGGACCTGTTGGACAAATAACCAGTTGGGATGAAGGCCTAATGCATAAAAATATTCAAGAGTGTTGCCAAAGTCAGCAAATGTTGCCTTATGTGAAGAAACAGTGCTGCTGGCCATTTAGTGAAGAAGGTCATACTAAAATATCAGAAGTATTAGACCTAAGAGAAAATATTTTTAATGTTCTCAGAGGACCTCTGAACCATTAAAATGGTTATGTACTGAGATTTTGTTCAATTCCTAAAAGAGGACCACTGAACCAAATAGATGGTTAAATCTTAAGAGGATAAGATTATGACCCATGATAACTGGTATGTCAGAGTATACCTAAGAACCAGTTTGGATGAAGGGGAAAAGAAGGACCTCTGAATCTTTTTGTAGGTTAAAAGTCCAATTGCAAAAGAAAAATATAAAAATATATAGATAGAATATATAAAAATATCAAAGATTGAATTTATTGGTCCATGATTTTTGGACCTACAATGAGATGAGATTGCCAGCATGAGTTGCCAAAGGTATCAATCTATCATAAAATTGAGGCCGTAGAGCAATTGGCTGTACTGAAGAGTATTGGAGATATCCAAGTGTTCTTGGAATGGTCAAATACTATAGAAGATTTATACAGGATTTTTTGAGAATCGCCAAGCTCTTATTCATCTGTTGAAGGATCTGAAGAAAGGACGTATGGAATGAAGAAGCACAAAAATTCTTTGATGAGTTATGCCAGTACCTGATAAATTCTCTGCTTTTGAATAGGTATGAATTTTTATTAAGAATTTATTATACAAGCTGATGCTTTTTTAATGGCAATCAGCGCCGTATTAAGCCAAGAAGAACTTGGGGATGAACATCCAGTGGCATATGTGAGCTGGACCTTCTCAGACACTGAGAGGAACCACGCCATAACTGAGCGTGAATGCCTTGCAGTCATTTACGCCTGTAAACAGTTTCAGGTGTACATCCACAGAATGCACTTCATAGTGGTGATGGACCAGTCCTTGTTGCATTACTTCACAATTTGCGAGAACCAGAAGGATGACTGGCCCAATAGGCATTGAAGTTACAGGCTTATGATTGAGATTGTACATTAAGCGGGGGTTTCTCATAAGAATGCAGATGGCTTATCACGGTTAACAATGTCCAGATGGTATACCAGCAGGCGGATGAGTTATTTCAAAAAATAATTGATGGAGAAATTGGGAACAAGCCCTGAGAATTCAAAGTATGCTTTAAAAATAATGGAAAACACTGAGACCATGGATGAAAAAGTTTTTAATATGATTAATGGAAGTGGTTACTATTCCCAAAGCCATCAGAAGAGCAGCTATTGTTCAAGCTGCTCATAAGGTTGTCAGTCATGGAGCCCAGAGAAAAAAAACCAAAAATATTCACCAGTACTACTAGGAGTCAATCAACTATGATGTTGCCAACTATCTAGCTTGCTGTGTGGAGTGCCAGTTGCACAAGCCACATAAGAATATGACTAGATACTGACTGGTCCGCCCTGGATTTGCTTGGCATATGGTGTCCATTGATGTGATGGGACCGCTGACGATGAGCACAGGGGGAGTCAAGTATATAATAGTTGCAATTGATCTGACAAGATGGGTCAAGATGAAGACCCTGGAAAAAGTAGATGCTACCAGTACTGTGAAATTCATTCTGGATCAAGTAGTATAATGACATGGATTCCCGCAGGTCCTGCTGAGAGACAATGGGACAAACTTCATGTCTCATGTGATCCCATGGTTAAATGAGATAGTGGTGATCTGAGGAGTCATGTCTGTACCCTACCAGCTGGAGATGAACAGACTGATGGAATGAGTTAATAAAACGCTGGCTGCGATGCCAAGGAAGCTGGTCTTAGGAAGAACTTCTGCGTGTGGAATGTAACTGAGTTTAGTGATGTTCGCCTACAATATCAGTCATCATATGGTGACAGGAAAAACGCCGTTTGAGTTGTTTTATAGGAGGAAGGCCGCGTTGCCACTAATTTTATATTCTGTGGTTGAAACAACATTGGGGATGAGTGCTGAGCAGTATCTGAACCAATTGACAAATATATGACTAAAATGCAATTGCAAGCATATGATACTACTTCAAAAAAAAGGATATGAGTAAAATATATGACAATAAGAACTGACTGGCCTTATCAGAATACCAAATAGTCGAAAGAGTCGCTTATTGTGATATACATGGTTTCAGGAGAATAAAAAAATTGGATGCATTGTGGTTGGGTCCATTTAAGATTATCACCAAGATGGCGATGGACGCCTACTCCATCAAATACCTTTTGGATGGAAGAATAGTAAATTGAGTCCATGCTAAGTACTTAAAGCGATGGATCAAGGAAAAAATAATAAAAAAAGAGTTTCAAAGGACTACTGAACCATAAAGTTGATCATGTCCTGATGATTTGGTCAAGTCCAAAAAAAGGACCTCAGAAAAAATCTAGATGGTTAAGTCTTAAAAAAGGTAAGACCTCTGAACCATAGAAAACTGGTAGGTCTAAGTATACCTAGGGTCTAGTTTAGGGTAATAAAATAAAAGGATGGTCCACTGAACTGAAACAAGGTCAAAACCCATGGAAAAAAAGAAAAAATTAAATTTTTGATTAAATTATTGAATATATATATATTAAGAACTGCATAGAAAACTGATATAGTTATAATTTTTTATTGATTATCCTTAATTTGGGGATGATTCCGCCTATGTCACCTCTTGAGGGAGGGAGGATAGATCGCAGTAGGAATGAATAGCCCCTCTGTAAAATTTACTTAGGATTGATTATTGGCCATCAACCCAGTAACCTTTATACTGCACAGGTTCAATTTCCTTGCACATTTTGTCACGTTGTATATTATGTATTAATCGATAATAGTATGGAGACTATTATCTGTAGTTGACTTTGAACTATTATTAGGCCCAACGCTTCAGCCAATACTTCCAATTAAATACTCTGTAAGTCATGCTTGTAGGGATTTGTTCCCTATATTCTTGTCCACCCGATCTTTGTTAAGATACCCTGTTGACAGTCTCTCTTGGTCCAACACACAGTCAACAGCTATCCCTGATTGTGGTTCCTTTGGCTTTAGATCCCCGCTTGGATCTTTACTCTTCTCTCTGATAGTCTTCCAATTATTGCCTTCTGCAATAATATCCTTGAGATGGAATGACACAATAGAAGCTGATAGTCTAACTATACACTGAATTGACAATATTACTGTAGATATGACTAATCTTGGTAAAAATATGTTTTACTAAATGATGTTTTTAGTGTGTTTTTTATTATAATAAATCCTAGGAAATTATATATTAGGGGATTCGGCTGTCCAGCCCTCAGTTGACACCTCTTTGATGAAATGGCAGCCGTTGCCATTTAATCACCCTTCCTTGTCTTGGCAGCGATGGTCTTCCCCATCCTAGCTAGGATTCTATCATTGGACATTCTTGAGACCTCAAATGGAAAGAGTCAAAAAACGTGTCCCAAGCATTTTCCTCTTGATCCAATCAAGCTAACCATGATTGGCTAGCGACCTGCTTAGGTAATGGGACTTTATTACCCATTATGGCAGGTCACTTCACCAACCAATTGACTCGCTAGTTGCAGGTGGCATCACTCGCCTCACAGCTCACTATTTATTCCCAATCAGTTGATGATGAAACCCAACTGATCCCAATTGGTACACCTTATAGTTAATCACTATCAGATGCCACTATTTTGTCAGCCTCTCTGCCTGATGAGATCTTAGGTATTCATCTGGACTGATCTCTGATGGATATGACCAGGTGAATATCCCAAAATCCCCTGAACATAGTTCCTCCAAAACTTGGGCCAACTAATTTCTGGTTCACTTCACTTTAGGGAATTTTCCCCTAGCGACACCAGTTAATTTAGCAGGCTGGGAATATGGGCAAAAATCCCAACACATCCCCCTCTTGCCTAGATTTCTAGAGAGAAAGGACCGGGGCATGAGAACACCATTTTGGAAACCTGGTCAAATACTTCATTGCTTCAAGCGGAGTACACTCATCAATATTCAACGCTGCTTGGGATGACCCTCAGCATACGGCGTTCTTCCTCTTCCTCCTCACTACTGCCTTCTCAGAGCGTGGTCCCCACGACCTTCTGTCATGCCAGGCTGATCAATTTACTCGTTATGATATTAATCCTGGGATCCAGTTTTCCCCCGTCAGGATATATGACCTGTTGTCATATTCAATATTCTTGGTCCAGCATCCTTGAGTTCCTGATTTTCTCCTCATACTAACAGGAGACTCTTGCCATCGATGTTCTTTTTGCAGCTTGATTAAGAATACTTTTTTCTATTCACCCTCGTTATTTTTCTCATAACCTCTTGGCTGTAAGTCATTCCTAATTCTTCCCTTGGAAAGCTTATCTCATTATTTTGAGATTAATTTACCTGAAATTGTAGCCTAATGGATTATAGAGCACATAATGTCAACTTCTATATAAGTCTGACATCCCCCTCTCATCCAGCTCATATGTCAAATTCTGAATCTCGCTACCAGCAACTCCTCAACAGTCTGTCTAATCCAGACCTCTGTCTCTTCCAGCAGATGAGTTGGGATGCTTGATGGAACCTCTTTTATGGTCCTTTCAGGACTCATACGCCTAGTATGGTGCAAGCAGCTACTCCTATTGAATTACTGGAAAGGTAATTAATCCCTCAAAACCAAGATGGCCATCATTTCAAACAACTCTTGGCCAACTCTTCCCTTGCAGTCAATTCCAGAGTTGGACTTCAAAACCCACCTGGATTTGGCTCTTTTCACTGATGCTCTGAACATCATTGTAGATGCTCTGGAGATTATGCCAGTTGCTCTGGATCATTTGTTCCTGGCTGGGTTTGACTTACTCCCTGAGTTCCTCTTCCAACTCAGTCAATTTTACAAACCCGCTGTACTGGTTTCTGAGCTCTCAATCAATAACAGCATACACTTCAAGCTCCCCTACGCTGAACTCTGGGCCCAAGTCACTGAGGCTTTGACATTAGCACTGAATCCCTATGATCTGGATAACCTTCTGGATTGGGATACTACCGCTTATGCTCTTCGCTTTGCTGGCCAAGTTCTTTGAAGTTGGTCTACAAAGCTTCCAGCCTCGCCTGGTTTCCACCGGTCATTCAGCTTTAGCTTCTGTGAAGCCTGTAGTCACCGTTTGCAGGATGAAATCCGCTCTCTGCACAACTACCTCTTCTCTGGAGCTTCCCATTGGTATATTCCGCTGATGGTGTTGATAGGATGCATGATTTGGCAACCCCATTGAGTGTCCCTTCTTTGTTGCTGGCCCACATGTCCGGTGTCCTCAATGAAGCCCATCGGCAGGCGCTTAAGACAAATATTCCAGCTCCAGTGCTGTATCAGGATTACTATGGGTTATTTGCCAATTGCCTCTTTCTTTATTGCTGCTTTTTTCCCCGCTCCAGGGTTTCGCAATTGGCATCTTCTGACATTTCAATTTCCCTTCCCCTAGTCACTTTTTCTCAGTGCTCAGCGTCCGCTCAATGAATGTGGTTTCATGTAGGTCTCACCCTCACAAGCATCCAATTGCATATCAATTTTGATGGGCTATTTATTCCTACCATGATCCATCCTCCCTCCTGTAAGAGGTGACATAGGCAGAATCATCCCCATACTGAGGACAATCAATATAAAAAATTAGAAAATCTAAAAATATATTGGCCTTTTTATCTATGCAGTTTAAAATCTTCTCTCTCTTTTTTTCAATATTTTTATCAATTTTTTATCTACATTCTTCTTTTTTCCTATGGGACTTGACCTTGTTTCAGTTCAGAGGTCCATCTTTTCCTCCAAACTGGGTCCTGGGTACTTAAACTTACCAGTTTCCATGGTTCAGAGGTCCTTTTTTGGACTTAACCATCTAGATTGGTTCAGAGGTCCTTTTTTTGACTTGACTTAATCATCAGGACATGATCAACCTAATGGTTCATCAGTCCTTTGGGAACTCTTTTATTTTTTTCCTCAATCCAACGCTTTAGATACTTAGCATGGACTCGATTTACAACTCTTCCATCCAAGAGATTCTTGACGGAGTAAGCATTGGCTACCATCTTGGCAATTACTTTGAACAGACCTGACCACAACACATCTAATTTGTTTCTTAATCCAAAACCATGCATATCGCAATAGGCGACTCTTTCCCCTATTTGATATTATTCTAATGCCAGTCAGTTTTTGTCATCTTTCAATTTAGCTCGTATCCTTTTCTTTATGGTTGTATTGAATGCTTGTAATTGCATTTCAATCAGGATACTCATCAGTTGGTTCAAGTTTTTCTAGGTACTCATCCCTGATGTAGGTTCCACCACTGAATATAATATTGGCATCAACGCGGCCTTTCTCCCATATAGTAATTCAAACGGCATCTTCTCCATCGCCATATGATGACTAATGTTGTAGGCAAACATCACCAAAATCAGGTACGTTCCCCACGCGGAAGTTCTCCCTGTGACTAGCTTCCTTAGCATCGCAGCCAGCATCCCATTGACCCATTCTACCAGTCCGTTTGTCTCCGGCTGGTATGGTACTGAAATGACTCCTCAGATCCCCATTATTTCATTTAGCCTCAGGATCACATGAGACGTGAGTTTAGTCACATTGTCACTCAATAGGACTTGCAGACATCCATGCCGGTATACTACTTGATCCAGGATGAATCTCACAGTACTGGTAGCGTCTACTCTGGTAAGGGCTTTTGTTTTGACCCATCTCATCAGATGGACGATGGCTACTATGATGTACTTGACTCTCCCTGGGCTCATCGCCAATGGTCCCATCACATCAATGGACACCATGTGCCATGCAAATCCAGGGCGGACCAGTCAGTATCCAGTTATGTTCTCGTTTGTTTTATGCAGCTGGCACTCCATGCAACAAGCTAGATGATCTGCAACATCGTAGTTGATTGATTCCCAGTAATAATACTGGCAAATATGGTCAGTTGTTTTCCTCAGACCTCCATGCCTATAACCTTGTGAGCTGCTTATACTATTGCTGCTCTTTCCGATGGTTTTGGGAATAATAGCTGCTTCCCGTTGATCATCTTGAATACTTGTCCATCCCTAGTCTCAGTGTTTTCCATTGCTTTTTGAAGCGCGCATTGGATTTCCTGAGGCTCATCCCCGATTCTTCCTTTGACCATTTTCTTGAATAGCTCATCCGCCTGCAGGTATACCAACTGGACCATTGGTAACTGCAACAAGCCATCCGCGTTCTGGTGAGAAGCCCCGCTCAGTGGACTATCTCATAATTGTAAGCCTGAAGCTTAAGTGCCCATCATGCCAGTTGTCCTTCCAGTTCTCTTAGATTGTGTAGCCAATGCAGCGAAGAGTGGTCCATCACCACCTTAAAGTGCATTCTGTGGACATACACCCAAAACTGCTTGCATGCATATATGACCACAAGGCATTCCCACTCAGTCACGGTGTAGTTCCTCTCAGTGGCTGAGAGTGTCCAGCTCACATATGCCACTGGATGCTTATCCTCAAGTTCATCTACTTGGCTCAGTATGGCGCCGATCGCCATCAATGAAGCATTGGTTTGAATGATAAAGTCTCAATCAAAATTCAGATACTTTAGAATTGGCGAATCTATCAAATATTGGCGTAACTCATCAAAGGAGTCCTAGGCCTCTTCATTCCATACAAATCCTTTTTTCATATCCTTTAATAAATGAAATAAAAGCTCAGCTATTTGGGAAAATTCCCAAATAAATCTTCTATAGTATCTGAACATCCCAAGAAATACTTAGATGTCTCAAACACTCTTCAGTACAGCCATTCACTCTATAGCTGCTACCTTCTGGGTTTGCGGCTGCAATCCACTTAAGTTGATCACAAATCCCAGGTATTTCAACTCTTTCTTGAAGATGTGGCACTTCCATGGCTTGATCTTCAGATTAGCTGTGGACAGTCTCTTAAAAAACTTCTTTTAAGTGGTGCAGGTGGTCAGTAAACGTTCTACTGAACACATTGATATCGTCCAGATATACCAGGATGCATGACAACTTCAGGTCGCTTAATATCGCGTCCATGGCCCTCTGGAACGTTGTGGGCGCATTTCAGAGACCCATGGACATCCTCGTCAGCTGGTATAACCCCTGCGCGGTAATAATAGCGCATTTTTCTTGGTCTTCTTCTGGCAAGTCAATCTGCCAGTATCCTGAGATTAGATCCATTGCGGAGAAATACCTCGCTTCTCCTAATCAATCCAGCGCATTGTCAATCCTTGGTAGGGGATATAAATCCTTCTTCATAATTTTGTTCTGCCTCCAATAGTCAATCACCACCCAGTTCAATCCATCCTTCTTCTTCACGATCAGAATTGGACTTACCCAGGGACTTGACGACGGAACTAGAAGCCCATGCTTCACTAGTTTGCTGATCTCATCCTCCACTACCGCTTTGGCAGCTTTTAATCTTTACATTGGTCTCATCCTTATTGGTAGATTTTTCCACGGTGTTGACCTTGTGAATTACATCTCATACATATCCCAAATCATGGTCATCCTGAGTGAACACTTCCCAATATTTCTCGAATAATTCAAGCACCTCCTCCTTCTGGCCTTCCAGCAGATCAGCGAGCCGCTCCCAATCAACCAATAGGTTAATGCTTTCAGCTACCCCAGCTGGTAATCCCATTTTGTTGAGAGACCCAAAATTGAAGAATCATCTCAATTCAGCCATCAGGATCACATGAATAAATGCAATGATCTGATTTCTCTTTATCTTCATCAGTTTTTCGCCTAAATTCGCTAGGAGAACTCGTATTTCTCCATGGCCTGGGATTATTATCAAGGGAGCCACGCATGGCTCCACTCTGGACCTCTTCCAGGGGCTTCTGACCTCCCCATACAACAGCTCCAGAATCTCCAAAGCCAACCCTGTGTCAACTATTATCTGCAATTCAGCCGGTCTGGTCCTTTATTTCTTGATCATTAATGGAATTCCCCAGTTTTCTAGGATTTCCGTCAGCATTTCTCGTCGCTTCCTACATATAATTGGTATTGAATAAGTACAATGCTGTCATTGTATATCAGATTAATGAAGTTGTTTCTCCGATTCAATGAAGCTTCACCATCCTTCTGGTATTCCAATGGTAACATCTGACCCAGAATGGTCAAAATATCCTTGAAGTTACATTTAACTCCATACTTTTGTAGAAACTTTGTTCTGATCAGGATATCGTAGTTTTGGTTTGCCAAAACTATCGCTGGCGCAGATACCACCAATGATCTAAATTGTAGTGGCAGCGCACTATATGCTCCACAGGAAATGGTGGTGTTTGGCCCAGCTGTTCTGTATTCTCTCTTGTGTTATTAGTCTGGCGAGATCTTTATCCTTTTCACCAGCTTGGTTGACACAATATTGATGGGCGCTCCGCTGTCAACAATCGCCCTCACCCTTACTTGATTCACTTAAATATCTATATATGTACACTCACAGTATTGTAATATAGTATTTATTGAGTGAATGGCGGCGTTATTAGCTGAATCTAGGGTGTGAATAATCTGCGCTGATAATTCAGGAAATGATTCCTTTATCACGCTGAGGGGGATCAACAGATTGGCCTCATCTAGATGGATGTCTGATAACTCATCAGGATTCTCGGCAGTTCAAATCTTCTCCACCAGTTGTTGGGAGTACAGCCGGGCAACTTCCTGAATTATCTCAGGGTTGATCTTCTTTGCCCTGGCTCTGGTCATGGTATTTACATCCATGTTGACCACTTGGTATAGCTGATCCTGCTCATCATCTATGAATAGATATCTAAGGTCAATTTCTTCATTCATGATATCAGGAGGAACAAGTTTCTCCACCACACTAGACTGTTCCTTGTCTAGGCAGCGGGCCCTTTTCCTGAATCTTTAGCGACTGCTGTCTCCTTGGCCTGGAACACGTTAATCTGATCCTTCAGCTTTTTGCAGTGTACGGCAAAATGTCCTTTCCCGCCACACTGATAGCAGACATTCTCTTTCTTGCTTAACTGTCTGAATTCCTTGGGCTTATTTCCTGGCACAGTTCAGTTGGTAGCCTTCTTTGCTCCTTCGTTTCCCTTTGTGGGATTCAGATTTTGGACTGGATTAGACTTGAAGCTTCTATTTGGCGCATCAAACGTCGCTCCCAAAATCTTCAGGTTGTTCACCATTTGTGAGTTAGTTATCTCCATCGCAAATATGGAAGACATCATTTGATGCAAATTGCAATAGGGCCAAAGGGCCGCTTGCAAAGCGATTCTAGCATCAAAGTCATCTAACACTTTTACTCCGGCCAGGATCTGCAACTCCTGGTAAAACTGATCCACAAAGCTAGCTAGAGACTCATCTTTATGGAATTGAATTCCCATAAATTCTTTCTTGCATTTTGACATGCGGGTTGGACTCCCAAACTCCTTCATTATGGCCGCCTTTGCCTCGGCATATGACCAGCTGTCCCCCTCCAGGTGGGGTAACACTAGGTTTTGACAGTCGGTGTCCAGGCAGTTCATGACCATCAATGCCTTTTGACGATCCCCATATCCATTCATAGTCATGTCAAACAGTCAGAAAAATGCTGGGGCGTTATCCCAATGGAATGTTGGCAATTTTGGTGTTTAATATTCCTCCAAGTCATTTTGGGCTGATTCTCTCAGTTCAGCTACTTGGCTAACTTGTGGAGTGACTTTGGGCATCATCTCCAAAATGGCATTAAAGGTGGGCGGCATATTTCTCAGGGTATTCAACTTCACAAGTATTGTGCAAGGACTTCTCTCTTTGGCATCACTGGCCATATTGGGCTCACAAGCACATCTGTGAGCTTTCAAGTCCTCCACTTCTTTGATCAATTTCTTGATATCTACACCAAACTTTCTTAAATAAACGTGATCCGCTTCTCACTCTGTTTTCAGGAATAGGACCTCTCAAATGAGGTCTCCTCCTTTCTTCTTCAACGAGTTTACTTTGCCAAGTAACTTGTTCCTGAATTTGGCTACATTTTCTACTCCTTCCTCCACCTTGGTGACTTGTTCTTCCAAGGCTGCAAACTCCTTATGGTCTGCTGATTTTATGGCATTCTGATTCACAGTGGCGATCTCAGTCCACAGCTTGCGCATTTCTTCTTTATACAACATTATAATAGATTCTTTACTCAACTACCCCTGTAGTGAGCACCAACTTGTAAAAATTTACTTAGGATTTATTATCAGCTGTCAAACCAGTAATCTTTTTACTGCATAGGTTTGATTTCCTCATGCACTTTGTCATGTTGTATAGAATGTATTAATCGATAATAGTATGGAGACTAATATCTGTAGTTGACTTTGAACTATTATTAGGCCCAACGCTTCAGCCAATAATTCCAATTAAATACTCTGTAAGTCATGCTTGTAGGGATTTGTTCCCTATATTCTTGTCCACCCGATCTTTGTTAAGATACCCTGTTGACAGTCTCTCTTGGTCCAACACACAGTCAACAGCTATCCCTGATTGTGGTTCCTTTGGCTTTAGATCCCCGCTTGGATCTTTACTCTTCTCTCTGATAGTCTTCCAATTATTTCCTTCTGCAATAATATCCTTGAGATGGAATGACACAATAGAAGCTGATAGTCTAACTATACACTGAATTGACAATATTACTGTAGATATGACTAATCTTGGTAAAAATATGTTTTACTAAATGATGTTTTTAGTGTGTTTTTTATTATAGTAAATCCTAGGGAATTATATAGTAGGGGATTCGGCTGTCCAGCCCTCAGTTGACACCTCTTTGATGAAATGGCAGCCGTTGCCATTTAATCACCCTTCCTTGTCTTGGCAGCGATGGTCTTCCCCATCCTAGCTAGGATTCTATCATTGGACATTCTTGAGACCTCAAATGGAAAGAGTCAAAAAACGTGTCAAAAGCATTTTCCTCTTGATACAATCAAACCAACCATGATTGGCTAGCGACCTGCTTAGGTAATGGGACTTATTACCCATTATGGCAGGTCACTTCACCAACCAATTGACTCGCTAGTTGCAGGTGGCATCACTCGCCTCACAACTCACTATTCATACCCAATCAGTTGATGATGAAACCCAACTGATCCCAATTAGTACACCTTATAGTTAATCACATCAGATGCCACTATTTTGTCAGCCTCTCTGCCTGATGAGATCTTAGGTATTTATCCGGACTGATCTCTGATGGATATGACCAGGTGAATATCCCAAAATCCCCTAAACATAGTTCCTCCAAAACTCGGGCCAACCAATTTCTGATTCACTTCGCCTTAGGAAATTTTTCCCCTAGCTGTAACAGTTGGAAATGTCCCAGTTTCTGATCACCATCGTACCTTAGGTTTGGCGCAATTTACACTGAATATCCAGCGTGAGCTGGACTCTTGAGGTAGTAAACCTCAGATTTAGGGAAATTCAAAGCAAGAAAAAGACAATATAGGTAAGCAAGGTTGCAAACCCCGATATTAACCTTATTATAATTATTATCATATAAAAAGTCACTGATGAACAGGATCCCAATAATCTGATGCCGCGAACACACCAAAAAAATAAAGGATATTCAAGGGAGATAAAACCCCAAAAACCCAAGTTTTTTGTTGATGTGACAAAAATTTGTTGTGCGCAGATCATCAGGTAAGATAAGGTAAGGGTGGCCCTGAGGCCACCAGAGAGAAAGAGAGAATTCCAAATAAAGTTTGAAATTGCGCAGGCTCAACCTTAAAGGTCGCCCTTCTGGGGCCTCACCCAAACCATTGATTAGACTCATAAGAGCCTAATCAATAATTCAGGTGAGGCACAACCGAGCGCTCAAACCTGACAAACACCAAAAATCTTTTTATACAAATTGATTTAGATTCAGAAAATTGAACTCAAATTGAAATGCAACAAATGGCTTAATACCATTCATTACACTAGCGACATTAGGTAATTTAGCAGGCTGAAAATGTGGGCAAAAATCCCAACACCATCAAGATCTATGTGAGATCAGATGCTAATGAGGGCTAGACCTACACAAAACCAAGTTCAATGAGTGGATGCAGATCCCCGTGAGAAAGTGACTAAAGGAAGGGAAATTGAGATGTTGGATGAAGCCAAACGTGATACCCCAGAGTGGGGAGGGAAGCAACAGTACAAGAAGAGGCAGTCAGCAAACAACCCTGAATAACCTGATATGGCACTGGAGCTGAAGCTTGGTCTTGAGTGTTTGCCAACAGGCTCTATCAAGAACACTGGACATATGGGCCAGCAATGAACAAGGGATAATAAATGAGGGTTAGCAAATCATGCACCCTATTAAAGCCATCAGTGGAAGATATTGATGGGACATGCCAGAAATAATATAGTCGTGCAAGGAGTGAATGGAATCTTGCAAGTGACGACTAAAAGCTTCTTGGAAGCTGAAGCAGAAAGAGCAATGGAAACTGGGAGATGCTGGAAGCTTCATGGCCCAAATTTGAAGAACTTGGCCAGCAAAGTGAAGAGCATAGGCTGAGATATCCCAATCTAGGATGTTTCAAGATCAGAAGAATTCAGAGCTATAAAAAAGCCTTGGTGACTTGGGCTCTTAATTCTGAGTAGGGGAGTTTGAAATGTACGCTGTTGCTGATGGTGAGTTTGGTGGCCAAAACAGCTGGCTTGTAATATTGACTGAGTTGGATGAGGAACTCTGGAAGCAAGTCTGATCTGGAAAGGAATGAACAATCAAGAGCAAAAGGTATTACTTCAGGAGGTTCAACGATAATTATAGGAGTATCTGCAAAAGGAACCAAATCCAGGAGAGTCTTGAAATCTAACTCTGGAATTGATGACCATGGAAGGACTAGCCACTGGTAATTGACTAGGAGTATGAGTCCTGGAAGGACCATAGAAATGGTTCCATTGCGCAGATTGACTCATCCACTGGAAGAGCTGAAGATCTTGATCAGACAAACTACAGAGCATCTGTTGGTACCACAACCTGGAACTTGACATATGAGCTGGACGATAGGGGGATGTCAGACTTATATGATAGTTGACATTATGCACTCTGAAATCAATTAAGCTCCAATTTTGGATAAATTAATCTCAAAATTAATGGGATAAGATCTCAAGGGAAGAATTAAGAGTGGTATGAGCCAAGAGGTTATGAGAAGAAAATAAAGCGAACATAAAATGAGCATTCTTAATTGGGCCGCAAAACAAACATTGATGGCAAGAGTCTCCTGTCAAGGATGAGGAGAAAATCAGGAAATTAAGGATGCCAGACCAAGAATCCTGAATATAACAGTGGGTCATATGCTCTGAAGGGGGGGAAAGTGGATCCCAGGATTATTATTGTCACGAGTAAATTGATCAGCCTGGCATGACAGAAGGTCGTATGGACCACGCTCTGAGTAGGTAGTAGTAAAGAGGAAGAGGAAGAGAGCCGCATGCTGAAGGTCATCCCAAGCAGCGTTGAGTACTGGTGATTATACTCCACTTGAGCAAATGAAGTATTCAACTGAGTGTCTGAAGCATTGTTTTCCTGCCCCAATCCTTTTCTCACTGGAAATCCAGGAAAGAGGGGGATGTGTTGGGATTTTTGCCCATATTCCCAGACATCTAGATTACAAGGGATTGCTAAGGGATAATTTCCTAATGAGAGGTGAATTGGATATCAGTTGACCCTGGCTTCAGGGTAACTATGTTCAAGGAATTTTAGGTTAATCGCCTGATTGGATCCATCTGGGATCAATCTGGATGAATGCTTATGATCTCGTTGGGCAGAGTTGCTAATGAAATAGGGGCATCTGATAGTTGATTAACTATCAGGTGTACTGATTGGTATTGGTCAGGGTTCATCACTGATTGATTGGGAATTTAAGGAGTAAGTTGCGAGGTGAGTGATGCCACCTTCAACTAGAAAATTGATCAATTGGTTTGCAACCTGCCTTAATGGGTAACAAGTCCCATTACCTAAGCAGGTCGCTTGCCAAATATGATTGGTTTGCTTGGATCGAGAGGAAAACGTTAGGAACATGTTTTCTGACTCTTTATGTTTTAGGTCATGAGAATGTCCAACGACAGAATCCTAGCCAGGATGGGGAAGACCATCGCTGCTGAGATAAGGATGGGTGATTTAATGGCAATGGCTGCCGTTTCATTGAGGAGGTGCCAACTGAGGGTTGGGCGCCGAATTCCTCACATTAAAATTCCCTAGAATTCACTAAAAAATAATCATAATTTTCCAGATCATAATTTACCATATCACAGATTATCAAATCACTTTCACTAGAGTACTAGTTTAGTACACTTTATCAGAATCCATTTGTTCTATTCTTTCTCAGGGATATTATTGCTATGTGTGATATTTGGGTGACTTTTTAAGATAAAGAGTAAGGATCTGAGCGGGGATCCAGAGAAGAAGCTGAATCAAATTGGGCATTGCTGCCAACTGTGTGTCAAACCAGAGAAACCATAAACTGGGATCTAAGAGTATATTGATTAGCAGGTACAAGGGAACAAACCCTATTCAAGACATCATAAGTATATTGAGAGGAAATACTAGCTGAGCTTGGACTGAAATCTAATACTTCCATTTAACTATGGATAATAGTTGCCATTTTATTCTTAAACGAGTATATCAACTACTATACAATGCAGAGAATTGCACAAAACCTGAACCTGTGCAAGTAATATATTTATAGGGATTATTGGCTGAGAATAATCAGTATTCTATAAATTTTTAAATCAGCCCAATAGGGATGACTACCCAAGTTCCAGGAAGCTCTTTTACTTTCTAATTTAAGCGAAGTGGGATTCCTTTCAACTCATGATTCTTCATTGATAGGGATAAACCTTTAAGAGGGATTTGGTTTACTCAACTGAAGCCAAACCATCCTTATAGGCTATATTAAAAATAGACTGAGTTTTTTCTCAATCCTCCCACTTTTGTTATTTGATAGCGGGATACTCTGCTCAAGGATGGTGAGGGTGTCCTCTTTATGGTTTGTAACAACACCAAATCTTCTCAGGAAATTTGTCCCAATTAGTATTTTATAGTTTGTATAAGACAATACTATGGTTGGAGCAGTTACTACAATGGATCCAAAACGCAAGGATAGGGTATTTTATTCCCCAAGCGACTTAGTTGTGAGCGCTCCTGCCATGCCATACTCTTGGCAGTGAGAAACATTGGGCGCAATCTTCAGCTTCTTGACCAATTTAGTGCTGATGATGTTGATAGCAAATTTTCTATCAATGATAGATCATACCAAAACTTATTCACTCCTATATCCACATATGTACAATCAGAGTAGTTTTCAGAATTTTTATTTAGTGAATTTTGTGTTGGTTGCCCAATTCTAACTGTGACTTCAGACTTGAGCAGATATCTGGGAAATTATCTGCCAAAGTCTTCATCAGGATAGCCACTTGTACATTATGTAGTGAGGTCAGGTTAGTGGAGCATCTAGGGTGGCAGTATAACCCAGATTTACAATCCATTTTGCATAGATTTAGACATTTTTGGTTTGAGCTTCTTCAATGGTTTCTGATGTCATTAACGCTTTTGTTTTAGCTTGGGTTGTAACCATTTGGACATCATTAGCCACAATGTGATGCAGGTTATCTTAATTTATCTCATCGGACAAAAAAGCTTGCATGGGTCAAAGGAAACGATTTATAGTGCAAAGGTGAATTTAGAGCATTCCGCCTCTACTACACCTGCTCTTAACCCACTTTCCCTTGATGTTAACTTCTAGGGCCAAATATACCCCAAGTTTATTTTCATCCCTTCTGTAAAATTGACTGGTGAAATGCCTTTTTTGGCCACAGTTGTGGCATGTAATTGACCCTTGATGTTGATCTATTTCTGATTTGTGGCATGAAGTTCTTTCTTAAATCAGCTAAGTTGGTATCTTTGGGCCCAAAAAATCGGAATTTGGCTGATCCCTGGGACGATTAAGCATCACAGCTACTAGATCATTGTCTCAAGTAGTATGTAAGTTCAAACTCCTATACTAAAATTAAAGGCTGGAATCATAACACGTTGCAGGTTATGGTACATTCTGACCACATGCTCCATTGCAGTTTTTTGAATAAATTTGGTCATTGCATTTGACCCAATTAGGACTTGAGCTTTGTGATATAACTTATCATCAAAGTCTTTAATAGACTCATTTGGCTGATCTCAATATTAAAAAGATCAGTTTTCTGGGCCAATAAATTTTCAGGCCCACTGAACTCCCATATGACAGCATTCTTGGCATCTGCATAAGACTATCCGTCCCATAAATAGGGCATAATAATGTCAACGCTATGATAACACAGAAATTTAATTAGTGCTGATGCCTTTGCATGGTCTGATGCTCCTCATATTGACATCTCAAATAACTCAAGGAACAAGGTTTACATTTTCATCTCTGTCAAATTCAGACAATTCTAAGGATTTGAAGTCGTCGCAGCCAGATTTAGCAAAAGAGGTTGCACTTCATCTAGTGCTGGAACATCTCAGCAACCTTCAGTTAAATTTGGGCCACGTTATGGATAGGTGTTATCCAGAGCTGATATTAAAGCCAAACTATTAGGCATGGAATGAACATCAGAGATGTAGTTTTGGCATTGGTTCCCATTACCAATGAGAAGCTTCATGGAATTGTTCCAAACTATTATATTTTAACTCTTGAATTCTGGCTTTAGACAATTTTCCTAATCATTATAAGTCCATGGGAACGTCCACTTTGCTTATATTGAGCGATTTTCTCAATCCTAAACAAAAAGGGCTGAAGAGGGCAGCTGTAACCCTCGTCACCCAGGGTGACCTCGCCCATGTGGAGACTAATGCTGGGTTACAGCGCTCCTTATGAAGATTCCTCCCCCAGTCCCCACACTTACCCTGCCAAACTTGTCTGCCAAATTGAAGAAGTCTGCGCCAAAATTATTGAACTGAAGACAAAATGTCCAAAAAAATGGGAATAAAGCCCGATGATCAGAAAACCAATATATGGAAAGAGACAATGAGATAATTATCAGCCAGAATTGTGGATGACATTGAGCCATCAAGTGATAAAATCGCTGTTGCTATATTCTCCTCAAGATTGTTAGAGATTGTCACCAATAATTTTAAACCCCTAGTTCAATAATTGGGAGTTGCGCCTGACACCACTCATTTGGTTATACAAAAGCCCCAGTGACCAGGCATGGGCAGGTTGGCCATCCTGAACCTGTTTCCAACCAATAGGGACCACCCCTATGTGGGGTGGCCCTGGGGAATTCCTGTTGCCCATTGGGCCATATGCCATCATGCCAACTGATGTAAATGCAGTCAATCATCAGTCCAGGCATTTGCGGATGAACCAGTAGCGACTTGGCCTGCCACCAAATCCTTCAATGTCAATTCCAATCAAAATTTATCTGCCCCCTCCCCAAAAATTCGCCAGGTTAGGTTGAATTTGAGGGAACCAATCCCTGCTTTGACCCACTACCAAATTGAACACTATTTAATCAGTTGCATTGCACTGAGAAAATTGTGTGGGTAGATTTTCTTCATCTATCTTTCCAAAAAAATCCTTTACCCAAATTCCAGTTTATATACTAAAACTCAACCGCCCTTTCCGCCTATACTCAAACAACCCTTGGGGTTTATAACCATGTTCACCTGGTACTTTGCTAGGTGCCTATACATGATTATGGCTCATGGGTACTTAATGGCGGATTTTCTCCCTAGTTCCATAACCGCCGTACCAGCAGTAGTGCCATTGGCATTTGGGTTTGCCGTTTGGGTGCTTCAGCACTTAAGCTGGCAGGCCAGTATAAAAATAACTTTCTGTTTGCTTGACATAATCGACTAACCATCATTCCTAACCATTTCCACCTTTCTCGTTGATATGGGAATAGCAATGGTCCTCTTTTCTTAGCTGAATAAGGTTGTGAAGAAATTTTACTATGGCCATAATAGCCTAGTACCCCTCAAATTGCCGAATCACATCCCATAGTTGCTGTGGCCTTTGTGCACATGTCAGTATGTTCTGGCATTCTGACTTACGGAGAGTTTACTCCTGCTATGAACCTAGTGGTTTCACCTGATCCCAGTACCATCTTTTCCATATCTACAGATTCAACTACAGCTTCCAATAAAGAGAGTTTCGCCTACTTTTTATTGCCTATGAAGATTATTATTGGGTCTCACCACGTCTCCTTTGAGGCTTTGGTGGATACCAGAGCTGCAGGTAATTTTATGAGTGTTGAGCTAGCCCAACAATTGGAGCTTGACCTGAACCTAGGTCCTTCAGTGATGGTTGCTTCAGCAGCCTCCAAGACCTCATATCTAGTCCGTCAGCTGGTACCTTTCTTGGTACATTAGTTTAGCTTTTGTGATTGGTTCTCAGCAATGCCAAACTTGGTGCTTCTGGCAATCTTGGGGTCATATGATGGCACCGACAACATGTTAGAATTCACTTGGAGTCAAATGTGTTGTCATTTGTTAATGATCAAACAGAGGGAGAATTTTCTTTAGTTGATACCCTTAAGGAAACTCAAGGCCGTAGCTCCATTACTTCACTCGTTTCCCCCGCGGGCCTTATGTCTAATTTTCCCAAAGAATTGATGCACTATCAAAGTATCTTTGATTCTGAGAAGGCGGACCATCTCACTTCTCATACTAAATTTTACTTAGGAATCGAACAATGGTACAGTTGGTGAACATCAACTGTTCCTTATATCCACACACAGTGGAGGAGGAAGTTGCACTTAACACCTAGTTAGACGGTATGCCCAAGAAAGGGTGTTTATTTAAAGAGACGTCACCAGTTGCTTCTCCTATTGTTTTTGCCAAGAAGGCCGATGGTTCCCTCCATCCCTGTGTGGATTATGGACACCTAAACAAAATTACAGTGAGCGATCCCTACCCTTTGCCCCTGGAGCAAACTAGCAGTCAAGCAATTGCTAAGTCTCATGTGCTCTCCAAGCTTGATCTCATTAATGCCTTCAACCAAATATGGTTAATGGAAGGTCAAGAATGGCTTAACGCAATTTGAACAAAACGAGGTAATTTCAATTCCAAGTAATGCCCTTTGGGTTGAAGAACGCACCAGCCACATTTCAAAGAATTTTCAATAGTGTGTTGGATGACCTCCAGTTCACTTGCATGGTCACATATATTGATGACATCTTGATTCACTACCAAACTCCTGAACAACACGAAAAAGACTTGGAATCATTAGTGGCTGCTATGCATAAGGCGGACCTATTCATTAAGTCTTCAAAATGTGAGTTTTATAAGGAGGAAGTTACCTTTCTCAGGGAACCTTGTCCTAAAAGATAGTTATGCCATTCCCTCCAACAAGTTGGACGCCATCCGTGAATGGCCAACTCCAACAACCCAATAACAATCAAAAAGCTTCTTAGGCACCATTACTTACCTGAAGAAATTTTTCCTGGCCCTATTCCAGTTAACTGAACCACTTCACCCCCTCATGGGTAAGAATGTACCTTTTTGTTGGACACCCAAGTGCTAGCAGGTGTTCAAGTCAATTAAATAGGTATTCTTATCTCCCCCATCCTAAAACATGTGTACCACTCCAAACTGTATAATGTCGCATGTGATGCTTCATCATTAGCAACTGGGGCGGTTCTGTTCCAGGAGCATGATGGTTTAGAACATCTGGTCACCTATTTTTTTAGAAATTTTCCTCTATTGATCAATCATGCGCCATCTAAGATAAGGAGTTGGCAGCTGTAGCATGGGCAATGAATCATTAACGGTATCTGTTACATAGTGCTCATCCTGAGTTAAATGTGCGTACAGATCACCAAGCTCTTCTGCATTTCTGTAAACCACAAAAATTGGCACATAGGCAAGCTCATACTTATCAGGATTTATGCAGCTTCAAATCTAAATATGAGTTCATGAAAGGTGCATAAAATGTGCTTCCCAATTTCCATACCTGCAACCTGGCTCATTGCACCATGGACTCAGATGAAGTGGACCTGGTTACCATGATTCCCACCACCCAAATTTTACTTATTACACCATCTGTAATCGTGTCAGTAGACTTAGCTCCTGATGCTTCGCTTATTTCATAGGTTTAAGCAGCTAAAATGACCTGCCCTGAAGGAGTGGAGCTATAAGACCAATTGTCCCTTAAACTCACAAACATTCCCTATATTCCTTGTTATAGGGTCTCATTTATTTGGTTATGGGTTTGGGTCCCCCCTCTCTTCAGAGATGAGGTGTTTTGGGCACATCACGACCCTCCTACAATAGTCCATCTGGGAAATAAGAAATGTACTGAATTGATCAAGCAGACTTTTAATTTAGGCGAGTTTACCAAAGGAAATACCATTCTGGATCACCGATTGTGTTACTTGTGCACGGACCAAGTCATATTGATCAGGAAGGAATGGTCTTCTTCATCCTTTACAACAGGAGGAGGGTCCATGGACATCAGTGTCCGTGGATTTTATTGTTAAACTATCTGTTCTAATGGATTTACAACGGTGATTGTGGTGGTTGATCATTTTACTAAGTTTTCCTTATTTATTCCATGCTCTTCCACAATTACGTCAGGAGAAACTGCTCATCTCTTCATACACCATGTGTTTTCTATGTTTGGTCTCAAGCAAAAGATCATCAGTGACCATGGGTTCAGTTTAAAGCGCGTTTCTGGACTGTGCTTTTATCCATCTTAAAAAACACCCCCTGCCTTTCCACAGCATATCATACCCAATCTGATGGACAAACCAAGCTGGTTAACAAAATTTTGGAACAGTATTTGCGCTGCTAAACTGCGGCCGCATAGGATACCTGGGCCAATGACCTCCCTTCTCACTCAATTTGCCTATAACATTGGTACTCACGCTTCTACAGGGTTTTCTCCCCATGAAGTGACTTTGTGGTATAATCCCTCATTTTCAATCAGTCCCTGTCTGTGCCCAGAGTCCCAGCTGCCGCAGATCATGCTGAAACAAACAGTCTACCCAGTCCTTAGTGTGGGAGCATCTCACAAAAGCTATCAATGATTACAAGTAGTTTGCGGATCAAAAACGGCTTCCTGGTCATGACATAGTGGTGGGTTCATACTTTATGCTAAATACGCGCCATTTGCAGATGCAGGTACCTTCCCAGAAGTTTGCAAGCAAGCGTTTGGGTCCCCACTTGGTGGAGGAGGATTTGGGAAATGGTTCTTTCTGGTTAAAGTTGCCAGCTCATTGGAAACAGCACCCCATCTTCCAAATATCTCAATTTATTTGAGGTACGCCAACCAGGGGACGGACAGAACTGAATCACAACATTAAAACGACAAAAAAAAACTACTAACCAGGTGGTAAGCAGAAACTGCTAACCCACCATGGCAGAGGGTGAGGAGGGGTTGGTTTTCAGAAAGACCCGCCTTGATCAAGGGATGTTGGTTACAGTACCATATCAGAGCAGAGAGCCAGGGCGTTGGGGCATCCGCATAGTGGGGGTGAAGGTCAGCGTAGTAGGAGTTTTCCACTTCCTCATCAAGATAATGATGGGAATTTGTTTCAACAAAAGCTGCGAGGAGAACTTCGGCTTCTTTGCGGGCTTCAGGAAGTTGGGTGAAAAGGGAGATACTGTGGCGGGTGATTTTGGCTGAGGGGTTGAATGAAGCAAGTGTTGTGACATTCATAACAGCAACTTCAGCATCATCAAATAGTTTTTGAGATGTCACTGCAGGGAGATTCAGGGAAGTTGGGGGGAAGAAGAGGGTGGGCAGGCCATGCTGGAGCTGAGCCACTGACTGGGCCACCGCGGTGCATAGTTTCAGGCACTGAGGAGAGGCCACCGCAGCTAAGGCGAGCTGGTGGTCACTTTGGAAGGGGGCTGTATTATGCAGAGGAGCAAAATGGCGAGGGGTAGGGGTTTCATCGAAGTCAGGAAGGAAGAATTCTGCAAAACCATAATCGCCTTGGAAGAGAGTTTGACCTGTATGCTTACTAATGAGGACATTACCTGATTCGTCAGTCTCAGCCAATAGATCCCATGGATTTTGGTTCACTGGAATAGTGGCGTTCAAATTTGGGTGGGTGGATTAGGCAGAATGGGCGTCTGCTTGGGTGCCAATGGTGGTCCAAGCATTGCTCTGATTGGCTGGGGTAGATTTAGGTGGGAGAGTGAGGCTGGAGGTTTTGGGGGGGCTGATTTTCCATGTGGGCCCACTGAACGAGATTGGAGGGTGGGAGGGGCAGCAAAGCACCCCATGCTGAACCTCCAGAAGGGGGCTTAGAAGCCGCAGCAGCGGACTTGACCTGAGGGCACACTTTTTTTGCATGGTCGAGGCCAAAGCAGAGGGAACAAATCTGCCTACCATTATTGACCTGAGCCCAAAATAAATGATCAGGCGCTGCAGCCACACTAGCGTGGGGTGGGATTTGTTGGGCTATGGTAGGGTGGTGTGGTATGATGGTGGCTGTTGCACGAGGAGCAGCAAGGCGCTCCGCACCAGATGGAATGGCAAAGATGAGGTTGGACTGAGTGCCATAAGCCATGAGCCCCGCGACCAACTGGTCATAAAAAACCTGGGGTGGAAGGTGGGATGGGAGATTTGCAAAGGATACCACCAGCGTGGTGTCTGAAGGGAGGCGAGTACGGGTTGTGGGAATGGGGGTTTTTTATAAATTAGAGGAGTTTGTGCTGCCACTTCAGTATCCTTCTCAGATTGGAACCCACCGTCAAAGTAGCCCTTAAAAGGGCGGAAGTCTATAAAGACAGCTGGCGCAAAGGCTGCAGTGGCTAGGTCAATAATTGCCTTATTGTCATATGGGAACAAACGCCCATAGTCCACTCTAAGGCGATAGCGAATGGTGGAACGAGGGAGGGCGAGAGGATGGGGGCAAGAAAGGTGGACGCGCGCCAGGTGGAGCGCTAAGTCCCGTGGGGGGACAAAACGGTTGGAAGCAGTGGGCGGGCTGTTTGAGCCCATCTAAACGCGCTTGTCTGCGGTGCAGAAAATGCTAGGTGGGGGTGCACTGCTGCCCCACACTGGGGCGGCAGGCGACGGAGCCAAGGACATCAAAGAATAGGTTTTGGCAGACAGCTGTGGATAAATAAAACTTAACTTTAAAATTCGCTCAAAAGTGACTTCGAGCAGTAAAAGAAAGTAGAATACATCTTCCAAATATCTCAATTGTACCTATTCTAGGGGACCGTTCCCACTGATCCTGATCCAACAGTAATTGAGGATGTGGAGAAGGCTGAGGTGGAGAACATCTTAGCATCCCAAAAATCTCAGAGGTCATTTCAGTATCTCGTCACCTGAAAGGGTTATCTGGCCTATGAGAACAGTTGGGTCAAATCCTGTAATTGTGCAAATTTCATGAAAATGGTCGAGGCGTTTCATGAGTCCCATTCTGATGCTCCTCATCCCCCCTAAAGTTGCGAATTTGATGGCAATCAAGTTGCCCAAGGCGCACAAAAATGTAGCCTTATGCAGTTTCCTGGTGGTGGTGCCCCTCCTTTGGCAAAAGGAAAGGGCAATGTAAGTCCGGGGAACATCCCCTTTGCATAGATTGGCGATTTTTCCAGTCCTAAACAAGAAGGGGCTGAAGAGGGCAGCTGTAACCCTCGTCACCCAGGGTGACCTCGCCCATGTGGTAGACTAATGCTGGGTTACAGCGCTCCCTATGAAAATTCCTCCCCCCAGTCCCCGCGCTTACCTCTGCCAAACTTGTCCGCCAAATTGAAGAAGTCTGCGCCAAAATTATTAATTTGAAAACAAAATGTCCATAAATAATGAAAATAAAACCTGATGATCAGAAAACCAATATATAGAAAGATACAATAAGATAAGTATCAGCCAGAATTGTGGATAAAATTGAGCCATCAAGTGATACAATCGCTGTTGCTAAATTCTCCTCAAAATTTTCAGGAATTGTCACCAATAATTCAAAACCCCTTGTTTAAGAATCAGGAGTTGCACCTGACACCACTCAATTGGTTGAATGAATGCCCCAGCGACTGGGCATGGGCGGGTTGGCCATCATGAACCCGTTTTAATCAATTGGGACCACCCCTATGTTGGGTGGCCCTGGGGAATTTCTGTTGCCCTTCAGGCCAGACGCCATCATGCCAACTGATGTAAACGCAGTCAAGAATCAGTCCAGGAATCTATGGATGAATTAATAGCAACTTGGCCTGCCACCAAATCCTTCAATGTCAATTTCAATCAAAATTTTCTGCCCCCTCCCCCAAAAATTCGCCAGGTTAGGTTGAATTTGAGGACCCAATCCCTGCTTTGACCCACTACCAATCAGAGACTATTTAATCAGTTGCATTTCCACTGAGAAAATTGTTAGTCAATTTTCTTCATTTATCTCTCAAATAAAATCCTTTACCCAAATTCCAGTTTATATATTGAAAACTCAATTGCCTTTTCCACCTATACTCCAACAACCCTTGGGGTTTATAACCATGTTCACCTGGTACTTTTCTAGGTGCCTATACATGATTATATCTCGTGGTACTTAATGGCAGAATTTCTTCCTAGTTCCATAACCGTTGTACCAGCAGCAGTGCCACTGGCATTTGGGTTTGCCGTTTGGGTGCTTCAGCACTTAAACTGGCTGCCAGTCTAAAAAAAACTTGCTGTTTGCCTGGACAATCACTTTCAGCCCAAGTATCTGTGCTTCCACCACCCTCATCTCCCAAGAACTGGGCAAATTTTGACAGCCTTTCTCTTTGAGGGGATTTGACAGTTATCTAAGGCTGTCAAGTTCTTTTCTAAATGTGTCTTTATGAACCATGATATGGTTGACATTTTTGGCCAAATTTTCTATGCATGAAATCATCGTGGATAGTTGTGTTCTTAGTTCCCATTTTCTTTGGTGAGTTCAGCATTATTGGCTTGCAAAGCCAAAACTACTGACAAAACTATGAGAATCTGTCTTTGGTTTAGGCAGTTTCTTCAACATTGTTTGGTACTGCTGGTAGTGCAGCAAGATCTTCAGTGTTCTTCTATAGAATACCTGCTCAGTTTGAACAGACTTGTCAAACTGGACATGCTTCATTTTTAGTCCAAATGGTTTCTGTGAGCAGTGGTAACCTCTTCAGCAAGGCGTTTGGTCCAAAAAGGCAAAAATTCAATTGGTTTACAACTTTTGGCATCAATAATTAATGTTTTTACCCAATAATTTTAAAAATCCATTTTGGGCAAGAACTTCACCATCTTTCTTTAGGACTCCTATGTTGAGCTGTCTCAACAGTGTTCAGCCTTTTGTGAATATTGTTAAAATGCTCAGTATTACTGGCAATTGTTTTTTGACATCAGTAAAACTAGAATTTAGTTTATCCAGTAAGAATGATTAGGAAGACCGTTCCTCTTCCTGAATTTGGTAAAGTTCCGTGAGTTCTAGATTCTGTAGGGCCAGAATCTGCTGTGTGGGCTTAATAAAGGGCTGTACAAAGCTAATCAAGGATTTGTTGGTTGCTTGTATGCTGGTAAGGCGTCTGGAAAGGGTTGATATGGTCACCTCCTTATATCTCATGTGCGACTCCATATTAAAGGCCTGGTTTTTAAGATAGTAAATCAGACCAAAAGATGGGTCAATCTGAGATGTACCAATCCTATATCTATGGAAAACGGTTTCCATCATCTCTTTTATACTACTTAAAGTAAACTCAATTGGGCCTCTTGTTTCTACATGCTCTCCTCCCGCCATGATAAGATCTAGGAAGCATGATGTATTATATACAGTGTTTTGGCTGGCAGTGTTAAATTACTCAGTGATCTCTCTGTCAATAGGCTTCATTTCATTATTGCCATATCTTCTGGAAGCATCTGCCTAGATTCCATTTGGTTTATATTAAGATGTGTACTTGTGTTTGAGTGAGCACCACTTATTATTTTTTAGGATTTATTCGCTTATCAATTGAACTCCTGCTTTGATAGCTGAGAAGTGATTTGGCTGATTTATCCTTGATATTTGCCAAGTGTCTTATGGTATTCTTAACCGTTCTGAAGCTCACAAGGCCTTAATACAATACTTAACAATTTTGGTCTCCTCTAGTTATTGTCCCTTCGTAATTGGGAACTTCTTATGACGCAGGAAAATGACAAGTTTCCCTAATGCTTGTCAACACTCTGTAAAAATTTAATGCTTTGACAGTATCACCAAATATTTATTAGATATAGAGTAATAGCAATTAAAATGAAGAATGAATGATTACTAGATTATAAGATGATAGATGATAAGATAATAATTTATTTGTAGGCCAGGAGCCGGTATTTTATACCTCTCAGGCATCTCCTGTCTATACTCATTTATTAGATAAGTTCATTCAAACATGCCAATCCTCTATAGATTATGGCAGTGATTATTATTAAATAACCAAGACAATTTGGCCCTTGAATTAATTTCGTTACATTAATTTTAGCCTAAAGAAAGAGCTTCACTACCGCAACTAGGAGAATTTTAAGCGTAATATTAGCACCTCAGAGGTGTATAATTGTTTAACAATCAGCCCAATTAGCATTTCGTCTTACAACTGATGAAATACAAATAATGGGGAGAATACATAGTGGAATTCAAGTAATGATGCACCCCAAATTGGGACGTCAGCAGGCCTCTCAATAGCATTAATACTCCCTATCCAGGCTGTCCATGTCTTGTGCTATCAGGCCAATCACAAAGATTGACATACAAAATCTCATTATGCATTAATTGTTATTGCATTATATTTGTAAGTGCAATTAAGTTATGCTTAAACTCACCGGATACATTAAAGTGGGTCCCATAATCGGCCATAATATAATTATAAGATAGCTATTATTAGTTATAATAATTGAGATGCTTAAGAGCACTTAAGGTGGTTTCAAGGTGTATATAATTTATTATATTATGCAGATAATTTGGGAAGGATAAAGGAATCTATCAATGTGAATAATATACCAGCGTTGATAGTTTAAGGGTCTATTTTCAAGTCAACTATCAAAATCTAACAGGTAAATGACCCTAATCCAACCTTCCTTTTCCCTGCTCAGCAATGGCATTGTTCTTCTTGAAGCACATATTCTTGTTATAGTTTCTCTTCTTGCAGTAGTTACATCTTGGCTTTTTCTCCTTCTTAGGCTTCATTTCCTCCACGATTTACACTCTTGGTTTCATTTAGGCTTTTCAGGAGGTCTCTGGCTTGTGTATGTCAGCTACATTGATAAGGGCTTCTTTGATTCTAAGACGTAATTGAAGCTCCATTTAATGTATGTGACGTTCATGACTAGGTCAGGCTACTATGTAAACCATCAACGATGGTGGCTACAGCACCTTCCAATGTAAGCATTTTTGATGGCAAACGAGTTTGTTCCTCAATATAAAAGTGATCAGCAAATTTGGCAAGGGTCTCATTTTAACATAGCGCAATTCTCATAAATCCTGCTTCTTCGTACTCAAACTCTTCTTTAACCTGAATTCCTTAATAATCGCTTCATTCACTTCACCCCAGGTATGCAGGTCATCCATAGGAGTTACCATAACCTCTTGAGCCATATGGCTTTAATAAGATAAAATAGGTTTAACCTTTTGATGGTCATTAGCTCCTTCCATCACGGCTTCATAGACATAAAGGAAATATGCATTACTCCCTTCGCCAGTGTAAACTTATCCTTGAACGTAGGCTTAAAGATAATGGCTTCCAATCCTGTAATGCTGTGTACTCAAGGAGATTCAGACTTGGTATTTTCGGTTCTTACATAGCTCTGTTCAACCTGCCATATGAAGCGATGTATTTGGTCCTTTAGAGAATTGAGATGTTTCTCCTTTCCTCCAGGGTAAGTCTTGGCGTAACATCTATCAGATTGATTCATCTTTCAAGAATGATTATTAATCTCCAAGCTCTTAATGCAGATGTCCAGATTGTGAATTTGGTGGCGATCAGATGAGCAGTTCATTTTGCTAAAGCTTATTCTTATCCTCTAATACTCCAATGTGTTGATTAAGTCCTCCTTCATCTCTTTGCATTCAGTTCTCAGAGGAGGCTTATATGTCTTGGCTTTTGACTCTTCAATAAGAGTATTCTAGAGTTTCTCAGCTTCATTGAGGTGACTATAGACTTGTTAAACGTCTTATCAACTGGAGATTTGCCTCTCAAGTTGCTCTCCAATTTGTTAAGTCGCTCAGTAAGGGAAATAGTAGACGCCTAAGTTTCACGGTTTGCTAGATTTTGTGTAACATGAGCTACTTAGAAAATATTTTTTACACTGATGAAGTCTCAGAGGTTTGATAGGCTCATACTCATCAATTAGTCATAGGGCTTGTTCTAGCTGGACCTTAAGGAGAGAGATCTGTTCTTCCTCTTGCTGACTACTAGTAGAATATTGGGCCGCCATTTTACCATGAGCTTTGATATCTTGTCTTAAGAGTTATAATGCAAAGACATTATTAATCACTTGTATTTTGTTTGACTATGAGATATGTTTTCAGAGAAGCTTAATAGCTTCCTCCACATACTTGCTAACACCGGAATCAATAGTCCCTATTTGATTATGGAGTTGAATGTTGTGAAACGGTTCACTTTGTTTAAATGGTGACCATCCCCTAGACTTTTTAATACTAAATTTCATACCTGCTAGTAGGCCATCTGTAGGGCTCTTGGGTATTGATATGATGCTGGAGTTCCTTGTTATAGACTCCTAGTAAATGCATGATATGATAAAGTACTGGGTGTATAACTCGGAAATTATACTGAAATAGTTTCACACATGATCCATAACTCTCTGGAAGAGCACTGGATTTATACAGGTTGATGAAAGTCCTATCCATGGCAGATAAACTTTTGTAGCTGGCTTCTTCTTCTGGGTTGATGACTCCACGAAGTAACTCTTGTACACATTTTTTGGAATTCCCAAGTTAGATGACAAGATTTGGAATTCCATAGAATTTCCTTGAACTTCTTCAAACGTTACAATGGGTGGACTTCCAATTTGATCATCTTCTTCACCATTTCCGTTGTGCACACATTGGGTGACACTATCAATCAGGTTATCTTCCATGGTGCGATCAATAAGTTGCAGGTATTATTAAGCATCAGCTGAGCCCCCTGTAGTGAGCACCAGTCTGTAGGGCTACTGTTTTTAATCTCAATGTTGCTATGCCCAAGAAGCCTGACAGTCAATATTTAAAGCCAACTAAGTCGCACAACAAGTATATTATTTATTTTTGAGTGTGCCAAGTCACGCTTATGTTCCGTCAACTAGAGTATCCATCCTATGGTAAGTACAGCAAAATAGATTTATTGAAGTCAAGTCCAAAACTAGATATAGAAATAATGATGTAACTTTATTATAGTATAATAGTGGTTTTTATATGTTATAGTCAATAATATTAACCCTAAATGGAAAAGTGTTAATAAAATTAATGGAGGTGAAATCTCAAAGGGAGGCTTTGGTCAGGCAATGCATTCCAGATGATATAATGCTTTTTAATTATAATTTTTTATAAGGAAAAATTGTGGGTTGAATACCAAGTCAGATGAGACTGGTGGTCACATAGGTTGGTTGCTTGGCTGATTCTTATTTCTTACACCTTTTTGGGTTCATCTTAATTTTACTACCTCAGTGCCACATTGAGTCATTGTTACCTGACCTTCTTATAACCCATCATTTTGATGAGGCAAGACTTCATCTCAGGGTATCTTAGGCTCATTTTGGTTCATCAGATAGTTCCTAGAGTCAAATTGAGTCGTACTAACTTTTGACTTCTTTTGGTAAAATATACGGTTAATTCCTTTTACCCTCTTCTCAAGTCAGGTGTTGATTTGGCTGAGGGAGTCGAGAGGTCAATATTCTTCCCATCATGTTTAATATCAGGATATCTGACACCAAAAAATAAGTCTCACATTTAAAAAAGGTATGGATGTGGCTTGGAAATAACTGTAACAAACTCCAACAGATTATATACCATTTAGTAATTGCAAACTAATTTCATTAATGTTATCATGCTGTTGTTGATACTGAGTTTAATCAACTAAGAGTATGGTAAACTCAAAAGTAGCCTGGATTTTTAAACTTTCAGCATGAAAAGGAGTCACTTCTTATTAAGACATGTTGATCCATTGGGCTACACTTCTTAACCAATTTGCGGATTAATTTTCTTAGTTAGAATTGTTATCCATTTCTCATGATAGACTTTTTCATAGTATAGCTTGGAAACCCTGTAGTGAGCACCACTTCTGTTAGCTTATCAGTTCTCTATAATGTAAGCTAAAGTTCTAATGAGGCTTAAAGCTGTTAAAGCTATTGGAACGATTGAAGAAGATGAAGAAGATGGGTTAAGCAGACTACTTTATTATAAACGGACTTGATAATTGTAGGGCAAGTTAAGATGCGAGGCCAAAAAGACTTCCATGGTTTATTGTAATCAGGATCTTACAAGTCATTCTGGATTGCAGCCTGGTTAGGGCCTTCACTGTTCTCCATTAATGATGACCTTTTGACCGCTTTAATTAAAATCATCCTTTTTTGTGGTGCAGGAATCTGAGGGGCCAGTCCAGAAAGCGTCTAATAGGTTCATGCACGTGTGATGATTCCTGATTAAACTTCTATGCGCGCCTCTAATAGTATGTTCTGATCAAGGGGTTTATTAGTTTGCCATCAACGTTCAATTTTGGAGCAGGAATCTTGGTTCATTTATTGTCTTTAATCCTGAAAACCTCATTATATATAAAGTCTTATTTTAGCAGTTGATGCACTAAATTATGAAAAAGAAATTACAAATTAGATAATATCAAATATTTATGTTGTGCAGTACCGCCTCTTGATGATTTTTAGATTCCTTATAATCTAGTAAGGGTTGCATTCCCTATTAAACTATATAATCATTTTATTCAACATCAAATCATTTTTTATCTCCTTTGGAAGACTCATCCTGTTTATCATAGCCCTCTTGGACTCTCTTAAAGAAGGTTTCATTTCAATATGTCTTTCTGTGTGGTATGATTTTCATATACTTATAATTAAGTTAACAACACAAATCTCACTTTGATGAACAACTAGATCAGATAAAGTTCTTATTCATAGAAACCAAATAATTACTAGATCTATGAAAATATGAATTACTTTTTATCCAAGGCGCTCTTTATTTTAGTTTAATAAAAAAAGTCAATATTAAGCTGTCAGCCATCCTGACCCTCATCATATAATGATAGCTTTTAAGGTCATATCTTATACCGCAGTTTACTTAAAGCTAATATGTTTATAATTAATATCAAACTTTCTATAGATTTAGTTTTATTTCTTTTACTATATTTGAGCTCAAAATTTTTTATTATTATAATCACTAATTGCAACCAAATTAATTCAAGACTAGTAAGTTCAATAATTAATATGATGAGATGAGTGTGCACCCAACGTCAGGTAAAGGTTGGGCTAGCGTAGTAAGGGGCACAGGGTCATTATTTGCACCGTCCAAAGTTCGTAAATGCCCCAGTGACACCAGTGGGCTATATAAAAATAAGAAATTGGTGGTGAGTATCTCTCCTGAGATTGTAGTCATGCAAGTGAAATGTAACCAGTTCATCAAATCTCCGCATTCCCAGCCCATGTCATCAGTGGAGCATGGGGTTCAAGTTTTTCTGGATATTAGATTAACAGCACTTTGGGAAAAGTTTGTGGAGATGTGCATAAACACTTCCTGGTCGCTGTATATGTTGCACCGCATCCTATGACCCATGGATGGTTGGACCTCAGGTTTAATAAAAAGCAAGCAGTAATGATGCTGCACAGATGCATGTGGTGGTTGATCTCCTGGATGGCTAACAGGTGAATAAAACAAAGTGCACGCATTGGACCAAATCCAACCAGATTTTTGTTACCTTTAACTTCCTCCCCACAAAGTTGAAACGTGAAGTCCTGGATTACCATCTTTTGGTTGAATTAGATCATATGGAGAACTATACTTCTTTAAAATGCAGCGCTTTATGCTTATGCCAGAGCTTAGCACGGGAAAAGCAATTGCAGTGATTACTCCAAAAGCAGTCATTGCAGAAGACTTGACCCAAATTCCCCACACCACAATTGTAAATATTGATGGGCAAAAATCCCACCCATTCCACATTACGGTGGATAGCACACCACCTATCTGCACCTTTCTTTGTGCTTTTGGCCATAAGGCACACACATGCCCTTCTAGAGAGGTCAGTGCTCATAATAAAATCTACCCTGACGCAATGGGTACTGCTGACTCCCATTATGAACCTGCCATTGACACCAAGATTCCTTCCTATGGGGCGCTCAGGGGTGTTACATTCAGATAAAACCTGTGCCCCTGCAAGAGCACAAAAAGGCCAAACAGGCCCATAGAGCAGCGGCTATGACAGTATCCTGATCCCGCCTGCTCAGACCCAGGATGACATCAAGTCATTTGCAGCTGAAGCAGCTTAAGAATCCACAAACCAATCAGATTGGGCCCACCAACCTGAAGACCAGATGTTTGAGTCAGATTCTCCTGCACAAAGTTACTATGCACTGATTGAGAACAATTTCCCCAACTCAATCTCCCCAAGATTTTGTCTACCTCCAATGATGCACTGTAGGAGCGCATCGTTTTGAAAAATCGACCTAAATCAAAATCAAAAACGCCAAAACCAATAATAAACCTAGTATGAAGCAAGATCTTAAAAACACATACATGGGGGTGAAGACCTAATTGCAAAGAGCAGCTGCTGACCAAGCAGCACTGGAAGGGCAAGAGGGCCCTTCCTATTGCATCCAAGGTGCAATGAGGGATCCTTCACAATAGGGATGTTGAAAATTGCTGGACTCAAGGCCTTGCTGTCCTGGGCTAGAAAACTGAGTTTTTTAAAAAATAATTTACCTGTAGACATCATGGCCATTCAGGAATCCCACTGTCCACACAATGCCAAGAAAACATGGGTAACATGCTCCTCCCCTCCTTTCATTTTAGTCGTTGCATTGTGGGGTGATTATATGTACAACCCATAGTTTTAAATTTATTTCTAAAAATTTGTTTTTAATGGACACGTGCTGGTTGTATCCTTTTCATGGGTTGATGAAGTGCACGCTATTGTTGATATTTATGTCCTGACCTGTGCGAGGGCTCACTAGAAATTCCTCTCAGCTGTAACTTCCCTCCCACTTCCACCTGATCCATTTGTGGTGAGCGACCTGAACTGCTGAGCCAACCCAGCCACCAACCACTGGCCTTAATCACCTACCCCCCACAGGGGCACGTCAAACTCTACATTTTTAAAGCCACCTTGGGGCTTTTTGATGCCCTCTTCAAACATGTACAGCTGCTACCCAAAGAACCCATCCCCAAGTGCACAACGGTCAGCTGAGGTCTATGTCCTGAATTGACCTCATTCTTGCCCCATTGAACTTTTGCCCCCAGATTGCGCACTTTAAAACGTCAAAAATCAATTTTTTCAACCACAGGATGGTGTCAATTTCTTTAAGTTGTCAAACCCAGCGGCACAGGTGCTGAAGCGGTGCAAAAAATTTTTGGCCAAGATCACGTCACCCAAGTTTCAGCATGGGTGGACACCAAAACTTTGGCACCTGAGTTCTCCACACCATTTTGTGATGATCCACTCTCTACCTTGTCAGCCTTAAAAGCAAATACCATTTTTCAGGGGTGCGACATCTTATCACAACGTTATCAGTCTGCCTTGGCAGTCATAAATGCATGCTAGTGGAAGTGGACCACCTGGAGTCCAATGTCCCTGCAGCAGGGTACAGCCCAGTTTGGGGTCAAAAGTAGGCAGCATTATCTGCTGTCTCAACGCACTGGTAAGACAACAAGAACACTGCATTTGTGTTCAGTTCAAGGGAAAAAATATCACAGCAGGTGACATGTGATCCGCCTACTTTTTCCACAAAATCTTTGCACTGTGACAGTGCTTGGCATGCACACAGGTGAGACATCTGGACAACTTTGTCGCAGACACTCCAGCTGAAGTGGCAGTCAGAAGTTCAGAGTTTTACTCCAAGTTGTATAAATCCAAACCTGTCAAACCTGCCAAAATTGATGAGTTTCTAGATGGTGCACCTAACTGCACCATTACCATTACACAGAGTTAATGAATTTAATTACTCGTGATGAACTCTAGTATGCCATTCATGGTGTGCCACATAAAAATTTTTCATGTCCAGATGAGATTCTGTATGAGTTCTACAAAACATATTTTAATTATTTCTCCTCACTAATCCTTGCCTCAGTGAACAAATGCCTTTTAGTAATGCGCCTCCTTCCTAGGGCCAGGAGGCATACATGATAACGCTGTATAAGAAATGAGATAAGCTGGACTTGATGATTTGGCGCCCCATATCTTTAACTAATACAGATACTAAGTTATTCACCAAAATCACTGCCAACCGCTTATGGGAAGTTGCTTCTGAAGTAATCTCCTCTGAAAATTTTGTTTTCACCCCCAATCAGCCAATATGGGACAACATTTACACCGTAGCCAATGTCTGCCAATCCATGGCTACTGGGGCGTTTGTGTTCTTAGACCAACAAAAGTCTTATGATAGGGTAAACTGGGATTACCTCAAAGCCTGCCTCCACAAATTTCACCTCCGTTACCAGTTCACAAATTGGATGATACTGCTCACTGAGTCTGTAACAGTGGCTGTGCGTAGCCCTGGTTTCCTCGCTGATGTGGCTCACCCTTAAAGAGGTCTCTTCCAAGGGGACCCTTTAAATCCACTCTTATACAACTTCAGCCTTGACCCAATGTTACACAATGTGAATGCCCGCCTTGCTGGTGTTCATGTGCAAGGCCAAACACCAGTTAGGATTTTGGCATTCACTGATAATTGTGTGGTTGGGGCGTCAGACAACCATGATGCATAAGCGCTAGAGGCTACTATCCAGGATTACTCCAGGGTCAGTAACACCGCCCTTAATGCCTCCAAAACTGAAATCATTCTCCTTGACCAGTACCAAGCCTGATAGTCGCCAGCGCCCCGTAGTCAGCCTGCTTTGGCAGTTAGCTCTCTGGTTCACTTGCCTCAAACGCCCCATACTGCCCCGCTTGTACTCCCTTTTGTGCCAAGACACACTGATAGTTTAGTGCGCCATTTGGGAGTGTGGTTTGAGGTGGGAGGGTACGCCTTATTGATAATGGAGCACCACATCTTTGACAACGTCACAAAGCGCATTGCCTCTCTCAGAGCCCACCAGACTACCCTCACAGGACAGGTTGTGCTTACCAACTCTATGCTCCTGTTATAAAGTCTGGTTTGTGGCCCATGCTATCGCCTTTCCACCTCTTTCTTCACCTCTTTATGCGCCCTCCTACAAGGGTGGCTTTGGTTAGGCCGCCATCCATCAGTACACCTGGATGATATGTTTGGTTATTGCCATAGTGGTGGTATGGTCCTGCTCAACTTTGAGGCCTATGCCGCCAAAATGCTTGGCACCTGGATCGCTGCATTGCCAACCCCACGCTCTCAGCCCAGCACTAGTCACGTGCTGCCCACTCCAATTTTTCCTGCCCCTTGGCCTCCACTATCCTAACCACCCCATTCTCTTCTTACCTAGCCTCTCATCCCTCTTCCGTGGGCCCTCATGGGTTGCCGCCCCACTTAAAACGAATTCTTCTCTCTACGCGGAGCGTTGAGTGGAGAATCAGCATCAGTGGACACACCGCCCAGAGAGGTCGCCCTACTCCCCATTTCAAGCAATAAGTCCATGTCAGTCGTTTTAAACAACCAGGTAACCCAATGTCCCCCTGTCATTGCCCATGTGGACTACCTTGACAAGCTGGACATCCTGTACTCTCTAGAGACCCAAAAGGACATTTGGCAGTACACACATCATCCTCTGTTACACCCCCATATACGCGCCCATTTGTGAAGATGTTTAAGAAAAGTGCACTGGACTGCTAAGCGGTCCACTGCCTCTCAGGCTTTATGCAATGTGTGCAGTCAATATGGGTCATTAGTTCATCACTTGGAAGGTTGCCCGCCATCACAGGCGATCTGGAAGGATGTTATGCACCTCTTTTTCCAGGAGCGTGAGCAGGCTTTCAGCTTGTCTAAAAACATCTTCATCTTTTAGCATGATCTCATCTATCCACCCTTCAATCCACGCCTTAATTGTTGCAATAGTGCTATGGACAATCCAGACTATTGTCCTTGATGCACTGTCTGGTACTACCCCAACCCTCCATGAAGCTGCGCATCACTTCCACTCCCACATCATGGATCACATAAAAGCTTGGTTGTTTGGCCACCTGCCATCCCGCCAACGCCAGATGGTGTTATCCTGGTTCTCCATCTGGTTCCTCTTGTCAGACCCTTTCCTTCATTTGTGTTCAGTTTTGGCCCAGGCCTCCCCTGTCACTCCCTCTGTTCTTTCCACTGGCAGTCCTGCTGGCAACCGGAGGTAGCTTCAGCTCCTCTGGGGTGCCTCTAGTTTTCTTTATATTTTGTAGTTGGTGTTTATTAGAAGTGTCCATCCCATAGTTGCCCTCCCCAAATAAAATAAAAAACTATATCTAAGCTCTTATCTGGTCATTATTTTTTATATCTTTCACTCACTGCCATTATGTCCAGCTTGCCATTGCAACTTTTAAATATCCGCTAATCTTGAACTTTTAATTCTTGTTAGTATAAATTTTTGCTACTTATGTATCTATATTTTGATATCTATATCGCTAAAAATCATCATTATAGTTTCATGACACTGTAAATTTTGTTATTGTCACCAACAAGACACAAATACTATAAGCACACGCTTCATTATAAAAGGAAGCTCAATGTTGAGCATATAGACTCACTATATATAAACTATTTTTTGTGGGTGTAAAGGAAGTCATATAAGGTAGAAGTATGGGATAATTAGAGAAAGAACTTTACTTTACTGTTAATTGCGAGTATGAGCAATCTCAATTATATTAGATGATCATTTAATTATTTATAAAAGATAATTTTTAAAGTTTGGCGTATGACTTAGACAAAAAATAAGTGATAAATATAAGAGCAGAAGATCCTCAAGAATAAACTGAGCCTATTTTCTTTACCTAATGTCCTTACAGAAGCATATTAAAATGATGTAAAATCCACAAACATAGCTATCATAAATTAAAGCAGAAATTAAGCAATATACTTCATATATGAATAGATTTAATGCATACTGGATAGTCAAAGCTTAAAATTTGGGTGATTATTCTATTAAAGTTAGTAGCAAAATAGAAAAACCAAAAATATATATAAGTTTATATCCCCCATAATTTTAGCTCCCAACATCCAGTGAGTTTTATTATTGTAAGATTGGATAAAACTTTAATGTAAAAAATAAACTTATGATATTTATTGGTTGTCTTTACTCCCTAAGTTGCTAGTATCACATCCATTTACTGGGCTTTATTTTCTTCTAAGATAATTCTATAAAATACAAAGACTTTACATATCTAGTCATTATCTTTAATGCAAGATAAGTATGAACTATATAAAGAACTATATCAGTAGACTATTGCTATGCTTAGTGCCATCAGCTTTTTTAGGTGAAAATGGTGGTTAATCTAGTGGGGTGGTTCCTGCTACTATTTTTGCAGATTTTGTCTAAAATAAGTTCAACCCCAGTATTAGATAGAAAAACTCATTGTGGTATATTTTTCTAAAGATGTATGTCGAGAATGGTAGGCGTCATGCTTGTTAAAATGAGATTTAAACAGCGGATAATGTGCAACATACTCAAGGGAGTTCCATCACCTAGGAAGCTTCAAAAATTTCCATGAGCAATGAACTCCTAGATGAGCAGAAAAAGACTTTCCTCCCTCCAAAATTCACTGAATCACTTGATAAAAATCTTTCCAGTTGGGGATCAACTAAATTTTCAAAATCAAACAGGAAAGATCACATCTGCTGGAAACTCTGCATTCCACTTCCACGGTCTGGGAATTGTCATATCCTAATCAACCCTGTACTTCAATTTAACTTATAAATACCCCAACTTAAAAATAAAGCCATTCTCGTTTGTAATACATTTTGCCTAGTTTTTACTAGAGATTTTGTCTGCCTATTAGCAGAGATTTGCTTTGCAAAAAACTACATATTCATCAAGAGATTTGCCCTAGTGACAAAAGTCTACAAGGAGATTAGCTGGAGCTATAGTAACTAATGATTGCATGGCCTTCAAAGAACCCGCCAATAAAAAATAAAAAAGTCCAGCACTGGTCTCCCTTCCAGGTCCCTTCTGAGGCTACCTGGTGAATACATATTTTCATAAGAACAAGCCAAGAAAGCGCAGCCCTACTGAGATGGAGGAGAGAATGAGCTTGGCTAGTGAACCATCCCTTGATGAAATCTATGAAGCTCAAATTTGCACCCTTGACTTATATCTTCTTAGATTAAATTGAGGAGCGTGGATGAGTGTGGAAGGGGATTTTATTGATGAGGACTTCACTCTAATCTCACTGTACAGCATAGTCGTTTCCTTGTCCACCAAAGTAGCATCCAGGCCACTGAGATTATAATCTCTGGCGACTTTTTGATACTAATGCCTCACTCAATCATGGCAACACTTGCTACACCAACTTTCAGGATGATATGGACGATTTACTATGTCAGGTTGATAGGGTTATCCTTCAAACTGACCTAGAGACTACAGAGTCAACTGAGGCTTGCTGGTCCCCTCCCCCTGCTATCCATGTTCTCCCCAAACCTGTTGAGTATTTCAAATCTACTTTAAAGAAAAGTACTTTTCTTTAAGGAACTCATTCAGTCCTACCTCTACGTGCATAAAAATGTGATGGAGCACGCTATGAATTGTCAGAAGTGCCAGCACATGCAAACCTGTCTTGATAGTAAGGCCTGAGAAATCATGATGCTGTACTTCAAGGAATGTGCTACGTGGGGCGAGTTAAGGGTCGCCCTCATCAATGAATTTGGGCTTAAAATATCTCTGTCCAATCATAAACATGCCTTCATACAGATCCACCCTAAACGTAGCAAACTGTTTTGAGTTTGCTGAGTAATTTTTATCATGAAGCTCAGGCCCTTGCACTATGTAATTGAGTAACTTAGATGATGCCACCACTGCCATCCTCTCCGCGTTTCAACATTGTGAGACTCTTGTGCTACATTTTCAGAATGCAAAAAAGCTATTAAGTCTATTCTTGATAATAAAGAAATCATGGGGTTTCCTGAGCTGGAGTTGCACCAAACACCTAAAAAGAGGAACTGGACCCACATTCATGCAGTGGGACCACTCCAGAGATCTAAACTCTGCCGCGACCTATGCTCCCATTGAAGGTTCTTTGGGCATCATGAGGCTACCTGTTGGAAGAAAAAGGATGATGAGGTGGGAAAAGCGGAGTTAGCTTAGGATTCTAGGAACCCTCTGCTGACGACTCTGTGCCTCATACCATACCCACTTTTGTTTCCCGCAATGAATATTGTGCCCTACCCCCACTTGACAAGGTGGATGCCTCCTATTTGATAATTTTAAATAAAAGCCTAAACTCCTCTTACTCTACTCCTCCTGTACCACTTCCACCAAGAAACTCTATATACTCAATTCCCCATTTTCGCAAAGAAGTTACTCTTGTCAAATTAATTGTCCATAAGGTGAAAATTCATGCTATAGTCATTACCAGATTTCTGGATTTTGTCATTTCCTATTACTGGTAAAGGGGATAAAAGTTGTGCCAGAGCAAAAACACACTTTGGACTATGGAACTGTGGGGCCGTAGCAAACATAATCCCTCAGTGCTTAATCCACCCTGCCACTCCAGTTTGGATCACTGGTGGTGATATCACCATCAGTTGTACTAGAGAATGACAGTTATGGCCTCATCATAGCATCCAATTCCTTTTTAAATTTGACACCAAGATCAGTAATAAGGATTTGTATTTTACTATCCTAGGATATTGCATCCCTTTAATGGTTAAAGGTGCTCTAAAGAGAAAGGAAAAGGAAACCTAGGAGTTATTTATTGGAACATCCAAAATTCATCGAGTGGCTAGAGTTTTGAGTGATTGGATCCAAGACCAAACTTATTCCTTCCAGTGTGGAGGCTCATGAAAGGATGGCCGTGTACTTCAACAACTGGGTCATTATACCAAAAAAAGTCACAGATACTGGTGGACATGAGATTTCAAGTTATGATTCATCTGGACTATTTTTTATTATCCTTGAAGACCCTACCCTGACCAATTTCAAACCTCTTACCGCTTGGGGGTGCTGGATCCTGCCTACCAGGGGCCCTTAACCATATTGATGGCCAATTTCACTGATTTAACTATTTAAATAACTCAAAACCAACCTGTTACTTATGTTCAGTCCTACCCGCCTACCAAGTTGAATCATTCACAGGTGCAGGAATCTGCATGACCTAAGGATTGATGAGGACACTGCCATTGTTCATGTTGAAGTAATAATAGGTGAAATCCTCTGTTTGTAGCAGCAACAGTAAGTGGATGCGTTGATCAGTGAGTATACTGACAAATTCTTAAAAAGTTTTTGATGACTTCAAAATGATGAAAGTGGTACAGCATAGAGTGCTTGTGGGAGACTCACCCCAATTCATGCTCGACCCTACCAGAAATCTAAGTTCCAAGAAGCCCAGGTGACAAAGGAGCTAAAACAACTCCTGGACGCTGGATTACTCAAGCCCTCATAAAGTCCCTGGGCCTCCCCATTGCTGCTTATATGGAAAAAAGATGGGGGCATCAGGTGGTAATATATTATCATAAGTAGAATTCCCTTATTCAAGAGGACAGCACTCTGCTACCACAGAATGTTGAATCTCTTTTAAATCTGACTAGGTCCTAATTTTTCTTTGCAATGGATATTGCTAGCAGATACTGGCAGATTGAGCTTTCACCATAGAATTGTGAAAAATGTGCCCTCATAGCAAGTGAAAGGTTATTCAAACCTACACAAATGTCCCAAGAATTGTGCAATGCCCCAGCTACATTCCACAGGGCAAAGGATGGCCTGTTAAGGGACCTGAAGATGCCAAGCGTTCTGGTTTACCACAATGATGTGACTGTGTTCTCCCACACTTTTGATTAACACTTCGCTCACCTGAGTAGGTGTTTGAAAGCCTCCGCTCTGGTCACTGAAGTTAAACCTGCCAAATGCTGGTTCTTTTTAAAATGACATGGAATTTTTTGGGCATAAAGTGACACAGGATGGGATTTTGCCGCTACCAGCCAAAGTGGTCACAATTGAGAGGATGACTCAACCATCTAACCTACGCGGTTTTAGGTATTCCTCAAAATAATCAGCTATTACTGAAAAAATTTATCCCCAGTTTGCAGAGCTTGCCAAACTGTTGACGTACCTGCTCCACAAGGAGGTCCTATTCCAATGAGAGGAGACTTAAAACAAGAATTTTTGCGTCCTAAAGAAAGCTCTTGTAGCAACTCCTGTATTAGTACATCTCAAGTTTAATAAACCGTTAGTCCTATTCACATATGCTGATGTAGCTGTTGGGCCATCCTGGCACAACTTTATGCAAGTCAAGTTGACAACACTATAGCATATTTCAGTAAGACACTAACTTGAGAGGAAAGGAATTACAGCGTTATTAAGTGAAAATGCCTGTCTGTATTGCTTGCTATTAATAATTTCCGTCCTTTCTTATATGGGAACCATTTCACAATGGTTACAGACCATGGAATTTCATGGTGGCTACAGAATATGAAGAATCCATATGGTCAGCTGGCACGCTGGGCACTCAAACTACAAAGTTATGACTTTCTATTGTCCATAATGCCAAAACGATACACCAAAACAATGACAGATTATCATGACTACGCATATTGATGCTCCATGCCTCCGATAAAGATTGGCTTTTTGAACTTATTAAAACCTTAGAATTGAAGCCAAGAGACTCCAGAAGTTCAGCAACGATTAAAGAAGATGACCTAGCAGACCTGAATTGAAGATAGATTATTATAAAAACAGGTTGAAACATCTTGGTTGCCTATGTCCACCCATCAGCTAGAATGGAGATCGCCCTGGTGGACCATCCAACTTTAAGCCATGGCGCTGTAAGGAAAGCCCATCAGTGGTTACAGGAGCAATTCTATTGGTACAGAACGATGGAGTCTATTTAATATGTCATCAATTTTGTTTTACTTGTGTTAGCCAGAAACCTACCAACCAACATATTTACACCAAGTCATGGGTCCCATCATCCCATTTGCTACCATCAGCATTGATGTTGTCAGTCCACTACCTACAGAAATATACGGCCACTGGTATATCATGCTGTCTGTTGATAGCTTCACAAAATGGGTTGAGGCCATCTCTGTTACCTCGCCACTTCTAAAGTGACTGTTTCATTTCTACTCAAACAGGTCTTCACCCATCATGGTAGCCCAAAGGTACTACTGTCCAATAATGGCACCAACTTTGTATCCAAATTAATCATTGATATTAACTCGTTGATGTCCACTTAACTCTTCTTTAATGCACCATATCATCTCACTAATAATGGAGTAGTGGAATGAGTGAATGGAACTCTAGTTGCTATTCTCCACAAAATGGCTCACTCTGACCCATCTTGATGGAATACCTCCCGGCAGTTCTATTAGTACCACGTGAGCGACTATCAGGTTATCCATATGTCTCCAAATCAAGCTCTATATGGGAGGTAGCCAGTCTTACCCTAGAGTGTTAACCCATAATTGAGAACTCCACTCTGGAGACAACTGAGCTCGCAATGTGAAGGCTGGCAGATGAACTATTTTGACTGCAAGCCTTGTCTGCTAAGTATATGGGGATTATCATTAAACAAGAGACAGAATATAGAAATGCCTAGAAACCAATTTTGCCTGAGTACCAGATGGGAAATTTAGTGATGTTATTACCGCCAGTCAGAGGGTCAGGCTCATAAACTTGATACTCTATGGTTAGGGCCATATTGAGTGATTTTTATCATTGAGGCTCAGAGTATTAAATTGCCTTCATCCAATTGGGCTCTAATGCATATCAAGTTCATGCCAGATTCCTCTGGAACTATATCCTTCCTCAGCAATATCTTGAGATAGGCATTGCTGTGATGGTGGGAGTCATTATAGTTTAAATGAGATATGAATGGCGGATAATGTGCAATCCACTCAAGGGTGTTCCATTGCTGCAGAAGCTTCTGAAATTTCCATGAGCAAGGAACTCTCAGATGAGCAGCAAAAAGCTTGACTTCCTCCTGAATCCTCTTAATCACTTGCTAAAGGTCTTGCCAGTAAGGGTTCAACTTAATTCTCCAAATCAATTGGAAAAGATTGCATCCATCATAATCCTCTGCATTTCACTGCTACATTACGAGAATTGTTGTATCCTATTTAATCCTAGACTTCTATTCAACTTAAAAAGCCCTCAAACTTAAAATAAAGCCATTCTCGTTTGTATTCACAAATTTTTCCTAGTTTTTTCTAGAGATTTTGCTTACCTATTAGAAGAGATTTTCCTTGCTTAAAATCGCTTTTCTGTCAGTAGATTTGCCATGCTAAAATTTACTATTTTCGTCAATAGACTTTCCCTAGTGACTAAAGTCTTTTAGGAGATTCCACTGAAGCTATAGCAACTAATAAACTCATAACCCTTGTTAGAACAAGCTTTCAAATTATAAAAAAATTCAACAATGTACCACTAATAATAGTTTTAATAAGTGTTTAATGATTTACATGCTTACTATAGATTTCACTAAAAATAAAATTCCTATTATTTGCATAACTTTTAACTTTATTATATGGTTCACCTATAATTATCTTATAGGTGCAAATCTGCCTAACTATGAACCTAAATACAAGTCTTTTATTTTACACAGATTCCTCCTTCTACCTTGTTTCCATAAACAAGGTCCAGAAATACACAAATTAAATTATATTTACTCTGGGATCAACTGATAATACTTTTCTTTATTTAAGCAATAAAGCCATTTATATAATTACTATAATTCAATCACTAGCCTTTTTTAACCTCATAAAGAGCTTTACATTATAACCCCACCAATGAAAATGTAATCTTCCTCTAATACTGCTGTACTTTTGCTAAAAGATATAACCATTAGACTAATTTATACGACTTATCATTTTATCATTTTTGATGTCTTCTTGTAAGTCCTGGGGAGCAGCCTCTATGCCTGGACAGGAACGAGTTCCCACACAGAAACAAGAGGGTATAAGAAGGCTGCTGTTTCTCTTCACCAACAAGGGCGATTTAGCCCATATAGTAAATGAGTGGTGGGTCATGGACTACCATGAAGGTTTCTCTCATAATCCTTCCTACTACCAAGGAGTTGGTGGAAAGAATCAAGGGTTGTTCATGGAGGTGGTGGAAACCAGTGGCCATTGCCAGTCTGGAGGTTGCCTCCCCCTTCAATGATGTATCTCAAAGAAACAAGGTTTGAGTCCATCCAAGGGACATAAGCCAAAATTAAACATGAAGAATCACTTGTAGTGAATTTAGGTTTGATATATATTATTCAGCCTTCCAACGTGAGTAATGGTATGGAAAGCCATTTCCCCTACAGGTTTAGGCGTCATGAACTCATTTAAATTCAAATTAGGGATCAGCCCTACTATCCCGACCATGGTATGACCTGCTAGTATCACTAAACAGCTTGTTTGACTGCCAGGCTATGATCAGTCTGTGAAAGTATTTAGTAAAAATTTTATAGCAGCAAATAAATGGAAGTCAGAGTGATCTGCCCACGCACATCCAGATCTGAACTTTATAAATATTCTAGCAGTGTGTCAATCCTTGGAACTTGCTGCATTAAAAATTGGGTGGCCCTAATGCACACCCCTTTTCCCAGTTGGGTATATAGGCAGATCCTCAATAGGTTCTAAAGTAGTTCCAATCTTTAAACTTCTTTTTTTAAATAAAAACCTTTAATTTCCAATTTTTTAACTAAGTAGCTCACAATGGCCATTAGCAGTTATGTTTTTAAAATTCTGGAATAACTGACCCATAGCGACACTTTTTAATGCTTTTTTAGTTTTTTTGGTTGGCTGTACCAACGGTATTCTGGTTGTCATTTTGGGTGGTAACATCTTCAGAATGGCAGGACAGTCTTCTTCTAACAATCAGGTTCCATGACACTCTATAAGCCAAATCATAAAGAATGCTAATCTTGCTTCAATATGTGAGTTAATTGCTCTGGTGACCCATCACACCTGATTTGTGTTTTGCAAGTTGTCATTTAATTTAAATACATTTTTTTAATATGTATATAAGTCATGAAAACCGTTAATCTGCTCATGTAAAAATATCGCGTTTTTTATTTATAGCGTTCACTTATTGATACTTAAACAACTAACTCAGATATGCATAAACAATCTTAAGCTTTATGCACTAGATTAGCATATGCTTGATGACTTTTTGAATCAAAACTTGTCTAATCTTGTAAGAGTGGATTGCGTGCTACTATAGTTGATCTTAGACTTATACATATTGCGCAGTTTCAAAAATCATAGATACCCCCTTATATACAAAAAAGCCTATGGTTCAAAGAGTACTAGAATTGATTTGAACTGTCAGCCTTCAGCTATTTATATAATCACATATTATCTCATAAACTATTTTGATAGTGGTTTCATAAACTAGTACTACATATCATGCATAGATGTAATATCCTTTTTTTAAATATATATACACCCAGATTAAATTATAGAGTACTATTAATAATTAGAGTTAGAACTCAGTTAACTAAGCCTAACGTTTACTTTACAAGTCTGTAAAAGTTAGTGCTATTGGATAATCTTTTGCTAAATATATATCTATATGCAACTAAGAGGTACTAATATAAAACATAATTTTCTAATTAATAGACATATAAAAAATTACATTATACCTTATCACATCCTATTAGACTTTTAGGTACATCTTGGTTTAGTCCTAGCATAAAATTAATACAAGAGGATAAAAATTGACTTAAAATCAAATACTGGCATCTTGGCCAAAATACTTTACTATATAATAGTAAATTTGTATATTAGATGTCAGTAACTTCTGGTTATAGATGAACTATAACTTTAAAAATCAGCTAAGGTGGATCAAATTAACTTCTCCATAATAAACCTGATCTAGTATCATATTGATATAAAAAATTATGGTATTGTATCTCTGTAAGACATAAGAAAAAAGCAATTAGTTTTTTAAGGCTGTATCAACAGGTGTTCTAATTAAATTAGTTCAGTATAAGCTATTGTCACCCCTTTTTTATACGCTTCCAATTATAAGTTACTGGTACTGACACTTTTACTAAGCGCAGAGTACAGATAAGATGCCTATTATAACTTGTATAGTCAGAGGCTCTATCAAGGTTTTTTAATGTGCTTAATTTAGTACCTATGATTATTAGTGGGTGCTATAGCTTTTAGTCAGCTTACTAACTCATATTAAATTATATACAGACTGTTATATCTCTTATCAAGGATAAAATACGTTGATAACGTTGTGATCTCGTCCACATTTAATGGAAGCCTTAACCATGGCTAAACCTAGTATAGTATTGTTATTGATCTGTATATTGCAGTCCTGCTCTCTCCAATAAGTATTAGTATCATGATACAATCAGGTTAGGTTCATGGGTTCAAAGCTGATGGGAGAATCTGGGGCTAATGCAATCATGATATCAACCTTGTGTATATATAGAGTATTTGCTAAATTTGAAAAAAAACAATTGAGTTTCCACTGAGGTAGATCAAAGCAAATCTAGTTGACTTTTTGAATCAACAATTGTTAACTGATCAGTAGTGAATCTCTTCAACCAGATTGTGCAATCACACAATTATAATTTATGTTCAGCGTTGATTATTTTATCTCTAATCTATCAAAATGTTTGTATAACAAGATACTTTATAAGACTTGGCTTATCAATTTAACTTTGCTTTAAATTATACACCTTTTTTATGAACTAGTAGCTGTTATCTTAACAAATTTTAGCAATCTTTTTATGATTAGTATACTTTCTTTTTGTTTACTACTTCTCTTTGTTTTTTGTTTAGTAGCTTTCTCATATCTCATTTCTATGCAATATATGTAGGTTTAATTTTTCTTGTTAGACAATATTCCATGATACTCTTTTAATTAATAAAGCTTACTGTTATTGTGACTTTAATCTATTTCTTATGGGTCATAAGGTTTCCATAGAGGAGTTGATTTTATGAACCTTGATGCAGCAGATGAGTCAGCCCTCTTTACACCTTTAACATATAGGTTTTAAAAATGACCGATTATATATTAAGCAAATTGAAAAACCATGGATAGGTATAAGTAATCCTGGCAGGGAGTCTAAATTTCATTAGACTTGGTGTCTAGTAGCATTAGAGCGTTTTGCCATTAGGATGAGATAGAAGTGCTATAGAAGATTGCAGTTTTCAGTGTTTAAAGATCTAGTGGGTTGAATGTACTAAGGATATATAAAGGGTTTTGTCTTATTGAAGGAAAACTTACACACACATGCACTGTTTAAATTGAAATGCCTAGAAAGAGCTTTCACAACTTAGTCTAAATTTACTATAATTAACCCCTTTGAGTTTACCCTTATATCAATAGATCAGCGCATCTGAGGAGCATGAAATTTTACAACTAAGATGATAAAAAATAACAATAATTAACATAAATTATATATCTATCCATGTATAGTTGATAAATATATTTTAAACTCAAATTGTGGATGATGGTAATGGTATCTATTACCATGGTACCTAAAGCTATTGGTTTATAAATTAAATACTTTAAGTTGTTTCTCAAACTTCTCTTAGACCAGCAACCTTAAATATGGGTATAAAAATTTGATGTCAGTAAAATTAAATTAAAGAAGCTTAACATGCATCTGAATTTATTAGCTATATAATTATCTGAAAAGTTAAATTCATATATAAACAAATTAACAAAATCCTAAAATTAACACATATAGCTATACATACATATAGCTTAATATATAATGAAAGCAAACCTATATCTTTTTCTTACAGTGAAATTCATAAACCAATACCAAAGTATTAATTTGGAATAGCAAAACTTCCTACATAAAGATCAGTCAGGAGATTGGATCATCCACTACCTGAAATGGAGTTTACAGCACAAAGCTGCAACTACCTTAGTTTTATTGTCTCAGTTCAGAGATGGAAAGAAATGTAAACCCTTCTAAACTATAGTTATCTTTGAGCTTAGTGCACTATACCAATTTTATATATGGTGGCTAGGGTATCAAACAAAGTAGTGGCTGGTGATAAACTGGTCTTGTATTACTGACAACTGTCTTTAGGATTACTATTAAAATACCTTTTCATTATTTAAGGTAAACTTAACATGTTTTATTAGGTTGATGAATCTATATTTGTGATAAAGATTCCATCCTATAAGAATTATAGATAACTATATTTTCTTTCAATTCTAGCTCACTTTAATTGAGTAAAAATATATATGGTTAGTTAATTTTACTAGCAAAGTTAGGTTTAGAATGAATTAAAAATTATCTTCAGTTTGAAATAAGTAATTTATGGGTTTTTACTAAAATTTAAAGGTGGGTCCTTTAAAGGCTACATGTTTATTAGTCATTATTAGCTCATGCATATTGCCTAAAAACCTTCCTCTCTCTATGGTAGTCTCTTGATGGTATATCCGTCACCAAGGTAAATCTCTGTTGATATTAATATAAAAAATCTCTAGTGATAAACTAGGCAAAATCAGACATTGTAAGTAGAAAGGTCCTTTATTTTGATATCATTCTAGCCCTTAAATAGGGCTAGGGAAAATAGGGACTAGGCGAAAATAGAGAGAAATAACCTAAGCTTGTTGGAATGGTGTTGTTGAGGCAATTTATCCCAAGTATTTGGGTAAATATTCAGTCTTGGTAAATGGGATTGGTCAGGGCAATATAGCGTCAAGGATAATAATGATTTTGGGCTTTCAGACCCACAAATCATCATGTGACTAAATAGCAATTTTGGTAAATTCAGCCCATTGGCCCAATGATGCATCACTTAGTAGATTATTGCTTAAATCCAAATATAAGGGAATTAAATCACTTAACCATTTAGAACCCTGAAGTTAAGGCTTCCCTTACATCAGGGCAAAGCCTGACAGTGCCCCCTCTAAGCCTTTACTGGGGGTACAGTTGCATCAGCTGGGTGAGTAGGGGCACCACCAACCTGGGTTGATGCATAATGGCTTCAGCCCTACTCACTGGAATGGGGACAGGATTCTTGGTTGGGTTAGACCTAAGGTTAAAGTTGGGGGTTTGACTTTTAATGAACCAGGTGGCCATAATAATGATTGAAGAATCAGTAGATATAGTGTGACTTGAGGATACATTTAGGATTGTCAAAGCAAAACCCAATTTTGTGTGGCGAGCCCCTAGAGGTCAAGGTTTGAGAATCAATCACCAGGTCAGCTGTTGGTGGAGTACTAAAATAAATTGGCGACCATAATGAAAAATGATTCATTCTTTACAATTGGTTGGATCAAGTGATTTTAAATTATATGGTTACGTGGGAAGCCTAGGACATTAGCATGAGCCAAATAATAAATAAAATGTTTAGAGATTTAACAAATTAATAAACAGCCGTGGATTGGATCTAAAAGCATTTGGCTCAACTGGGCCAAGAAACTCCAACATATGGCAGAATATGGCAGAGGATCTCATTGGGGGGGAGGAGAATCAGTTTCAGCAATATCTGACTTGCTAGTTTAAGTGTTTGATGTTGACTGTGCTGGTCCACAGTAAGGAAATACAGATCACATGTAGAGGCCTTGTCAACAATTATAAACTTTATGAAAGGTTTTAGGAGCTGATGTAAGGCAAGGTAAATTGGTGAGGGATGCCCTCTAGTCTTAAGACACTTGGATTGGCTAACCCAAGAAATGTATTGAAATTTTTAGTCACCTCAGCTAAGGGAAATAATTTTAGTGCCAAAGAATTTTGTTTGGCTTCCCAATTAAGCAGCTGTGACCCTCAGCGTCAGAAAACTGGGCGGCGAGGCAGGTAGGTGGGCTGGATAATTCATTTACTCATTTGGAGGTTCCAGCGCAGCCATGCAGTTAAATTAAAGATTTTGGTTTGGGCCTCAGTGGCTCCAATTTCCATGCTAGAGCAATGAGGAGCATCATCACAGAGGAACATATAGGGCACTTAAGCATTTGGGTCAGCTGTTTCATCAGAATAACGGTGGTAAGCATCAGTTCAGGGAAATGAAAATGGCAAGGATTTTGGGTTGGTGATTTCAATTTTATCACTAGAAAATTGAGGAGTGTTGACACAGAGAACTGAGAAGGGCACCATGACATTTAGGTTGACTGCTTCATATTTGTCAATCTTATCATTAGAGCAGCGGGGAGCATCAGGAACCAAAGTGGGGAGACAATAATTTTAGCCATTATCAAAGTCTTTCTAAATTCCAGCATTGGTAACCTTTAACCTTTTAGCTGTAACAGCCCAAGTTCTACTAACTTATTCCAGGTTCCTTCTGAGATAGACGGATAGATTTGAAAGCACTTGTTCCTGAGTTGCTCCATCATTTAACTAAGAGTATCCTGATTCATTGCAGCATAAACTATATAAATTCCTTCATCAGCAACTTGTTAATTTTTGAGCTCATAGTCAACCTTCACAATTCAGTTAGCGGCACCTTCAGCATAGTCCTTAATAAGTTCAAGCTGTTCTCCACACTATCAGAAATTAAGCTTCCATTTACTTCAAAACTTGCCTCCTTCATGGCAGTTGCCATTGTTTCAAGGTACTTGCAGTGCATACTGTATATGATATCTATGATATCCTGGTAGGTTTGATCTCAGTTAAACCCTATGGGGTAGGACCAGCTCATATTCAGAAGGTGGAGGGGCTCTCTCAGGTGTGTTCATTCTGTCCTGATTCTTATAGTGGGCCCTTTAGCATGCACTAATTTTTTGGTATGGTTGGTATTGCTTATGTAAAGGTATATCTTCACCAGGTATCCTGGAAAGGTCCCTGGAAGGATCACCAGTGTTGTATTTTTTATTTGAAATTTAAATAGTGGTTTCTTTGAAGGCTAAACATATAGTAGCTGTAAGTAGATTCAGCAAATCATTTGGGAGACATTTTCTCTCTAGAGCAATCTCTTGGCAAGATATATCACTAAGGCAAGGCTTTGTTAATACTAACAAGCAAAATCTCTAGCGTTAAACCATGAAAAATTAGATATTGTAAACAAAAAGGTATTTTATTAATATCATCTGTCAGAAAATTAACCAGATGAATTCCTCTAATGATTGATCATTATTTGGGATGAAATAGGCCAATCCTGGTGGAATGACTTATTGACTGAATTTTGTGATTATTAGGTGAATGCTTGGTAGTTGTTCCCTAATGTGGGTTGAGTCAAATCCAGTATTCCTCTGAGATTGGGAAGTTAAAAGCGGTTGGGGCTAATCACTGGCCCAAATTAGGTTTATGGATCACTAGCAACTAGTAGCTGAGTATGATAAATTAATATTTTTTAAGTAAGGTTGGTGGAAACTAATGGTCCCAAGTTTGAGGCGGCTGAGGTTATTTCCAGCGCCTCATATAAATTTTTACTATTGTTCTAGGAAGGTGATTCCCCAAATGATTGACTAGGAGAGTTGAAACGTGTCATTGGGGATAATCCAATAAATCTCAAGTTACCCAAGTGACCAAAGATGTTTCCAGCGCATAGTTACTAAGTCAAACCCAGATTCAATATTTATTTATATAAATATTAATAAAGCTGTTGATCTTACAATATGACTGGATGATAGGCTATAGTTCTGACGGATTGTAATTTAGATTTGAGATGAGCCTTGAGATTGAATGGAAGTTAAGTGAATGTGAGGCAAATTGGTCGAAGTATTCATAGTTCAGCAAATCAAGGAATCCACAAGGCTTCAATGATAGAATGAAATCTCTGACTTGTAGTGAATAGAAAATTACCAAGCAGAAAGGGTTAAAACTGCTGGAAATACCAAGTACTAAGGGTTGATTGTGAAAGTGCAACGGTAGAGGTCTTTTTGAGAAGTAAGAATAATAGGGAAGGTTAATGGAAGTAGCTGTTAGTATTTTATTTAATATTAGGGCATCATTGGGGCAAAATCTCCTTACTAAGTCTTTTTATATTAATTATTGAGGGCCAGCAATCCTCATATTGCTCTTCCGTTGCTCAGTGGGTTTTACCCTGTGAAACCCATTTGGCGGAATCAAACAAATTCGCCAAAAATTAACAATGGTGCTCACTACAGGGGGCCCATTGATCAACTTATTAAATAGTTTTTTTCGCCAAGAAATGGCGCAACCAATTCCCTTGAGGGGTCCTGCCTCAGTTTATTAAATATTTCAATATGTAGAACTAAAACTTGACTTGAATACATTACTCCAGGCCCAAAGAATGCTTTTCCATGAGAATAAGAGTACAATGGATCAGCTGGATAAGGCATTCCACCAATTGCACTTGGTTGGCTGCCAATCCAATCAACTTGCCAACTGGTTGGGTGACACTAAAGAGTGGCTATACTGTGAATAGTGGAAACTGTATAATGTTGTGAGAGAAGGAGAGTTCTGCAGTGACAAGCTGCCCCCATTTAACCATAACAGAAACATACCTGGATTATTTAAGTAGTTCAAATTTGCAGTATAAGGAGCTTATAAACGGTGGAAGGCTAAACTGTTTTTATCCTCTCTGGATATTGAGAGCGCTGACCAGGTCACATGTTACCTTAATAGTAGTACCATAGCATATTAAGAGATGAAAGAGACCATAATATACCTGTTTGGGGATGTGGCAAAAATGGCATGACGCAAGGCAGAGTTTTTGACAATTTAGTTTTAAAAGAATGAGTCCTTGGTGGAGTTCACAGAGCAGTTCACAGCTGAGGCTTATGTGTTAGTGGTAGCAGATATTTTAATGAATGAGGAGTGAGCATAACGATGATGGTGGCTTTTATGCCATATCAAGAAATGTATAATGCTATGGCCCACATTCTTCACAATGACGTGGAGCTATTGAAAATTGTCTTGTTTATGCCATCCATCTGTCACCTTTAGTGATCTCAATGTGGAGCAGAATTCTCCTGCATCCACTACTGGATTTTATTTAAAAGAGGGACCCCAAAGACACAGGCACATTCCATTGGTTACTTCTCATCTACTTAACGTGTGGGCAGTTCCTTTTTATCCCCATTATTAACAACTAGCTTATCCTTGGCTCAATACTGACACATCATTTAATATTTGACCCAGACCTTCAGGTTTGATACAGAGACAAGGGCTGTGTATGAATGCTTGTTTTGCGTGCAGCCAAAGAGGCCATTATGTAGCTAGATGTTCAAGTAGATGGAATGCTCATGCAGTACTTGCTGCCCCAATCAAACAGGGAAAGGGCGAGCAGAGTAGATAAGGTACACTTTACTTCTGCTGATTCAAACTTATTTGTCCCTGATGATTTTCACGAGTTGCTTTGTGTCAGCCCTGGTACACAACCTGACAATTTATTATATTAACAAATTCCCTATGATATATTGGCCTCAACCCAAGGGAGAGACCCCAATAGTGTAGACTCAGAGTTCCACTAAGATGTGCAAAAGTCCTATGCCTGGAAAATCCTTGAGCAGAATGGTACAGTTGATGGTGGACCTTCAACAAATGTCACAACTCTGTAGGGGTGACTGTGGCACTTCCAGAACAAATTGCCCAGGAGTATTCTCATGTCAGTGCTGGTATTATCACTTTCTTTATAACTGCAAGTCCTTGGATGCTCATATGCACCAAAAGTTCCTCTTATTTGGAGTGTACCTACTGTGATTTATTCGAGCAAAGTACTAAATTCTGAGCGATTATTGATACTGGTGCTCCTGTCAATATTATATCCACCAATCTTGTGTCTAAGCTTCTGTTAAAACCAGATATGGACCACATAGTAGTGTATGGGACCACGGGGGCTCAGAGTACTATGTCAGAGGGTGCATACAGCACGTTGCCTTTGAGGTTTGAGTCAGTTGGTGCATCCACTCCAGCTGTGGTGTTGCCTAATAACTATGACATGTTGATCAAAGTTGCATTCATGTGGCAAATTGAGGTTGTGGTCAATATGGCGCATGAAACCATCAGTATCCTGGGCCAACAGATCCCCATTTACTTTACCTCTAGTGGAGTCCCAAAGGACCCAATCCATTCCAGTCAGATCAATTTATCATATAGAAATGGGGTAATTCCTGTTCAATATTGGCAGATGAAGTGGAGGACCAGAGCAATTCCTAGTCATATTTATTAGTACAATGGTATTCTGCTACAGGTGGCAAGCACTTTCATTATACCTTTAGGAAATTAGGTAATAATAGGGACAGAGCTTGAAATAGGTGTCCTCAAATGATTATATGGGTTATTAGTGGGGCCCTACCAGCAATCCTGGCTCAAACCTCATGTGACTCTTGGGTTACTGTTACCAGGGCAGAAAAAGTGAAAGTTTTAATAGAGAATGTCAAGAAATTAACCAGATGAATTACTCCCAATAATATCAGAACTATGGGTGTCAGTCAGTCAGGCATGATTGCTGGATAATCGCCTAGGTTTTATATTATATAATGTTATAATTATTAATTTCTTTTAGTTTTGATGAAATCTGCATTTGCTGCCAAATGACCATTTGAAGGTCGATTGTGGTTATTTTCAGTGGAAAGCAGATGAATCCGTTGCCAAACATCCAAATATGGTTCTACTGCTAATTTGGAGCACCGATGACTCATGCTGAGCATTCTCAAAATTGTATTTATTTAATGAAGTTCTATACAATCAACCTGGCAACTCATGCTGAGGATGGATTGACCTAATCTAGAATTTGGTGAATAGATGAGTAGATTGGGAGGGAATCGTTACCATGAATGACTGAGGATTTATATAAGTGCCAGTTTGGATGAATGAAGTGTTTAATAGATGAAGTAGCCCATAGTTAAATAGTCATTCTTCCCTCCAAATAAAGATCTCTCTCTTCGCCCATTTTATTTTAATTGTTAGTGGTTCATCAGCTAGGTTAAGATAATTTGGGACAGAGATCCCTGAAGTTGGCGCAAGTTGATGTACCTGGAGTGGCCAACGCTGCCAGCTCCAATACCTTTGACCTATGAGAAACAGGCGGGAACCTGGCCAACTGGCCACCAATGACAATGTACTGACTGGTTGTTGGCCCTGAAGGATGCAGCGTGGGAGTGCCTTGGCCGCCCAGGATGGGGCAGGACTCACCGGGGAACACCATGGACCCTAGGGCTAAGGTGAAGTCATTGGTCTGCTGTGTTGGTTGGTTGGACATAGACTCATAGGGGCTTGGTATGCCTATGAATGCAAAATGGCAAAGGGTCAACCGGTCTTCATACTGGTTGGCCTGGCACACTAGCAGAGCCCACAGTCAATTTTATGACATAGAACATTAAGAAGGAGGCAATGATGGTCCAAAGGCACCAAGTGGTGGCTTATTTTCATCTGGCCTCTATTGACAAGGTTCACTGTATTCACAATTTTAGTTTGAGGGCTGACCTCAGCCTACTGGTAAAATCTCCATTCAGCGTAATAGCAGTGGTTTTTGGGAAGCTCTGGCTGGGTTGTCAAAGGAACAGAAGGATAGGGCAATGGCCCTTATTTGAAAAATACTAAGATTTTTGCTTATGATGGCCATGATTTGGGGTGCACCCGTGGGTGGTGCATTGGGTAGACACAGGAGATCATCCTCCCATTTGGTCATGGCCCATCCATTGCTCCAAGGCTGCAGAGGAAGTAGTCTCCAATGAAGTGGACAAATTGATTGAGCAAGTGATGTTAGAGCCATCTAAGAGTCCATAGCATTGCTAGTGCTCATTGTTAAGAAGAAAGATGGCACAAACTGGGTGGTCATTGACTACCAGAAGCTTAATAGCATCACAAAGAAGGACTCCTATTCTCTCCCATGGATTGATGACGCTTTAGATTGGCTGAGAGGCGCGTGAACTACTTCTTTATCATGGACTTGATATTGGGGTATTGGCAGATTGAGTTGCCAGAGGCAGAATGTGAGAAATGCACTATAGTCACCTCAAAGGGGCTGTTTCAGACTACACGTATGCCACAGGGTTTGTGCAACGCCCTAGCTACATTCCAGCGGGCTATGGACACTATTCTTGGTGACCTAAAGCTGTCTTGCGTCCTAGTCTACCTTGACAATAACAATATGTTCTTGCGGACATTCACAGAACATCTCAGCCACCTGAAACAAGTGTTATGCCAACTCGCTAAAGCTAACATCAAAATTAAGGCCCAAAAGTGTCACTTTTTAAGGAGCAGTTGGAATACCTCAGGTTTATGGTAGACTCCAAAGGGATCAGTCCTCATCTGGAAAAAGTGGAGGCTATATGTAAGATAACTTGGCTGTATAACAAATGGGATATCCAGTTGTTTTTGGGGATGATTGGTTACTACCAGTGGTTCATTCCCAACTTTAGTTACATTGCGGCTCCACTCTTTGAGTTATTAAAGAAAAACGCTACTTTTGAGTGGACTGACCATTGTCAAAACGCTTTCAATGTCTTATGAACTGCGTTGCCTAGTGCTCCTGTTTTGTGTTACCCAGATTTTGAGAAGAAATTTATTGTACAAACAGATACTTCCTTTTTTACTGTAGGGACCATGCTATCCCAAAAGGATAATGACAGTGTGGAGCATCCCATTGTATATTATAGATGAAGGTTAAAAGGTCCTGAACATAATTACACTGTAACCAAGTGGGAGTGCTTAGTGGTGATATATGCATATAAACAATTCTGGGTCTAACTCCATGGAGTTAAATTCAAAGTGGTCACAGACTATGCATCCTTGCATTGGCTGCAGAATCTGCAGGAACTGGAAGGGCAGCTCACACAATGGGCCCTGAAGCTCCAAGCATATGACTTTGAGATTGTATACTGGCCAGGGGCAAAGCACCAGAATGTGGACTGTTTCTCACAATTACCAACTGTTGCCATTATGGTGGATTTGGCGGACATCATGTATGAGAAGATGGTGGCGAGAAAATATCACAATGAGCCACTGCAAGTGATCAAAGTTCTGGATGGGCTTAGACAGGATACCTTTTTACATATTTTGGAATTATATAAGTGGATTGGAGAATTGACGCTGAGCTTTCCTAAGCCCTCCATCAGACCAACAATTATCTTGGATGCACATAGGGCGGTAGGTCATGGAGAGTTGCAGAAAATGCTGGAATTCTTATGAACACATTACTATTGGGAGATTATGCACTATGATGTGCTTGAGACGGTTGCTTGTTGTCACCAGTGCCAAGTGGAGAAACCATTCTATTAAAAGACCACCTACCAGCTGATCAAGCCTCAGTTTGCATAGCATACTGTTTCTCTGGATGTGGTGGGGCCTCTGCCAACTGGTGCGATCTGCTCAAAGTATATAATAGTAGCCATTGATCATTTGACAAGATGGGTGGAAGCAAGAGCAATTAATGATTTAGGGGCTGTCACCACTGCCAAGTTCATCTTAGAGTTGACATACAGTAACACAGCTGTCCACAAATTATACTAATGGACAATGGAACTAATTTTACATCGCATATCCTGCTCAAGTTGAACAAACTAATGGCAATCCATGGGGTCTTAACTACACCCTAACACCCTGAATCTAATGGAATGGTGGAATGGGTTAATGGAACATTGTTAAATATTATCCACAAGCTTGTAAAGGATTGGCCCTCCAAATGGAGTACCCTATTATCCACTGCCATCTTTGCATACAATATTAGCTATCATTTGGGGACAGGGAAAAGTCCCTACCAATTACTTTATGGAAGACATCCAGCCTTGCCAGCATTGCTTTATTTCTGTGTGAAGATACCGGCAGAGTAAAGCCTCAGCGCTATTTGACTATCTTAACTGAAACGCTGATTAAACTCCAAACTGAAGCATATTCCACTAGTTTGGCTAGGAAGATTTGGGATTAGTCAGCTAACCAATGTAGATGCAGCAGCCTCCCACAGTTTGGGGTAGAAGATCTTGTTCTGTTCCATGACCAACATGAGTTTGGAAGAAGGAACAAGCTAGCCAGTAATATGAATCAGACCATTTGAGATAATTGAGAAGACTGATGTTGACACCTATACCATTAAGGGACCTGTGGGTGGTCAGATTATTAGCCAAGTTCACACAAAGTTCCTCCAAGCATACAAGCAATAGGAGCTTATTGTCCAGTCAAGGGGAATAATGTCAAGATTCCAATGTGACTGGATGATAAGCTATAGTTCCAATAGATTGTAATTTAGATTTGAGATGAGCTCTGAGATTGAACAGAAGTTAAGCGAATTCAAGGAAAATCAATTGGTATTCATATTTTGGAAAATTGAGGGAATTCTACTGAAGCTTTGATAATATAATGAAATCCCCAATTAATAGTGAATAGAGAATTACCAAGCAGAAAGGGTTGAAGCTTCCAAGAATACTGAGGATTAAAAGTTGAGTGTGAGAATGCAATGTGAGAGGTCTTTTTGAGAAGTAAGAAGAATAAAGAAGATTAACAGAAGTAGCTGCTAGTAATATTCAATAAAAGGGTATCATTTGGGCAATAGCTCCTTATTAAGTCTTTATTATATTAATTATTGAGGGCCTGTAATCTTCATATTGCTCATCTGTTCCTCAGTTGGTTTTACCTTGTGCAACCCATTTGGCAGAATCAAACAAATCTAATAAAAATTAACAACAGCTCACTAGCAACTGAATGCTGAGGATGAGCCAAACTAATATCTGGACATTGGGAAGGATGGGGTTAGAAGGTTGAATCAGGGAAGAGATAAGTGCAGTAGAAGAGAGAGTGGTTGGCTGGAAGAACCAGCAGTGAGTCAATAGGTCAGCAAGAGGTGCAGTAGCCTATTTGTATATATAAATACCCAGTGCTTCCCTCTCAATAAACAACTCTAATTGCCTAATCTCCCTTTTTATATAAGTTTATAATTATTCTTGTTGGTTGGGGCAGGCTGGGGGATCCCCAAATGGCATGGGTGATATGCTAAAGGGTCAGCTGGTACTGCTGACCCTATCACCTAAGGCAAAATAATAAGAATCAGCCAGACTCCATACTGGTTGGCCTGCTGACTAGCAGAGCCCACTGTCACTGAAAAGGTGATTTTCTGATATCATCTTAGCCCTTTAATAGGGCTAGGGAAACTAAGACTAGGTAAAAATAGGGAAAAATTGCCTAAGCTTATCAGAGTGGGGTTACTGAAGTGTTTTATCTCCAAGTATTTTGGGTGAATATTCAGGTTTGGTAAATGGGGACTGGTCAGGGCAATATAATATCAAGGAAAATAATAATTTTTGGCCTTTGGCCTTACAAAGCATTGTGCACTAGAATGGTAAGTTATTGGTAAAATTGGCTTACCAGCCCAATGATGTATCGTTTAATAAATTATTGCTTAAATCTAATTATGAGGATTTAAATCACTCAACTTTTTGGAATCCTGAAGTCAAGGCTTCACTTGCATTGGGGCAAAGCCCAACAATGATGTTTACGTCTAAATTTTACCAATTTAAGCTATCTCTAATTAATTCAATTTCCTTTATATATTTATAAAGATTAGAGTATTTTATTGAGGTATTAGATTTGAGCAAATTGTGATAGATTTAAATATAGATTCATTGAAACTTCATTGCAAAGACAAAGAGCCTAATTAACTATGAGTTCATATATTGAACAGTGTTATAACAGATAAATAATTCATCATAGCTAAATAGTTGAGTAGTCCTTGATTTGGACCAACTATCATAGTATATTTCATAGTTTCATACATTAGCAGAAAGAGTTGCCTTAATAGGTTGAAGCCCCTTTTTAGCTTGGCTGCGCTCAACCAGGAGGGTGAGGATATCCATGAAGTACAACAGACGGGTATGGAGAGCATGGAGGCTGGGGTCAATAGCACGTCCTGCCTTGGAGCTACGATCGTGGCGGTACAGAATATCTACTAAGCTGTAAGTGTGGATAGCAGTGCCCTTCTTAGGAATGACAACCAAACAGCGGCCCTTATCAGACAGCAAGAACTTGTTGTCATCAGCAAGATTCATCTATAAGGTTAGCAGTTAGGAAACTTATGCACCTGGACTGCGCCATTGGAGAGCCGGACAAAGATAGCATGCTTGGACTTATTCACCTTAGTGAGGTAGCAAAGGTAGGGACGGGTAGAGTTGGAGGCAGGGAATGAGGCAGGCGTGAGAAGGGTAGGTGGCAAAGCAGCACAAGTTGCCGCATCAAGGATAGCCGGTGGGGTAGACTTGATCTCTTCAGCAAATCGCTCAAACAGGGCCATCTTTTCAGGATAGCTTTTTTGGAACTCAGCCTTGGTATAACGGGCAGCGATGACTGACTGATTGCCAGGACACTTTATATATTCAAGGTTTCTAGAAGTCAGTAAGAAGGAAGCCTATTACTCTCTATCAGGGGTGGCAGTGAGAGTGCACAGATCATTAAACAGTACACCCATTGTTCCATCCATGAACTCATAGACAAACCCATACTTGGCCTCGTGGGAAATCCACTTGGAGATGAAGTTAGGAATGGTAAGATCTGCTTTGCCTGCAGGGTTAGAAAAACGTAGCACAGTACCTATTTGTGACTCAATCTCCGCCAAAGATTGATCCAAAGCAAGGCACTGCTTGATATGGTTGTATTTATCAATTATTGCCTCGAAAACGGAGACTACTATGGTTAGGTTATTATATATGCTTACGGCGAGGGTTCGCCAAACGAGGCGGGCGGTTCTCGGCTTCAGCTTGGCGGGGGCTAGCTTGGAGGCTGGCTTGAGCGGGTGGTAAAGGGGCTGGCGATATAACCTTTGGCGAACGGATGGGCGACTGGCCAAACTTTGACTTTTTATGAGGAGTGCCTGGTCCAGGGATTAGAGAGGGGCGAACAAAGCCATCGTTATCCAAACTATCGTTTAAGTGAATTCAATCAAACAAATACATTCTCTTCGTTTGGGGGGCACCGTTAATGTCGGGGAACTTTGGCACAGATTTAAGGGCTTCTCGGGGAGGGAAGTGAGGGTGTGGGCGCGGAAAAAGGGGTGATCCCGCACTTGCTGGAAGTTGGGCCGCTCATCTGTAGGGTTAGCTCTAAAAAAGCCTGATGTTACTTGGGTTGGCCCTAAGGATCATAGTGACTATATCCTTAGCCTCTTCGGAGATCTTGGGCTCAGCTGGGAAGTGCAGGTCTACAGTTCGAATTTTGCTGATTGTCAGATGCATACGACCACTTACAGATAGATCTCCTTAAGTCCGCCTTTGGTCTGAAACGGTGGGACACCAATCAGCAGCGTGTACCTTTGGTCAATTAGAATCCACGCTAACTAGCCTACGTGATGATTCCAAGGGCCCACATATCAACCTCATAGCTGTGGCCGTCCTGGTCTAGCACTTCGGGCGCCGTATAATTGGGTGTACCACACCTGGTCGTCTTGCGATCCTGCCCCTCCAGCAGCATACCTGCCAGTCCAAAGTCACCGATGCGCAGTGTCATATCTTCTGCAATGAAAATGTTGGCCAATTTAAGGTCGCGATGAATCACATGGCACGTCATTAGATACTCGATTGCACTCAGCAGCTGTAGCAGGTAGTATCGAACTTCAGGTTCGGTGAGCGCTTTTCGGCGATGGAGCAGATCCTTCAACGTCCCGAGACGACAGATCTCCATAAAAATGTAAACATAGTCGTCATCCTCAGAAGCCGAGTAAAACTTTACAATGTTGGGATGGTTCATCTTTCGATGAATTGCAACTTCCGTGCGCGCCTAAATCAGATCAACCGACTGCTAACCTCAATACCCTTAATCTATCGCTGTCGCGCTTCAACTTGGCCTTCCAAAGCGTCTTGCAGCAGACATAATCGCCGGTGTTAGCTACCTTAGCCTCATAGCATTTGGCGAACCCTCCCTAACTAGCTTCAATCATAGACATTTTAAGTTACCTCGCCGATGCTCTTTCCAACAAGGTAGGTGACACCTTTTCGCTTATCAAGGATAGAACTTTTCACGGGAGGAAGCAGGCATACTTCCTCTTTAGGCTCCACCGCCTTCTTAGAATCGACTTGAACCATCTTTGCAATACTAAGGTCAATTTAACAAGGATATAGGCCGCAGTCTAAAATTGTATACATGATCAATTATACAGTCAACTTAAATGCAGTATTTAGTAAAGACCAATAAGAAAGCGGATGGTTATTCTGAAAAGTTGTGACACTAAATATAAGCGTATAAAATTCAGTGAAGCATCAAATGAAACGTGCAGTTAAGCTTATCAAAGACGAATCCACGTAAGCTAAAAGTTCAAGCTACCACCTGAGCAGCGAGTCAAGCTGAAAAAATCCTAAAAAGATACATGCATGGGTGCTTAAATACAAGGGCTTCCATCACACAAGGACAACTTATATCATGTTTGAGAGAGCATAAAAAGTTTGCACTTAAACGCATTTGTAATAATGGGTACTATAATAAAATGATATATGGCTATCTATGATGAGCCGAAGTTGAAAGCCTCTCTTAAAACAATTAAGCAACAATCCTATGATTTACAAACCTGTCAAAATATTTGCAAGCAGCTAAAAAGCAAACGACAGGCAAAGGGGAAGGAAAGTCAACTGATAAGAGGGAATGAACCAATATGCGCAATTGAGGCTGGCTCGGATGATCTCAGCAAAGTTTAATAAATTTCAATAACTCCAAGACTACTTAGGCCAGAACGAATGCCAATGAAGTGAAGCGTATTCTAAACTCAAACTTAATTTTTATCCTGCTCTCCGTCCCAATTTTATTTTCAACCCGTCTGTTCCAACCGATATCACTCAATCAACTGATAAACAATCCCAATCAGGTTGAAATTGGACCGATTCCAAATTCAGTTCCGAAGTTTAACTTTATCTCAATCTCTCGAAGTGCGAATTGAATTCAGTCATAAAATTTCTCGATTTCTGCCACTTAGCTTACTAAGCCGCCTCAACTCGACAGGCTATTATGCCACCGATCCAAAACTTCATTGATGCCCAATCGCCATCCGATTTTTTAGCACTAGTGGTGCCCATCAATCGCCATCCGATTTTTTAGCCTCCCATCAATCGCTAAAAATTCAATTTCAGCAGCTGGCAATTTTAATCTATAGATTAATATGGCAAATTATATTTTACAAAGAACTTCATGTTAACACATTGTTGACCGGCAATTTTACACAGAAACTGTCATGTCACCGGCTATTATTTTGTAACTAGCGGAGTTATCCGTGCTTCACTACGGTGTCTATAGAATTTCAGGTGATTCGAATTGATTAATTTAGATTTTATATATAGTTAAGCAATAACTACTCGGCCAAATCTAATTGCTCAATCGAAGCAACCAAAACCACCAACCACTCAGCTAAAACTAACTGAACTTCTCAAATCAACCGATAACTAATCACCTCCAAAACTAAACTGTATCCTATCGATTCGACCAAAAACCATCAATCATTCGGCCAAATAAAATAAACTTATCAAATCAATCAGATTCTAAATTATTTTAGCTTTTATATTGGTAGATAGCTATCAATAAGTTCAGAAAAGATTAAACCTATTAAAAATTCCAACCTCCAACCACTTAGCTAAAATCAGTAAAGCCTGCCAAATTAACTAAACCATCAATCACTTACCTGAAACTATTGAGCCTATCGAATCAACCAAAAAATAAACCACCACTCAGCAAAAACAATTATTGAACTTACAAAACAGCCAAAAACTACCAACTAAATATCAAAGCCTATGAAACTATTGAATTAAATGAATATGAAAATACACAGCCAAATTGCTATATAATTACCATTAGAAATATACGTTCTAGATCTTATATAGAACTGATGTTTAAATTTATATAATTATATTAAACAATTACATATTAGCATTCCGTTCCCAAACTTTATAGAATACTTGTGCCAAGTTTGGTGATTTTTGGTTATTTGCTCGAGATAATGCATCTATATAAACAAATTAACATACTGATTCTTTTGTAAATAAAATTTAAGATTAATTCTTGTTGATACCCAGTTTAACACAGATTTGTTTGTGGGCTTAAAGTTCCTCTGATAATCTCATAATTTTTATATTTGTAGATGGTTATTAATAAAATTAAGTAATCAAATTATACTGAATCAATATAAATTTACCAATCATTCAGCCATACCCAATTAAACCTATCGAATTAACTCAACCACTAAACCACTTAGCTAAAACCATTAGATTAAAAATCAACCAATCACCAACCGCTTCGTAAACCAAAGCTAAATGTATCGAAACAACCAAAATCACAACTACTTACCAAAACCAATCAACTTTATCAAATCAACCAATCACTAACTTTATTTAAACCGTTAAGCTTATTAATCAACGCAAACCCACCAACCGTTCGACAAAACCATTTAAGCTACCGAATTAACCGAATATCAAACTTCTCGGCCGTAACGATATACCGATTTCCATTAAAACATATAAAATTTTCACTTGTTACATATAAAACTTTTTATTTTACTATGAAAATTAAAAATCGGGCTTCAAGGTGCACACGGACCCCCTCCCGTCCACCTATAGCCAAATTTTCAGAGCTCTACATGCTCTAGTTTTGGCTGGGCATTGCGCACACACACATACGCATTTGCTTTTATATGTATAGATTACGCCAAGATTCGAACAACTGACCTTTTATAGAGTTGAAGTTTAGAGCCAAAAGCTGAGCCAATTATGCTAGAGGAGGTATTTTTAAAATCAATTGGACTTTTGATTCAAAGTTTTGATTTAGATAAACTTGTTAAATACCCGAATGATCACTAACCACTTAACAAAACCATTTAAAATATCAAATCAGCTGAATATCAAACTGCTCAGCTGTAACAATATAGTGAATACCATCGAAGTATATATAGGATTTTCACTTGTTACATATAAAACTTTTTATTTTACTATATTTTTCTCATGTTTTAATAGTTATTCTGCTATTCAGGGCGGAGACAAATCCAACAAAGCAAAGATCATAAAAATCGGTCCAGCTGTTCTTGAGTTATAAATGGTGTAACTAACACGACTTTGTTTTATATATATAGATTAAATATGGAAGTAAATTAGAATATTCTAAATAAACTCCAATAAATTTTATTTATACTGAATGAAATGAAATTAAACTTTGGCATATTTTTTGTATAACTTTTAATTTTTACTTTTAATTTTGTTTGGTATCATATTGTTGACAGATGACGAGTTAACTCGTCACCGGTCAACAATGTGTTAGGAATTCTAAATAACATGACTAATTCTGAACAGATGTTGATTAGCAGAGGGTAGAGCACCTTTTAGCTAAGACCAATAATAAGCTATACTAATAACCTAAAGCAGGTTTAAAAAATTCACTAACAAGTTCTTTTTAAAACGAATTTCTACTCGATGTGGCATCTTTGTCTGTTTGTAATGGAATCTTGCAATTTTTAATTACCTTCCAGACTAGCTAGAGCTTTTTGAATTTCACACACTTATGTATCTCCGACGACAATATAATATTATATTGAAAATTTTTATTTTTATAGTCAAAATAAAAAGTTCTATATGTAACAAGTAAAAATCATATATGTTTTTGATGGTATTCGCTATATTGTTATGACTGAGCAGTTTGGTACTCGGTTGAATAAATAGTTGTAATAGTTTTGCCAAACGGTTGGTAGTTTTAGGTTGATTAATAAGCTTGATGGTTTTAGTAAGTGGTTAGTGATTGGTTGATTTGATAAGTTAATTGGTTTTGGTAAGTTGTTGGTTTTTGATTGTTTTGATAAGTTTAGTTTGGTTTTATCAAGCAGTTGGTGATTGGTTGATTTGGTATGTTCAATAGTTTTAGCTAATCAGTTTAGTGGTTTATCCATGACTAAAAAACTTCAGTTTCTAATCCATCACTCCTTTGAGCTTTTGGGTATAATATTGGCTCAAATAATTATCGAATACTTGATAGTTTTAGTGGATGTACATTATCTACTTAATAAAAAATTTCACTGACGTACTGACTGACATCTGAAACCTTCAAGTCTGATAGGGTCAATCTATTTGGGTGAGTGGGTGAGAATTGGCGAATATTATCTAATAATTCACCAAATTGCTCACCTGAAACTCAACAAAAATCAGTATTAGAGTTTACGCAGATTAAGTAGTTAGGATAATCAGCTCACAGCCACGAGGGCAACAGCGGAGCAGTTAGTCCGAGTGGCTCGAGAGTAGTGCTGGCACAGCCTATAGGCTATGTCAGTGTAAGCTTATCATCTGATAAACTAAATACTGTAGCGAAGCACGGTTATCTGGATGTTAGGTTTATATATTTTAAAAACCTGCCTAATTTGGTTCCCCTAATTAATAAAATACTTTTGGAAAGTTAAGTAGATGTTGATTTAGCAGTTTGGAAGATATGTCACATACTCAATGATTTTAAGTATAAAGAGATGATTCGGGTAGCAGTTTTGTGTCTTTTGATTGATTCGATAGGTTTTTTTGTTTGGCCGAGTGGTTGGTTGATGGCTTTTGATCGAATCGATAGGACACAGTTTAGATTTGAGGGGTGATTATTTTATTCGAGGTGGCCGACCTGGGGACGATACCGCACCGATTAAGGGAAATCGAATGAATGGGAAAGGAGGATAAAATCCGGAAAACCTTCACGCGCGGCGTATGATAGGCCAGGAACTCCATGGACCGCCTTTGCTATTCGCTATCTCGGTTCGGGGCATTGGTGCGCAACGCCAACCCATTCATAATTGTCCCCTACCCCAAGTTCCAGTACCGGAATCGAACTCGGGGAGGCAGCGATAGAGGTCCCTACTCTACCACTTGGGTATCCTCCCCTTTTTGAGGGGTGATTAGTTATTGGTTGTTTTGATAAGTTCAGTTAGATTTACCTGAGTAGTTGGTGGTTTTTGGTTGATTCGATTGAGCAATTAGATTTAGCCGATAGTTATTGCTTAACTATATATAAAATCTAAATTGATAAATTGAAAATCTTTGATTTTATAGACACCGTAGCGAAGCACGGGTAAATCGGCTAGTCTACTTAATAACAAATTCATTAAGGGAGGATACCCCAGCGGTAGAATATGAATCCTCTACTACTGCCTCCCCGAGTTCGAAACCCGGTCGATGAACTTTGGGTAGGGGACAATTATGACTGGGTTGGCGTTGCACACCAATGCCCCAAACCGAGATAGCGAATAGCAAAGGTGGTCCATAGAGTTCCTGGCCTATCATACGCCGCGCATGGAGGTTTTCCGGATTTCATCCTCCTTTCCTATTCATTCGATTTCCCCTTAATCGGTGCGGTATCGTCCCTAGGTCAGCCCACCTCGAATAAAATTTAAACACATTCACTAACATACTGACTGAATGACTAAATGACATCTGAAACCATCAAGTCTGATAGGTTCAATCTATTTAGGCAAGTGGGTGAGAATTGGTGAATATTATCAAATCTGAAACTATCCTGATAGGTTCAATCTATTTGGGCAAGTGGGTGAGAATTGACAAATATTATCTAGTAATTCACCAAATTGCTCACCTGAAACTAATCAAGTCTGATAGGTTCAATCTATTTAGGCAAGTGGGTGAGAATTGGTGAATATTATCAAATAATACACCAAATTGCTCACCTGAAGCTAAACAAAAATCAATATTAGAGTTTTAAGTAGATTATTATAGATTAAATAGATTTAGGATAACCAGCTCACCAGCCATGAGTGCAATAACGAAGCTATTAGTCTGAGTAGCTCAAGATTAGTGATGGTACAGCCTTTAGGCTGTCAGTGTGAGCTTATAAATAAATCCAAGCAATGCTAGTTTCAGGGTAAATCCTGATATTAGTGGCATTCCTGAGATTACAGATATCATCCATCAGATCAAGAGGATATGTGATAATTATCAAATAATTGCATATTAATAAATAATTGTAGTGAAAATATTTAATTAATTATTTAAATTACCTCAATTACAATAATATTGAGTCAATTAATTGTATCAAAATTAGTTTACAATGAGACTGAGATGATTCACACTACCATTCAAAATCATAAGCAAGTTGCAATCCTATAAGCTTCAGAGAAGAATAGCGCACTGTTTAAAATCAATTAAGATTAGTTAAGTCCAGGAAGTAAGATGGTATATATTACCAAGGTATTCATTTGATTAATCTTTGCAGTCAATAAAAATATTCTTTATCATGTAAATACTATTAGTTTTTTTACTAAAGTATTATCAATATCAATCTACCACCCCAGTCTATAAGAAACTACCTTCCAACTTTCCCTTTTAAAAATATATCTTTAGGCAACTCCTATACCAGCTTACCCACCATTCCTTATATCTGGATACCTCTAGTATCCTTGTCATACTAGTTTAAACCCCTTGGTTATGCTAGCTCATGGTTAGCTACCCCCAACCAGGTCAGTAGTACACCAGTCCCTAAAAATTTGACTTCCTCAATTTATAATAAATATCCCACCATGTTTTTATTTTTGGGAGCTTTGATATTTGTTGTATTGATAAAAAGTTACCAATTACTGGTGCAGATGGTTTCAACAGTAAAGCAAGATGAAACAACTTATAAAGAAGCAGTAGGACTTAGTCTGATGCAAACAGAGTGTGTTGCCAACTATTTATCTATAACTTACCTACAGTCTCCTTGCCTAAGAAATTAACTTTAGCTGAAGTAAAAGAAGGTCCTACATTGTTTGGGGCATATTTCAAAGCTTATTCTGATGCCTATTCAGATGACATATAAAAATTATAGCATTGGGCTCACAGATCAATGGTGATGCTCTGGGTTGGTTTATAAGGGCCTTAGAAGAGGTTGAGAATTTGTATGAAGATTATGGAACATTTAAAGTCCAGTTGTTAGCTGCAGTAGCTTTCACTGGTAACAGTTTATAGGCATGGATTTCCTTGATAAACCTTCACAGGAAGGTCATACCATTGAGAAATATACTTATAATTACTTGGAGAACTTTTAAGAGGGCAGAATTAGATGAGGAAATGGGAGTGCTTTACATCAGGCAAGGGTTAGAAGGTCACTTAGCAGATTTAATCAGACACCACCCCATCACGCTACCCTTAAACAAAGTTATTGAGGTCACCCAGAGTCTAATAGTGGGTATTGGCAGACCAAGAGAATGCTGGGAACAGAAGTGCCATAAGGGATAACCTAAGACTCTCAATTCCTCATTAAAAAATGATAAGCAGTCTTATCCAGTATTGAGTTTGAATTTAAACGTTAGAAAAAAAATCTGAAAAGTATGGCTTTGCTGGACAGTGGGGCCTTACAGAACTTTATTTCAGAAAATGCAGTGAAAATGCTGGGCTTGAATGCAAAGGAGCCTTTGATGAAAGTAACCTTGGGGAATAATGAACAGTTTTTATTTTACTGCTGCTCACATCACATTGACTTGAAGTTTGGGGTAAGTAAAATGAGAGTTTAGTTTTGGGTCCTGCGTAGTTCACACCATCCTGTAACTCTTGATGGACACAGGTTGAACTCTGGCACAATTATGGATGGAACTCTATCACAATTAAGCTAAAGGATAAGCTCATTGAGTGTGCATTAGAAGAGCATAAAGGTTTGGTATGTCTGCAACAGTTTCTCAGGGTGATCCATTAGAGCCTTGCAAAGGAAAGATCTCTGAGTATCTCTCAAAATGGGCTTCCCCTTCTGGAGAGGAGGAGGCTAAGCAACTACCAGCTCATGGATCCTTTGATCACAAAATTGATTTACTAGAAGGGAAGCATCCCACCCATGGACCTATTTATAGTTGCAATAAGAGGGAATAAATTGCCCTGAGAGAATTTCTGGATACAATGCTTGGAAAGGGGTTTATACAAGTGTTCCACTCTCCATTCATCACCCTTATTGTTTGTTAGTAAGAAGGATGGTGGACTACAGCCATGTATAAACTACCAGAAGTTCAATGATAAAACCATAAATAACCAGTATCTCTTACCTGATGCTTATCACTTGAGTGACCAATTGTCTGGAGCTACAATTTTTCTAAAGTTAACTTGAAGGATGCATTCAAACAAATATGGATAAAAGAAGGTGATCTGTGGAGAACAGCGGTTAAAATATGATTTTGGGCTATTTGAGTATCTGTTGATGCTGTTTGGGTTGTGCAACATGCCTAGTACATTTCAAAAAATGATTAATATAGTGCTAGATAGCTACCTGGATCACTTCTGCATAGCCTACCTTGATGACATTTTGATCTACAGCAAGATGCATGAGGAACACTTACTGCACTTGAACTTGGTCTGTGAGCAGCTTGGAAGGTATAACTTGCATGTGAAGCTATAAAAATGTGATTTTGCGCAGGAGGAAGTTGGATTTCTTAGTTAGGTTGTGGGCAGGAATGGGTTTACCATGGCACCTAGCAAAGTGGATGTCATCACATCATGGCCTACACCTAATAGTTGTAAAGACATTTGCAGTTTCTTAGGCTTGGCAAACTTTTGAAGGGATTTTATCAAAGGCTTTTCTCTTTTGAGTTACCCTTGACATGGCTTACATCAGAAATTGTTCCATATAAATAGTCTCAGGTGGCAAAAAAGCTTTTTCTAACTTGAAGGCTTCTTTTGTTTTTGCACCTGTGTTGTCAATGCTTAATGATGAAAAGCCCTTTGTGGTTGATATTGATGCTTCAGGATACGCTCTTGGGGGGTTTGTTGCAGGAGGGGGATGATAGTAGGCTGCATCCCCTAGCCTACTATTCCAAAAAATTCATCCCAGTGGAATGAAACTATCCTATCTATGACAAGGAAATGTTAACCGTTGTTCAATGTCTAAAACACTAGCACTGGTATCTGTGTGGGGCAAAGTACCCAGTGAAAGTTTTGATAGACCATGAAAAACTTGATTTACTTTTTTACCCCACGGCAATTGAACCAGAATCAAGCATGATGTGAACTTACTCTGGCGGATTATGACTTGGACATTGGTTACAAACCTGGTAAAATTAATGTGGTTCCAGATTTTTTAAGTTGGCACCCTGACATGATACCTGAAGAGGGGGAAATTAATGAGTTTAATACAGAGGTGCTTCTGAAGACCAAGGATCCTGCTGCATTATTATCTCATCTTGCACTAATGGGCCATGGAGATGAGATTTTGGATGTTCAAAATGATGATGCTTTCTGTCAGAATGTGAAGAATGATATTATTCAAAACTCAGACAGTGTATGGTACAAAAGAGTTACTCTTTAAAGGGTCAGTTAGTATTCTGGAAAGGTTGTTTTTATGTACCAGAAGGATCTTTAAGATTTTATGCCATGCGTGAGCACCACGATGTAGGCATGGCAGGACACCCTGAAAAGAATAAAATGATTCAACTGATTCAAAGAACTTACTGATGGCCTGTTCTTAGAGGGGATGTCTTAAAATTTATGGCAGGATGTGAGGTCTGTGGGCGCACTGAGGTTCATAGAGGACTTCCTGAAGGACAATTACAGCCATTATCAATTGCACAAAAGCCATGGGAGTCAATATCTAAGGATTTTAGAGTAGAGCTACCCCGTTCTCAAGGATTCAATGCAGTATAGGTAGTGGTAGATAGATTCACTAAAATGGCTTAATTTATCCTAACTGCTACCAATGTCATGGCTAAAGAGATAGCTCATCTGTTTTTTATTTATTCGAGGCAATCTGACCAGGGATGGACATTACCAAAATAGAGAAAGAAAGTATTGACATGAAACCTGAGCAGGGTCAACTCTGTTGTAGAAAGTTTTTTCACCTCCAGATTGGGACTCAGATTTTTCTGGTTACATCATGGGTAAGGTTTTCGTGTTATTATACCTACTAACCGCCAATAGTTTCCTTCAGCTGGCACCCCAATAAATGTGCAAAGGGTGGGAATCGAACCTGCAACCTTCAGGTTGGTAGCTGTATGCCCTACTGACTCGCCTTCCACCCCCTAGCTCATCTGTTTTTTAGAAATGTATTCCTGCATCATGGTACTCCCAAGGAGGTGATCTCAAACAGAGGGCCTCAATTAAAACAAACTTTTGAAAACAGCTCCTTGTAGACCTTGAAATCAAGAGATGTTTATCCACCACATACCATCTGCAGACTGATGGACAGATTGAGAGATTTGATCAGGTGGTAGAGCTGCACCTGAGATGCTATGTTAATGCGGAGTAGGACAACTGGGTTGAGTTGTTGCCTATGGCCCAGTTCTGTTATAACACTCTAGATCATTCTTCAACTGGAATATCACCATTCTAAGCTAACTATGAGCATGATGTGAACTAGAAAACATTGCCATCTGTTAAAGTAGATAACCCCCTTGGGAAGAAATTTTATATGAAACATTCATCAATCTTATGCACTTTGCTTGGCAAACCTGAACCAAGCAGTATACAATTACAAAGACTTTGCGGATAAGAAGCGTGTGCCTGGCAAGGTGTTGGAAGTAGGTAGCCAAGTTTACCTGGATGCTTGCAATATTCCATTGGATGTACCATGTCAGAAACTTGCTCATTGGCGCATAGGGCCATACAAGGTCACAGAGGTTATAGGAAAGGTGGCTTACCATCTTGAATTTCCTGAAAGTTGGAAAAATAACAATGTATTCCATCGTTACCTCTTGCACAAAAAAGAAGGCGTTCTTTGCCACACCAGAAAGTCAAATATTTAGCACCAGCACTGATTAAAAGGTCCTTGTCCTAAGTATGAGGTGGAGGCTATTAAAGGAAGATGAACACATTATGGTAAAGTGCAATACCTGGTTAAGTGGGCTGGATATCCTGCAGAAAAGAGCACTTAGGAACCTGAGGAGAACTTGAAGTCTGCAAGCAAGCTGTTAAAGAAATGGAAGAAGAAGGCCTCACATGTAGCTTCAGCTTTGGTGGTGGATGATTTCAGGGTAAATCTTGAAATTAGTGGAATCCCTGAGATAACAAATATTATCCATCAGATCAAGAGGATATGTGATGAAGTTATATTGAAAAATTGCATATCAAATGAATAATTGTAGTGAAAATGTTTGATTAATCATTTAAATTACATAAATTGTGATGATATTGAGTCAATTAATCGCATCAAAATATATTTATAATGAGACTGAGACAATTCACACTGCCTTCTAGAATCACTTGCAAGTTGCAATCCCATAAGTTCCAGAGAAGAATAGTGCACTATTTTAAAATCAATTAAGCTTAGGTAAGTCCAGGAAGTTGGATGGTATATAATACCAAGACATTCACTCGGTTAATCTTTGTGGTCAATAAAAATATCCTTTATCATGCAAACAATATTGTAATATATACTAAAGTGTTATCAATACCGATCTACCACCTCAGCCTACAAGAAACTCCCTTCCAACTTTCCCTTTTAATACCATATCTTTAGGCAACTCCCATACCAGCTTACCCATCATTCCTTATACCTGGATACCTCTAGTGTCCTTGTTATACTGGTTTTAACCCCTTTATTATGCTACCTCATGATTAGCTACCTCCAACCAGGTCAGTAATACACCAGTCCCTGACAGCTGGGTAACTCTGCTATTAGAAATATATGCCTTCTCTTTTCTTGCTTTTATGTTTAAACAGGCTGAGCACAGCATTGTGTTGCTAGGTAAAACTGATAAAAAATAAGAATAACTCATCGCCTTACCATTAGCAGGGTGCTAGTTTATATGAGGGAAGGCTACTAAGGCAAAAATTATGATAGGGGGGCAATTTCCGCTTTTTTATCTAATAATTACTGTACCTGATTCTCAATTTTGCCTTAATACTATCAACTGAGGCTTCCAAGCTATTCTCTATATGATTTCCCAACTTTAAAATGTCTGAATTGGCATTCTTGATTTTGGAATGGGGTGTTGGACAATTACAAGTCTGATTGTGTAATAAGAATGTATTGGTTCAAAATATGGAAAATAAGGATGAAATCAGCCAAAAGACCCTGGATGATTCTTGGTGGACCCCTTTGAATTAGGGCAATAAATTTATTAATAATATCTGGCCAAATGCATGAGCTTGGTTAGTTAAATTGCACTGACTATGCAGCAAAATCAGGGAGTTTATCAGAGGCTCCTCCTCAGGCCACTTTTTATGTAGTACAACCTTCACCATGGAGACCAGCCCCTTTTAATGGGTCGGAGGGGGTCCAGCAAGGTGCAAAAACGTTTCCCATCCACTGATTGGGTATATATATCAAAACTTACCTCACAGATCTATCCTAACTGCCTCCATTGGCTGTCCCATCAAATTAAAATGAGTCTCTTAAGCTCCAATAGGTCAAATCCCAATATTTTCTAATTCAGTCTTTACTAAGCAATATGAACTTTGAGCCTTGACATTTTAAATACTAAGTATCAACTTATTAGGAGGGCTCTCTTTTCTTACCACCCGCAATTGCTAATAAAACATATAAAATATAACATGTTTATATATTTTATTATTTTTAGTTTATTATAAATGGTTGAATAACCTCTTCCTAATTATTCATCCCTGCAGTAGAAATTGTACAATATCCTGAGAAATATTTATCAGAGTAAAGGTGTAAAACGCACCAGCGAGCACACAAAAAAAGCCTAGAATCCAACAAGTGTGCTCACTACAGGGGTTAGTACACCACAAACAATTATCAAAAATGGAGGGTGTTGGGTGAATAACCCTCGAAAACTCCCCTCTACCTCTGACCCCCAGCTAGATGCCTTGGCTCAGAAGCTAGCTAGCGCCCTGTCTCAACTAGAAACCCTCAAACAGTGCGTATGCCAAGTCTCTCATGAGATTGCTCCAATTATTGCCAAACCCCTTTTCTATGACAAATTTACCCCAAGTGAGGGTAGCATTGCCTCATTCCTCTATGTGTATGAGGCTGTTATGGAAGGGACAATCAATTCCCAAGAAGTAAAGCACATCCTTCCTTGCCTCAGCAACTCCACCCAAGAGGTGATGGTACCATATATGGACACTCTTGAAACTTGGACCAACGTAAAGAAAGCGCTCATTGAGGAGTTTGGATCAGCGCGGAGCTTGTAAAGACAAAAATAAGTGTTTATGTGCATAAGTCTACTGGAGGGGGAATCAGTTGCCACCTTTGTTGATCAGTTTTACTACGCAGCCCAACTTCTTCTGCTTGCTAATATGCTACCATTAGATGACGCCATTGCGGATATCTTTGCCAGATTAGCATCTCATCCCTCCTTGGTGATGCATATCTCTTCAGTTAAGCGCTCTTTTAAAATGTATAAGATATCAAGGAGGCCTTGCTAGCAGTAGCTGATGTCTATGAATTTGACTCTACACAAGAATCTCTGAGGCAAGCATCTACTACAACCATTCTAACCTCTACTACAGCTTTTCCCCTCTGTTAATCTGCTACTATGGAGTTGCCATCACGAATTACTTATTCTTCCCATAAAAATAGCCATATGATAATGGCCGTGACAGGGCAGTGCTCGCCTTTGGCTTAAGCTTAAAAACCCAGTTGGGGAAAGCAGTCATCCCTTTGCCCTGCCCATCTTTTCTCCAGAGCGGCCTTCCCAAGTGGTTCCAAAACACTGCTCCTAAGCATAAATCCCTTTCTTGGGTACCAATTGCCCCCAATAACAATGGGGTGAATGACCAGGTCACAAAGGCTAAACTGCCTGTTTCACAAAAGCACACAACCACTGATCAACCTAAAGCTAGCAAAGTTAAAGTATTCACCTCTGCAACGCTATCCTCCTCAACCTATCATCCATCTAACTCTAGTCTGGAACCTGTAATGGATCAGGTGGTACCTGATCCGTACATTGCTACAGATCAGTTATTACTCAATCCAAATATAAAATCAATAAGAAGAAACCTGAATAAAGGGGAATTGGAGCAAGGGAAATTCGATGGTCCAAAGCTGAAATGCATCCAAGTTAATATGACGTCAGATTTATAAGTGGCTTGGATGATGATTCAATGGGGAATGGAATCTTTGCCCAAGATGTGCTGGACAGTTCATGAAAGCTTGGCATAAAGGAAAGCTTATTTTATATTTGAAAAAGCACTATATATTTGAGGATAGGCTGGCTTGAATAGCCAGTTGAGTCTTCTATGATAAATTCTAAAAATCAAATAAAGATTTGGTTGCGTGGTTAAAAAGAGTCTTTTATTTTTAAAAATATAATTATTGGATCGGAAGACATGGACTTTAATAGTGGGCATGGTGTGGCATTGGCGTGTATCTTGGTATCCTCCTACAGCACTTAGACAGGGATCCAAGGGCATGTGGCAATGGCGAAACTTGGCAGATGGGTTTGAGGGATTGGCTCTGGTGGGCTGGTCCCTAGTAGAGTCAGTTATGTGGCTCTTACTTCCCAATTTCTTTATGGAATATTGGTGCAAACTTGTTTATTACAGAACCTGTCTCTGCGAGGAAGCATAAACCCCCTGCTTTGAAGGTTGAAAATCGAGCTTTGATAACTTCAACGCCTCCTCCAATAGTTAATAGGGTAAATGAGTGGCCCCAGGGTCTCTCTGGAAAATAAGGAAGCCCCAACCTTACCTCAAAACTGATGGACCCCTTGATGTGCATTGATAACCATCTGTTGATGAATGTGAAGGGGGTTGTGAAGGTGTTGTCCATCATGTTTCAAGAGCCCCAGGTGAAGTGGAGGTACCTGATCTATTGACCTGGAGATAGTGGATTGGGCTAGGAATTATGTCAAACTTATATTTGAAAAGAGTTATGGGTCTTAAGATTAAAGACACAGCTAGTGACGCTGACCAGCTCATTTCCACCTTTCTCTGACCAAACCAGTATATTCATACCCTGCAGTCTATCCAGGAGAGATACCCTGAGACTGCTAAACGACTTGACTCTACTCTCCGTTTAAAGGAGGTCCTTGATCTATCCCCCAACTTTGGTGAAATTCAAATCAAAGTGGAGAAATTTTATTAATGAAGTGAAGGTTAGGGATATCCTCAACACTGGGTCCTCAGTAAACGTTGTGTCATCAAAACTCATTAAAGGATTAAACTGGCCCCCAATCTCGAATACACTCAATAATTTGGGACTGCAGGCCCAAAAAACACTTGCGCCATTGGGGCATACTTTTTTCTGCCCATCCGCTTTAGGAAGCTCATCTTTTCAGCTCCAGCGATGGCTTTAACTAACAATACCTGTGATCTACTCATTGGTACCCAGTTCATGCTCGTGTATGAAAGGATTATTAACATGAAGCAGGGTTTTCTCCCTGCTTAACTAAGTGGTTCATCTGATTTTGACAAATGAAGAGCTTAATAAAAAGGATTATGTTTGTACAGTTGAGTGTCCCTCTTTCGCTTTATCCCTACAATATACCACAGCAGGAAGGCATACAAAACTGTTTCCTCAATCAGTGGACGCCCTATAGGGTATCCCTTTCTATGCTTCTGAAGAGGTGATCATTAAGGCTGGTGAACAAAGGGTAGTTGACAAGAAAATTACTGTGCAAATCCCACACAACTGCCTACTGAACCTAATTAGTATTGATGGAGTTAGTCCTTTGGAGCCCAGTGTTTTTCCAGGCGTGCTAGACCATGCCTATCAATGACCTATCAGCCTTTTGTTAGAGAATCTCATCAAGAAAGATATGGTTGAAAAAATGCATCAGGAGATGGACGAGGCATGCTGATTCTCCTTGAGGAAATAAAGAAAGTTCACTGTATTGGATCTATGGCGGATATGGGTTTACCAGCCAACCAGTCTTTATGTACACTACCTTCCGTTCATATCTTTAATGAACTAACCCCAGCTGAGCTGAAAAAAGTCCACACCCTGTTTGAGGCCTACAGCGACATATTTTTTAAATTCAACATTGACTATAGGCACATGAAGGGTTGGACTTATACCATTGACATTGGTAATGCTCAGCCTATCTGCTCCAAACCCTACTGAAAATCAAAAGTTGAGGAGCTACAGATGCAGATGGAGCTCAAACAGCTGCTGGAAGCTGGGTTGTTGGTGTCTTTCTAAAGCACTTTTTCGTCCCTGCTCTTATTGAAGAAAGAAGAAAAATGGAGGTCATCTGGTAGTGATGGACTACCATAAGCCGAACAACCTCACCAAGAAGAATAGCTACCCTATCCCCAGCATTGATGACGCTCTGGCCCAACTCTCTGGGTCTAAATTCTTTTCCGCCATGGTTTTGGCTAGCGGGTTATGGCAGATGGACCTTTCTCCACAGGATCAGGAAAAGTGCGCCCTTATCTGCAGTGAGGGTTTGTTCCAACTCACTTGGCTACCTCAGGGGTTGTGTAATGCACCTGCTACTTTTTTAGTGGGCGATGAGTCACATTCTCCAGGACCTTAAGATGAGCTGTGTGATTGTTTATCTCGATGACATCATAGTCTTCTCTAAGACGTTCAACGAGCATTTCACATACTTAAAGGAGGTTTTCAACACTTGCAGGCATCTAAAATCAAATTAAAGCCCTTCAAGTGTACTTTCTTCCAAAAGAAGATGGATTTTCTAAAGGCATGCCATCTTTCAAGATGTGATACAACCTCTGCAAGATAAGGTTGAAGCAATATCCAAGATGCCAGCGCCCAAAACCCTTTGTGACATACAAGTATTCTTGGACATGGTGGGGTAAAACCATCAATTTATCCCAAAATTCGCCCAGCTCAGAAAGCCCCTTATCCGCCTCCTGGCTAAGAACACTCCCTTCCATTGGGGTGCTGAACGAAAGGCCGCGTTCAGACCCTGAAGGAGCTATTGCAAAAAGGTCAATACTCCGCCACCCTGACTATAGCAAGTCTTTCATGTTGTTCACGGATGCCTCTGACTACGCTGTTGGAGTTATCTTGGCTCAATTGGATGAGCATGGGGTCAATCATCCCATGTCTTACTTTAGCAAAATGCTTTTTAAGGCTGAGCGACGTTTACAGCGTCACTGAGACTAAGTTAATGGCTGTCCTTCTCACTGCCAAGGACTACCGCCCTTTCCTATATGGGACTTCATTTAAAGTGGTTATATACCACGCCTCTTTGAAGTGGTTACAAGATATAAAGTTCCCACTGGGTGGTTGTTTTGGTGGGCTCTTAAGCTCAAGCATTAATATTTGACCATTGAGCATTGAGCTGGGTTATGCCATATGTATGTTTATGGGTTGATGCAGATTCCTGTCTTTCACCTTGACAATAGCGAAGCTAAGAGGTTGCATGACCTCCTAATGACTCCTGACTCATGGGCTGATGAAGATGAACCAGTACAGAAGATGTTAGCACGGCATTCTTGCAACATGAAGATGGAGAATGTGAAGTTATATTAGAAAGTAGGAGTAAATGGTTGCCCTATCTACGGCCATCAGAGCGATTACCCATCATTATGAAGTCTCATGTCTTCCTAGGGCATAGCGGAGTGTGGAAAATCTACACGTGGGTTAAAGAGTGATACTACTGGGATGGCATCTTGGAAACCAAAACTGAAGTCTTGGATGCCTTCCTGACCTGTAAAAAACAATTCAGCTTTAAGGCCCAATATCAGTATTAACCTATTACTCCTAAACACTTCCACATCATAAGTTTGGACGCAGTAGCTCCTCTTCCTCAGACTTCAGGTGGCAATCGCTATAGCTTGGTCAGTATTGATCACTTAACCAAATGTATTGAAGCTGTTGCTCTCCCCAGACTGCTAAAACCACAGCCACCTTCTTACACCAGCACATCTTCACTCAGCATAGTTGCCCTCAGGTCCTCCTATATGAAAATGGGTACATTTTTATCTCCCAAGTGGTGAAGCTCCTCGCCATCTCCATGGGAGCTCAACGACTCTTCCCAGAACCCTATAATCCATTCACAAATGGTGCTGCAGAAAGAATTAATGAAACCCTGGTCTCAATACTCTACAAAATGGTCACTTCAGACCTTCTCCACTGGGATCTTTACTTACCCAGTTCCCTCATGGCTTACCATATTAGCTATCATCGCATCCTCAGGATGTCCCCTTTCCATGTGCTTTATGGGTGAGAACCAGGGATGCCAGCATTATCAGCCAAAAATTTTCTCTGACAGGACTGACCCTGAGAAAGCCATGAAAAGTTGGCCCAACACATCATCCAAATACAATCAGTGACCATGACTAATTTAGCAAAGATGGTCACTAAAGAGGGCCAAGACACAAATGAGCTCCAGCCCCCTCTTGTAAGTCCCAGGGAATGTCCCCTGGGCGTTGATTGGACCCTTTTCCCATTCCTGAGTAAGAAGGTATCAAAGATGGTGGCTGTCCCCTCATTACTCAGGGCAACCTCGCCCACGTGGTAGTTGAGCTTTGGGTAACAGCCCTTCCACTTCAGATTCCTCCCCCAGTGCCCACATTCACCTCAGCAGAACTAGTACAGTTAATCATGGAAATCTGCACTGTTATCACTGAAATGAAATTGATTGGCCCAAAATTGAGTGGGAATCAGCCCAATGTTCGGATTCCATGTAGTCAAAAAGGGATGAAGACTGATTCATCAGGCAGAATCACTGACGGTTTCAATTTGGCCAACACTATGATCATAAAAATCAACCCCTCCTAAAATCGTTGGGGATCATCCATGATGGCAGGTAATAGCATTGTACACCATCGATGAGGGTTCAAAGCTCCCTTTTGGCAAATTGGGCGTTGCGGCCAATGCAACGCTTTTGACCAAATAATTTCTCAGAGACTGAGCATGGGCGGGTTGGGCATCCCAAACCCATTCCCAACCAATTGGGACCACCCCTATGTGGGGTAGCCTTGGGGGATTTCCGCTGCTCATTAGGCCAAACGCCATCATGCCAACCATTGGAAATGTAGCTGAGCCTTTGTTTGGATGTTTGAGGTCAAACTGACAGCAACTCGACCTGCTGCCAAATTCTTTGATGACGGTTCCCAGTGAGCTTATATGCCCCATTCCCGAATAATTCGCTAGTTAGGTCGAAATTGAGGGTCTCAAACCCAGCTTGTCCCCGCATCAATTGACCACTAATCAGTTTCATTGCACTGAGAAAATTGTTGGTCAATTTTCTTCACTTTCCTTTGCAATAAAATTTTACCTCAAAAACCAATCAATTTTGATTTTCTTGATTTCCTTCTGGCCACATTCCCTATGGCTTTTCCCTGGTGGCCTGTCAGTCCATATACTGGATGTGCTCTACCAGTACTCATGGTCAATATGGCCCCAACTGTTGTAGAGTGGATTCAGCAAGCTAGATACTTCTCGCAATTTAACCCTGTCATTATGAACTTTCACTAACAATACACTGGGATCTTGTGGCCTTATGTCCACCATCTTCAAGCAAGAATTCGCCCTCTTGTCCCCCAGTTGAATCAGCACTATATACTGGTGAACTTGTTGAAACCATATTTGTGGTTCTGCCCCCTGCAGCAAGACCTCCAGGGTCTGGGGTGGCCTCAATTTGGTTCATTCTCATGATGATATTCACTATTGTACTACACCAATGATTTATTGTTTCCCAATGCCTAGCTCCATAAAACGTCTTTCAGTCAGCAATGCCTCTGGAATTCTGGCTTGCTTTTTAGATGCTTATACATACTGACTGGCAGGCCAGTCTAAACTTCTTCTGCCGTTTACATGAAACCTCTTCCCTTCTTCCAAGTATATGACTTGGTACTGTATCATCACAATTAAATCACTCCAAGAAGTGAGAAGATCAGTTCAATCTAGGAGGGTCCATTTGTAGTCACTTATAAGCGAGGAGATGAGTATTATATCAAATCTCTGGCTATCAGAGTTACTCTGAACCTTGTACATGGCCAATTCTTGCATCTTTACTATTCCCTAACAATATTGAAGGGAGTTTTGTCAGATAATTACAAGTCCGGTTATGTAATATGTGTATCAGTTCAAAATATGGACAAAATTAAGGACGAAATCAGCCAAAAGACCCTGGATGATTATTGGTGGAACCCTTTGAATTATTGGGGCAATAAATTTATTAATAATATTTGGCCAAATGCATGAGCTTGGTTAGTCAAATTGCACTGACTATGCAGCAAAATTAGGGGAGTTTATCAGAGGCTCCTCCCCAGGCCACTTTTTATGTAGTACAACCTACACCATGGAGACCAGCCCCTTTTAATGGGTTGGAGGGGTTCAGCAAGGTGCAAAAACGTTTCCCATCCACTGATAGGGTAAAAATATCAAATCCTACCACACAGATCTATCCTAACTGCCCTCCATTGGCTGTCCCATCAAATCAAAATGAGTATCTTAAGCTCCAATAGGCCAAATCCCAATTTTATCCAAATTTGGACTTTACTAAGCAATCTGAACTTTGAGCCTCAACATTTTAAATACTAATTATTGACTCATTAGGAGGGTTCTTTTCCTTACCTCTCGCTATTGCTAATAAAAACATACAAAATCTAAAACTTTTAGTATTATATTATTTTTAGTTCACTATAAGTGGTCAAATAACCACCTCCTAATTATTCATCCCTGCAATAGAGAATTGTAATTCTCCTAAAAAGTATTTATTGGAATTTAGATGTAAAACGCACCAGCAAGCACACCTAAAAAGCCTAAAATCCAACATGGGGTGTCAGGTTCAATCCCCATTTTCAGCTCTTTTGTTTTGCCTTTTTTCTCAATTTCATCTTCTAGGTGAGTTTCCCCTTTCATATGGACTTCTGGTTAATCTTCCAATTGGGGACAGGAAATGGGGACTGTGGATGAGGCTTCTGAATTCTCCTAACATCATCACAAAATTGCTTAATTTTTCAAATTAAAACTTGTAGATTTTGACACTAAAATAATTTAGGTTAGGGGGAGTGAGGGAGAGGCATGTGGCAAACTGGGAGGGGCAGCGAAAATCCACATTTCATCTAGTGTATGCCCTAGGTCAGAGATTTGGGTGAGAGGAAGGGCCTTGGGATTTGAACCCTTTTTGGTTCTTAAGAGGTAAACACTCCTATCTATCTTGATGGCTGGCCAATGAGGCCTTACATTTTCATGTGAAAAGGAAATTTAAGGGTCATAAAGGAAAAGGATATGAAAATGAATTAAGTCATGTTAAATGATAAATTGTGGGACAAATTAATCAAATAAGGCTGAGTGGGATAATGCCAAGAGGACCAATTTGGCAGGCCTGCCTGACTTGAAGAACACCCTGGACCAACACTGGGTAAGGGCAAGATATAAACAAGTTGGTCCTGGGGGTACGCGTGATAATTAGATGAGCATTACATTCATAGCTTTAAAAATCACCAGTTATATGAAGAATTATAGGATGTTTTTAAGTTATTCATTAATGGGGCTTCAGTCCCGTTCATTCTAATTTATTGCTAAAACCAGTTAAATTCAACTTCAGTCAATCACATGAGTGTAAGTGTAAGTCTGAGGGAGCAACCCCTGTGGCCAAATCAGGAGCTCCATTTCAGACTAAGAAAGGAAAGAAGCTGGCAGCCAGCTCTTCATCACCCTGGGCGATTTAGCCCATGTGGTGGATGAGAGGTGGATGACAGCATACCCTTGAGAATCACATCATTCCCCCCACACCAATAGCCTATATGTTAGTTCATAAAATTCAGGGTGTGGGGAAGTGGTGGCGGCCAAGGGCCATTGCCAGCAGAAGGTCACTAGCAATTCTCCCCCAAAAGGGTAAATCTGCTGGTTTAAGTTTTGCTGAGGAAATTAAATTGATATTTTGTAAAATCAAACCAATAAAGTCAATTTGGGCATAGAAATACCCAACCGCCATTCTCCTTTGTTGCTGGTGGTCAAGAGCCCTTCCCTGATAGGTACGGGCGCAATAAACTTCTTCCCTACTCAATGGGACCAATAAAATGTAGCCTGGCCATGGGCACACCCAGTTGGCCACTTGATGAAGAACCGCCAATCCACCAAGCAGAATCATGTTGGTAGAGAAATATTGATGCAAAATTTAAGCAAAAGTCAGCTGGACAGACTGAGATTGATACAGCATCATAAGAATGTTGAAAATTTTGATCTTCCATAGTCAAATTGCATAATCTCTCCTGATAACAAATGAAAATAATTCGTCCCTATTTTATTAATGAGCTTATAGGGTAGCAGACCCTGACAGGCTCACTGTTGCTACCATTTTTCCAATTCCATTCTTTAGTCAAAAAAGATCCTCAGAAAACATTTTTCTAATTTTGGCAGTCTGCGGACAATTAGTAAATATGATTGCCAAATTTGGAAATCTCTGGCTGGTTTTCATAGCTGACTTCCTACTATTTCATCCCACAATATGGATGGCTGTACTAAGGGGTATTCTGGCTGGTGTTCTGGGTAGTTACTCACCCTGAGTTCCAGGCCAGTCTTATTATTATCAGCACGCTTCAAAACACTGAGGTTTTAATTAAAATACAGTTAATGTAACTGCGTTGGTTTCACCTGCAGAGACCTCTAAAATACCAGCCCCAAGCACTCAGGCGCGCCTTTGGGAACGGAAGCTTTATTTTCTTCCAGTCTTTGGATTTGGTTAAGTGTGAGGGTTGGCAGGGGTCTATCCCCAAGTTACTAATGATTAACTCAATCAATTTTGGACAAGGTTGTTTCACATGAGAAGACCACTATAAATGTGGATTCAGAAAACGTGGATTTTAGTTTGTATGGGGCAATGGCTCTCAGTTCTACTCCCTTGGTTTTGGAACTCAAGGGTCAGAGCAAATCTAGCTTCAAGTCAAAACTTGATAAAAACCCATGATTTTACAGATCCTAGGGATCTCCCTCCCATGGAGCTTGGTGTACCCTTATTATAAAAGGGTGTATTGCGGTGTTGGTAATGGTTAGTGAGGTTTATGCCGCTATCAGATTTTATGTTTTTCCTTTAAAGCTCAAAAATGCCATCTTTTAATGGGAATTACATAACTAAAAATGAGTTGGATGGAAGCTCTTGTGGGTCCAGTATCAAAACGATTCCTGTTTATCACATCACCCCTGAGAACCCACGCTTATCACCCAAGATGATTTGCAGAATTAAGGAAGTTGGACAAGCATTATTATTGCAAAATGTTGGCAAGTATGCTGCTGCAGAGGATATTGTACAGTATGTACCCTCAGTGGTAAGGGTTGAAAACTACCCTTCATCATTCCTTGATGGGAAACCCCATCCTGAGGGTGTGATTAAGTCTAAGGAGGAACCCTCTGGTTAGTTGTTGGCTTTATGCATTATCAATAAAGATAATTCCGGTTATTTTCTTCTTTCTATTACTCTTTCCTCCCCTTAAGGGAAATTCAGAACAGTTATTTTGGTGGATACTTGAGTCTCTGAGAATTTTATAGACCTGGACCTAACGACTACCCTGAGTTAAGCTAATTACCTGGTGGCATGGTTAAGCTGGGTGCCTCCTAAGGGGTTCCCACACTGAAGGTTCAGGGGTTGGTGATAACCAAGTGGGTGGCTACCATTTGGCTGACAGCTTTTTGGCAGTCAAAAATCTACTGTACCCAATTATCTTGATATTGGAGTGGTGGCGAAAATTTGATGTCAAAAACAATTTGAAAGCCAATACTTTGACGTTATTCTAAAAGAGTGGACAGGAATTAATGATTCTCTTGCCTGAATTTAGCCCAAAAAGTAATTTTCCCCGTCGACCAAATATGCACAAACTTACCCTTTCACCTTTTCTAAGCCCACTTTAGAAATACCCTTGCATTCCTGTTTGGAAGAGTTAGACTTTATTTAATGCAGCTTCTGCAAATGCCTTACTAGTTTATTATGAGTCTGATTGTGACCTTAACTAACAGTTGACCTGGTGCGCATTTCTTACTAATCTACCCTTTGACTTTACGGGAGGAGGCGACTTTAGATGTTGGGGTCACAGAACAGCTTGAAAAAAAGGCCATATTTCAGCATACCTCTAGTATGCTCACCACTTCTCTTTGTGGGAAAAGAAGATGTAAACTACGCCCTTGCGTAGATTATACCCTGAATAATATTACCATATCTGATCAGCGTCTAATCCCAGTGGATGTCAAATTACTCATTATGTGGATAAAGCTAAAATATTCTCCAAATTGGACTCTTGAATGACTTTATTTTAGATTTTAATCAAAAAGTTGCTGAATGGCTCACTGAATTTCATACTAAGAAGGGGCTTTTCCAATTCTGTGGCATTCTTTTTGGCTTAAAAATTAACTGGCAATTTTCCAAAAACATATTGATGTGATTATTGGGGGAGTTGTTAGGTTATGAGCTGTAGCCTACATGTATGACATTCTGGTTTATAAACCAATCAAGCATCTCATGCGATTCATCTGTGGCAAGTGGTTGAGAGTTTGTTGGCTGCAAAGCTGACGCTGAAAACAAGTAAGTGCTAGTTTTAAGTCCCAGGTCACCTTCTTGGGAAACATAGTTTGTGACAAAGGACACATGATCACTCCAGACAAGGAGAAGTTAAATTTGCGTTTGTCTCACATCAAGCTTAGTTAAAGAATTGAAAGCTTTTTGGGGGCTTTCACCTTCCTTAAGAAAGTTCACGCCAAGTCTTTCTGAGGTAGTGTCGCCTTTATATAAGGCTAGTAGGACCAAAATTCTGCAGTGATCCTTTGCACAGGAGGACGACTTATAAGCGGTGAAGTGGACCATGCTTTCCACTTCAGTTTTTTCATCACGTGGAATCTGATAGGGAATTTATAGTGACTAGTGATATACCCATTTAGCTATAGCTGCTTCTCTGTTACAGGTGATCAAAGATGGACATGATCATATTGTGGGATAATTACCAGAAAATGACCTTAACTGAGTTGAATTACGCTTTATAAGACAAAGAGCTATTGGCGATAGTGGAAGCACTGAAATATCAGCGTCATCATCTGCATGGTTCTTCCAGTACGTTCCGTTTTTTGTATAGATCATTGCACCCTTTTGTACTACCAGGCTTCTCATGAGATGACCAAGCGGTAACCCTTCTAACATGAGACCCTTGCCAAATTTGTGTTCTCTTATGAGTTAACAAAGGGCAAGGATAATGATTTAACTGAAGCTCTGAGTTAAAACCTGCATTAGCCCCTGATCCTAAGGAGTGGTCTTTCACAACGCCCATCTGGTGATTCCTCCAGGAAGATTGTATCTAAGTAGCCCTCCAATGTGGCATGTGCTCCTGTTCTCTCTTCTCTGGAGAATCTAGAGGAGTATGATTTGTTCAGAAAGGTTGTCCTTCCTCAGTCTTTAACAGCAGAATATACTATGGTTACTGAAAATGAAAGTAAAATCAAGAGGATATACCTAGGGGTACCATGTAAAGGATGATATGGTATGGTTTCAGAGAAGCTTATGGGTTTCCTAATAGACCACTCCGCCTGGAAATAATCAAGGAGCACCATTATGGCATAGCTGTAGGGCACCCAGAAATGCAATGACATTTAAGCTTATCCACCATACATGTAACTGGAAGAGATTGGACGCACGGGTGGCAAGTTATTTAAAGGTGTGCCTGGTTTGCAATAGGATGAATTAAATCGCCAACCTCTCGCAGGGTTCTTGGTGTCCAGTCCAAAAAGCAGAGAGACCATAGACTTCCCTCTCAGTCAATTTTATTGTGGATCTACTCTTGTTAAAGGGGTATGATGCTATCATGGTAAGGTTGGAATAGATTACTAAGCTCGCCCATTTCATTATATGCAGCACCCTAATAATGGCGGCGCAGATGACTAAGTTATTTGTTTCACATTTGTTTTCCTCCATGGGGAACCCCATGAGTTTATTAGCGACTGCAGACCCCAGCTCACGTCAGCATTTTGAAAAAATTGCGCAAAACTTTTCAGATTTGTCTGTGACATTCTACTGCCTACCACCCAAATCAGATGGGCAGTCATAATATGTGAACCAGTGCCTTGAACAGTTCTTACAGTGTTACACTGCAGCTGACCATTTTGTTTTGCTTCTCATCTTACTTTGGCCCAATTTTGTTATAACACCGCCCAGCATGATTCAGTTGGGTGTTCTCTATTCTTTGTTAACTATGGTTTAACCCCCTTCTAACATGGAAAATAGCGGTGTGTCCAAGGTGGAAGCAGTGGTGGACTTCGCCAAGTCTATCAAGAAAGTATACAAAGGGATCAACATCAATTTGGATGCCTCCTTGAAGATTTATAAGTAGAACGCTAATAGTTAAAGACTTGTGGGGTTTGAGTAGAAAAGGGATTCTTATGATGCTTGATGCTAGGAATATCCCATTAAGAAGTCATGCAAAAGGTTTGGGCCAAAGAGGATATTAACTTATCCCATGGTCAGGAAGGTGGGTCATGCCTTGCACCAGTTGTATCTCCTCCCATCATATCAGATTTTTGCCACGTTTCATGAAAGCAAACTAACCTTGTTTTAGGGTCCATCACCAGAGACCCCAGAGGCGTACCTCATGGATGAGACACAGGAGTGGAAAGTAGAGGAGATTGTAGCCTCCTTTTATGTAAGTAGAAGACTTGAGTGCCTGATGCCATTAAAAAAGTTTGACACTGCGAAAAATAGCTGAGTACCAACATGTGTGTGATTCCATGCACAAGACCTCATTGATGCAAAACATGAGCGTTTCCTGGAGGCAGCAGGGCCCAAGACTTAACCAGTCAATACCGCCATGAATCTGGCCCCCACCCACAAGAACTTTTATCTGGCTGAAGCCCCTGAAGGAGGGGTGGCACCTCAAAAGCTTGAGGGAAATGTCACGGTTCTAGACATAATTGGGGGGTTGATGGTAGAAGTAAGCTTGAGCGAAGACAGGCTAAGGGTACTAAGTTGGTGACCTGCCTGACCTGAAGCACACCTTGGACCAACAAGGGTAAGGGCAAAGTATGTCCAGGTTTGTTCTGGGGGTGCGCGTGATGGTTAGATGAGTGTTAATTCCATGGCACTGAAGCGCACCATGTATTCTGAGAATTATGATGGATCATAACAATTAATTCGTGAATGAGCCTTTGAGTCCATTTGGTTTACAATTTTTCCAAATCTGGCAAGATTCAGCTTCATTCAATAACCTGAGTGTGAGCTTACTCAAGCTATAGTACAGCAATGGATGGAAAGTTACTTTTATTGGTTGATTCAGGCGAAGTGCCTCGCCTAAAGTAAAAGATCTCCCCCCAATACTTTTAAGTGTTTTTTATGATAATAACCTTATTTGTTGGTCAACTTCTTTAAAATAAACCCCGTTAATGTTTTAGTAAATGGATATTAAGTTTGACCTCTTTGCTGACCTCCTGGAGGAGGTCTCAAATAATGTAGGCCAACTTTTCATTCCAAATAATATACAATCCTACTCTTTCTTTGGTGGACCTGGACCCCTTTGAATTGAAAGACCAAAGTTCTTAGAATAAGATCTTTATTTGGTGATGGACTCCTACCTGGGGTCTAGCTAACCTCTAGAATCTTTGGCATGTTGGGAATTTATATAAATTTGTAAACCCTCTCCTTGGGCCTTAGGGTATTATCACTCTTTGCGATGCTCTTTTTCCGCTGATTTTAGCGTGTTATTCCCTGGTTATGTGGTTGATCATCTCCCACCACATCTCAGGAAATGAGGGAGTTAAAGACACTCTCTTGGCACCTTGGCTCCAGATTTCAATCTGGACATGTTTAAACGCCCCTTTAGGACCAAGAAGGGTGAATCTTAAAACCCTTCCCCTTACCTAGATATCTGATCTAGGGCATACACTGGATGACAGATTAGTTAATGCTGCCAAGCCCTGTTTGCCCCACACCTTTTCCCCATCCACCCCTTAGCTCAAACCCATTCAAGTTTCATATTCTGCAGATTTTTAATTAAAAATCTAAAAACTTTTTGTATATGAAAAAAATGAAAACCCTCTCCAATCAAGAGTCATGCCTCTTTCACAACAGGCGATACCATCAGGAGCTAGCCTGGAAAAATTAACTTACTAGATCAGATATGACCAAGAAGCCAAAATGATAAAACCAAAAATGGAGATCAAGCTCAGCGCTCCATTATAAACTTGAGAAAACAAATTTAGACAGTTGGAATTTAGGAAAATTGGCCTGAAAAATAGCTTGAAAAATTTTGGATTATATTTTAGAATGAGAAATTTGTGTTCTAACCCTTTAAATAATAATTAAAATCAGAAACTATCCCCTACTATTGTAGTCAGATTAGTAACCTCCCTCAACCCAGCTCAGCCTAAAACCTATCATCCTACCTATGGTAAGCGTTGGGTTATTGTTTTTAGTTTTCCAAAGTAAACTTTAATCCCAAATTGTTCTTATTTTTATTTATTTATCAACATTTTAATTAAGATCCGCGGTATCTTTGAATACAAAGTAGACACCACCCAATGGTTACATGTAAAGGCATCAATAATAAAGGAACCCTCAGATGCTAATATAAACTTAACTAATGGAATCTTTTGTGGCTTCTGAGCACCCACATTCAAAGTCCAGTGTTCTCTTGACAGGTAAGTCAGTCTAACAGTTTTAAGTTTATCTTAGCTACTACAGAATATCTTTTTACATGTTATGTAACCAGAGAAATTTTACAAGCTGATGCAAACATTGAGCTGAAAGAATTTAGAGATTTCTTTACTGAATATAAACCACCAAACACTATCCTTAACAACAAGAGTCTTACTGTCGTATAACTGATATGCTAAGGAAAGACTTGTCTTCTAAATGGGGTACTCCAATACCCACAATAGCATCTAAAGTCCTCACAGCTTCACCATTCTGAGTCCTTGAGTAGGAGTTGTGGGGGGATAGTATGGGAAATGCAGATCAACAAACAACATCCACATTCTACCATTAAATTAAATTCTGGCAATATTAATTTTGATCATGCTTATTGCATTGAGGGATACTGGTTGTATTGGGTGAAGGTTGCTGTTCTGACCATCTGGGGTGTAAATTGGAATCAAAGTCAGGATTTGCCTGGGCTTGCACTTGATAGTGAGGAGTGGTAACTATGTCATCATTTTTTATCAAGTTGGCAATTTTTGATATTTAAATCCACCAGATTAGTTTTTTTGACTCCATATCGATTATGGTAGACTGAATTAGACAATTGGAGGAATAGTCCAGGGCATTTTTCATGTATATATTTCCTCAAACGATAAGTTATTGTGACATTTCCTGGGGTTGGTTTCCTGGATTCTCTTTTCTGAGGGATGCTAATGCAGAAACATTAGTGAGATGGCCACTATCATTAAAGATATCAATGAGTGTGGGCCTCTATGTAAAAATGGGAATACCAAGCTCTCATCCGCCAGCCACACAACCCTAAATTGGAGAGTTTCCTTCATAAAGTAATAGTAAACGTGCATATGACCTTTTTGCCAAAAATTGGTTATAACATTGATTTGGCTTAATCGTCTGAGGTATGGTGGTGAACCAGTTCAAATACCCTCTACCACTAATGGAATAAAAAAACACCATGTCTCATCCTCACCACTAAACACCTGGATCAAGACCTGGAACTGATCCATCCTCTGCTACTTAGGAATTCATCAGCGCTTGGTCCACTGGATCAATCTGAATTCATCAGTGCTCTGGCACCTGGTCATGCTACAGGCTGAGGTGCAGGTCAGTCCAGCTCCTTTGGAACACTCAGTTATATCAAGTAATATTGGATACATGGCTGAAATAGGAGCGAAGCTCTAGTATGTTGGGTAGTACCTCAAGTGTGACACTCAAGGACCAGCGCGAAATTAAAAAGAGAATAAACTTGAAATAGACTAAACTAAAAAGTGCTCTATTTTAGTATCAAAAGAGTAAGAATTCCAAGGTGAGGATTATCCCATTGATCCCACCTTGATATAGGGGAAACAAAACAAAAGTGAGCTTAAATTATTATTTTAAACAAAAGTATAAATGGCCTTTGCTAGGAAATTCTTATAGAACTTTTACCCATCTCAAACGCAAAGAATTTGAAAACAACCATATCTGCCTAACCATTTTTAATTGACCGCATTATGAATTTTGTATTGCTTCAAGGTAGGCGTTATATGTTATATATATATAAAATGTGACATATCATTTCATCACATCACTCTTACTAAGTAAGAAGCTAGTGGAGGCCCAATTAGGCTAAAGAACCTGGATCCGACCAAAAATTCAAATATAAATTTGCTTTTCATGAGTGGACTTTGGGAAGACATGGTAATCTAAAGGACTCTATATCGATCCCCTTGGATTTCCCAATTGGTAGTTGCCTTGACTGCCAGAGTCCTTATGCCACATCTGCCTCCAACCAAGCTATTGGGAGCCACAAACCTGAAACTATCAACAAAAAATTTGGTGCCATTTGTGATGGCAATAATACCATATAGCAGGATGCTGAGCTAAAGCCTGCCTAAGAAAATGGACCTTAAATAATTTAATGAATGAGAATATAAATTCTAATCTTACAGCCACACAGCCCTACATTAAAGATTTGCCTCCATCAAATAAAAGTAAATGTGTATATGACCATAATGCCAAAATTGGTTATACACATTAGTTTATCCCAATTAGCTGAGATATGGTGTTGAACTAATATAACACCCTCTACCATCAATGAGACCACAAAACACCATGTGTCATCCTCTCCACTGGACCTCTGGATCAAGCCCTGGAGCCAATCCGGCCTCTGCTACCTAAAGATTCATCAGACCTTGGACCAAAGGATCACTCTGGATTCACTAGGGCTCTGGTACCTGGTTTAAGCTACAGGCTGAGGTGCAGATTCAAATCTAGCCCCTTTGGACTACTCAGTTATACCAGGTTATATTGGATACATGGTTGAAATTGTAGTGAAGCTCCATAATTTTGGCGTTCCCTCAAGTGTGACACTTGAGGACCAGCGCGAAAATAAAAGAGAATGAACTTAAAAATAAGTTAAACTAAATTTTGCACTATAATTTGATGTCAGCAGAGTAAGAATTCCAAGGTATAGATTGTCACATTATGTCAAGAAATTAACCAAATGGTTTCCTCCTATTATGCCAAATATTAGGATCCAATTAAACTTCATAATAATAGTCAACAATCACAGAGGAATCTACCAGATCAGGTTGCCTTAGAAAGCAGTTTAATTACAATTGGTATAACTTGATTAACAGTGACTAGAATTTTATAATTAAGAGTAGTTTATATTACTAAGTTACTAATGGTTGCTGGCAGATTAAATACCAAAGTTTGATAATGGGAAATGCAGTGACATGGTTTCAAGTTTGCGAAGGTTACATTGAGCGAATATTGAGTGAGATTACCTTTTTAGTTGAGTTGTAGGTTTGCCTGAAGCAAGAGAAATAACTGTAGTGACAGAGAGTGGAAAGAGGATAGTTATTTAGTTATAAAGCTGCAGTGGACTCTGCATTAAGGAGTTGATATCTGGTGTAGATCCCTTTCCTTTTATGAAAGTATGACGCTGTTTTTTATAATAAATATTGTTTCCTGAAAGCGCTTTGCTTCTACCTTATTTATATTTTATTATCTTTGTTAGAAGAACATTGATCTTCAAATCGTCCATTCATTGTATTATTGGGTTCAACCTTTGTGCAACAATCCATTGGATCTTATCTAATATGGCAGAAGATTAATAGTGGTACTCACTACGGGGGGCCGCTGATTAAACTTTAAAGCACAAATACCTGTAACTATGGCGAATTCTAACTATCTTTGCAAGGACCTTGTGAGGCTTTGCAACAAATATAGCAGCGATCCTATGGCTTATTTAACAAAAACCAGTCCTGTTCATTATGAATGAGCCATCAGATTTTGGTGACTCCCTAATGGATATGAAGTTATTCTCCTGTCTGGCTCTTGAGTCAGCACAGCATAAACAATCCATGAATTTCAACGCTGATCAGCTTCATATTATTATGGAGTAGCTCCTCTGAGGGATATCATCTTTATGACAGGGACCTCATTGAGAATTTTATGAGCATGCTCTATAATCAGCTAGATCAGGCTCAGCTTTAAAAATTGTATATGTCCTATTTGGACGCGTCCACCATTAGCCTGATGAACTTTCTAACTCACATGGACTAGTAGATTATTTTATTTCTTATGTACAGCCATCTATTCTTCAGCTCCTTTGGAACCTGAATTGTCATAATATTAAGATTAGGGACATGATGCGGTTTACTTAAGTACAACAAAATTGAAACCATATTTTGCTGGAACACATTGAGCAGAAGTTCTCAGAGATGAGGATGGTGTCTGTCCAAGTGCACAACCATGTTGCTGACGGCAACGGTCAGATAGATAAGCTCATGTCCTGGTTAAACCAAAAGCTACCCCAGGTCATGGGAGAGTTGTTAAACCAGAGAGGCCTCACACTTGACTGGATTAAGGATGTGACTACACTATGAGGGAACATCAAACAGTTTAAGAAATGACCAGTTGGGTGTCAAGCATCAACTCTGCTGTGGGATACATAAAGGACTGTGTTACCCTATTAGAGCGATGAAACACCAACCATGCTAACTCCATTGCAATTGATCTCAGCCAGCTGAGAGGTGAATGGATTGACCATCATGCCGCTGAAAACCCCAGAGATTTTTTCCTTGGTTCTTCAAAATATGGCCTTCTGTTAGATCGGTTAGCTCACCTAGAGGGCTATAACAATGTCAATCAAGGATGGACTGTGACCCTTCTATTTTTTAAGTTAGTAATATACGCTAATCTCAGGGTTAATTTAGAAAAAATGTGATGGTCAAATAAGGAGCTTCTTTGGGAACGAGCTGCCTTAGTAATTCAACTTGATAATACCTCCTGTCAAGATCATGACAATGAATTCCAGAGTTCCATGTTGCGAGGAGCTCTTGATGATGTGGTTGAGAATCTTTAAAATCTTAAGTGAAATCTGTCTGCTGAGAAAGAATTACACCAGAATTTGCAAAGAGAGGTTGCTGAGATTAGACAGGACGCCAAGGAAGGGCACTGCCAGTGCTGTCCAGTTAAAGTGGAACAAATCATGGATGAACTGTTTGCTGCTCAGGGGGTTGAAGGGATTTGGGTTGTGGATAATATAGACTCTGGGGACGAATAGTAAGGGTCAACTAGTGAGCTACCTCTAGTTGTCACTGTAATTCTAGCGAAGAGGCCACCATTCCTCACAGGACCATGGAGGAACCAAGTTCTTTCCCACGCCCTACCTATACTCCCCATGTGGGGGGGTACATTCACCAGGGCGCAGACCGCTAAATCCGTTCTTAGAAACTAAAGCCTGGAACAATAATAGAAATTGTGCATTGAAAAGTCGCATCCGTTTAATCAGGGAGGCAATATGCACATGTCCTTCAAGCGGTTAGATTTTGTCATCAAAGAGGTTTTGGACTTCCATAGGGCGAAGCTGCTAATCTTTACCTTAGATGAAAAAGCACTGACCAGGTCACCTGTTACTTGGAGGATAGCTACATGACCTACAAGGAGGTCAAAGACAGTGCTACATTTGTTTGGCGTGGTAGAAAAAATGGTGCAACAAAAATCAGACTTCTTGACTATGCAGTTTTAATGGAATGAAACCATTTCAGAATTCGCTGACCATTTCACATTGGAAGTGCATGTGCTGGAAGGGGCAGAAACATTGTCAGAGGCGGATGTCAGTATCGTGATGACTGCCACTTTGAAACCACACTGGGAGCTCTACAAAGTGATGGCTTCAGTTCTACAAGGGGATATCCAAGACTGCAGATTTTTAACTACTTGCAGCAATTGACTACAAGTTTAGCCCGCCCAAAATGGACTGGAAACTGTCAGCGACTGTCACTGGAGCTTTATTGGTGGGTTCCAGAAGTGACTGGATTATAATTCGCTGGCTAGTCCCCAGCCAAACTATAGTCTGCCAACCAATCTGCGACTGACCTATTATCATTTGGACCACCTACGGCCACTCTTTAACTCTTTACCTTCTTTTTGTCAAGCTTATAACCCTTGAGCTTAGTTTAACGACGTTCAGAAATGGGACCCTTTTGGAATAACTTGCTTCAAATGCGTCCAGCAAGGAGATTATTCAACGAGCCGCCCTGCAAAGTGGAACGTCCATTCAAATTCTTCCAAATTTTGAATAGCAGGAAAAAGAACAAAAAGAGTAGAGATGGGACCTGTTAATTCTCAGCGTATAGGCTCAATTCCACTGAGTCAGTTTGCACAGGGTATTAGCTACTGAGCAACCATATTGGACGATATGAATATTGCTGACTTGCTAATAAAACTCAATAAATTATATATGGAGCTATCGCCCCTTGTCTTGATGTTTACTTAATATAAATCGCAGACTTATCTGCAATCACTCAATCACCTGGGAAAAGACCTACCATTCAATCCTCTGTGTGACTCTTTATATCTCAGTTCCCCAGGCTGGATGCATCCTTGGCTTGGTAGTCTTCTATTTATCTTCCCTTTTCTTGAAACTCTCATTTGTATCGAATCTCAGCATAAATCCCCTCAATTCACCGAATGGTCATCATTTTTAACAATTATAATTTGTATACCCTTTTCCATAAATCTCAAGACTCATCTCAATTCCCCATCCAATCCACTGGTATGGGTAGCATAGCATCTAGTCATATCAGCTTCCCAATATTACCCCCTTTGACTGGATGATAGGCTCTTACTACTTATATGCTTGGAGGAACTTTGTGTGAACTTGGTTGATAATCTGACCCCACGCTGGTTCCTTTATAGTGTAAACATCCATGCCATTCTTCTCAATTATCTTAAGTGGGCCAGCCCAGATGTTGGAGAGCTTGTTTTTCCGCCCAAATCCGTGCTGGTCGTGGAATAAAACATAGTCCCCCACAGTGAACAGTGGGAGTTTACTCCATCTCTTATGATCGGCTGCCTGTTCACAAATCTTCTTGCCCAAACTGGTGTAGTAGGCTTCCATTTGCAGCTTGATCAATGTATCCATAAGAGTCTTCAAATATCGCTGGGGATCCACACCACCAGTGTCCTCTACACACTAATAAAGCAAGGCGGGCAGAGCCAGATGTCAACCATAAAGCAGCTGAAACGGACTCTTACCAGTGGACAAAGATAGCTGATAATATATCCAAACACAGCGGTAGGTAGAAGGGCACTCCATTATGAGGGTCAGTCCTTTACCAATTTGTGGAGTATGTTCACTAGGGTTCTGTTGACCCGCTCCACCATCCCATTTGATTTCAGATGATAGGGGGTGGTCAAAACCCCGCGGATCGCCATCAACTCATTCAAATTTGGCAGGATATGCAAATTGAAGTTGGTTATTTAATCCATCAGAATGAACTGTGGGCAGCCGTGTTGCTGTATAACACACTCCATAATAAGCTTGGCAGTGGTGACCGCGCCCAAGTTGCTGATATCCCTGGCCTCCACCCATCGGGTCAAATAATTGATGGAAACGATTATATACTTGGATCAAATGGCACTAGTCATCAGAGGTCCCACTACATCAATGGAAATGTTAATCCAGGCGAACTGGGGTTTAACTAGCTGGTATTTGGTTTTCTTGTGCAAAGGCTTTCACACTTGATACTAATGGCAACAACTAACCATTCTCAATATGTCATAATGCATACTATCCCAGTAGTATCAGAGACACAAAAACTCCAGCGTTTTCTGCAATCCTCCATGTCCTACAGCTCGATGAGCATCTATAATAATCAAGGGTCTAGCCAAAGGTTTATGGAAACTCAGCGTCGAGTCTTTAATCCACTTATATAGTTCCCCCTCACATAAAAAAGTATCTTTCCTGAGCCCATCTAATACCTTGATCACCTGTGGCGGCTCATCCTGGTATTTGTTTGCCACCATCTTCTCATACATTATGTTGGCTAAATCCGCCATGATAGCAACCGTTGGCAGCTGAGAAAGACAAATATGCGTTTTAATGTTTTGCTCCTGGGCGATGTAAAATCTTGAAATCATATGCTTGGAGCTTCAGAGCCCAACATGCCAGCCATCCTTCCAGTTCACGCAGATTCTGTAGCCAGCGCAAGGACGCATGATCCATCACTATTTGGAATCTTACCCCATGCAAATATACCCAAAACTGTTTGTAAGCGTAGATCACCGCTAAACACTCCTGCTTGGTCATAGTGTAGTTTCGTTTGTGACAGTTCAAGCTTCAACTACAGAGTGTGACAGGATGCTTCATGCCGTCATCGTCCTTCTGGGATAATACTGCCCCTATAGCAGCGAGGTATGCGTCCGTTTGTACTATAAATTGTCTGTCAAGGTTGGGATATTGCAAAGTGGGTGAATTTGCTAACACGGTTTGCAACACATCAAAAGCGTTCTGGCATCATTCTTTCCAATTGAAAGAAGCATTTTTCTTTAGCAACTTGAAATTGGGGCCCCAATGCAACTAAATTTGGGAATGAACTGTTGGTCATACCCGACCATCCCCAGAAATACCTGAATGTCCCACTTATTACTTGGGTAAGTCATCTTGATTATTGCTTCTACTTTAGCCAGCTGCGGTTTAAGATTGTTTGAATCCACAATGAGCCCGAGATATTCCAATTGTTTTTTAAAGAAATGGCACTTCAGAGGCTTAATTTTGATATTAGTGGCAGAGAGGCGCTGAAACACTTGTTACAAGTGGGAAGGGTGCTCTGTAAACGTCTGTGAGAACACATTGATGTCGTCAAGGTAAACTAAGAAGCAGGACAGCTTTAAATCACCTAATATCGTATCCATGGTATGCTGGAACGTAGCGGGGCGTTACACAACCCTTGTGGCATGTGAGTCAGCTGAAACAACCCTCTTGAAGTAATGATCGCACATTTCTCCCATTTTGCTAATGGCAATTTGATCTGCCAGTACCCTGAGATCATATCCATGGTGGAAAAATAATTCTCCCCACCCAATTGGTCTAACGCGTCATCAATCCGTGGAAGAGAGTAGGAATCCTTCTTAGTTACATTATTGAGTTTACAATAGTCAATAACCACTCAACTTGAGCCATCCTATTTCTTTACAATGAGCATAGGTGATGCTCATGGACTGTTTGAAAGCTATAGCATTCCTTGCACAATAAGTTTATCCACCTCGTCGGAACAACCTCTTCCACCACTTTTGATTGTCTAATAGGTCGCGTTCAAATGGGAGGGTGATCCCCCATATCTATCTGATGTACCACTCCTTGAGCACACCCCAAATCATGATTGTCATGTGTGAAAATATCCTGATACTTTTCAAATAATTCCATAGCCTTATCTTGCTGTTCCGCCAATAATCCTGTAAGTGCTTCCTGTGGAACCACAGTCAATATGCTGAACGATGAGCTTGCCGGTAGTCTGAGATCCTCCCATGAGCTGAAATCATGAATATGGTGAACTTCCTCTATAGGGACTAAGTGTAGGTAAGCCACCACTTGGTGCCGCAGGATCATTATTGTCTTCTGTAAGTTCTCTGCAGCAATTTCACCTCTTCATTCTCAGGTATCAATAACTCTGGAGCCACATGTGGTTCAAGCCGTGATGCTGGTGAGGTGCCATAATCTCTCCATAAAGCCCTTTAAAGACATCAATTTTAAGCCCAGTCCCTACTATGCACTGGTGTCCAAATGGTAGGCTCAAAGCGCTCGCTGCCCAAAGCGGGATCCCTTTGTACTTGTATATCTGGTTGGGGAGGGTCCTGGTCCACCACCTCAGTTGTTAATAATGAACTGTAATCACTCCATCGTTGTATACTAGATTGATTTGACTAGAGTGGAACGGATCTGTTGGGATTCCCCAAGAGATAAAATATATGGGGATCTGTTGGCCTAAAATAGTAAGAGTTTCCTCCGCCATATTTTTCACAACACCAAATTTCCTCATAAAGGATGTACCAATTAATATGTTGTAGTTGTTATTTGGCAAAACCACCGCCAGAGCAGAAGCCTGGATTGACCCAAATCATATAGGCAACACACTATATGCTTCTTCAGACATAGTGCTATGCGTTCCCGCGGTCCTGTATATTACTTGATGGTCCACATCCAGTTTCAGTAGAAGTTTAGCCACCAACCAAGTAGAGACTATGTTCACAGGGGCTCCCGTGTCTATGATAGTGCGGATTTTTGAGTTTTGAACAAAAATGTTGCAGTAAGTACATTTTAGGTAAGAAGAACCATTGGTGTTTGTTTACATGTACGTCCAAGGGCTTTGTGGTACTCAAAAAGGAGGAAATGCCCTTGCTGACCTGAGGATACTCACCAGCGATTTTCTCCACCAGAATGGCTACATTAACCCCTACTAAAGAGGCGATGTTCATCGAGGGATCCGCGTTGCTAGTGCTGGTCTGTTCCAGGATCTGCCACGAATATGGCTTCTGCACGTCCTGGCGGAACTCAGGGAATAGGGTGAACTTTTACTTTGGAAAGCAGAAGCAGGGTTATCTGATGGAAGCTGCTGGTATAACAAATCATCCGATTGAGATTAAAATTCTACCCAGAAAAGACATTTAGGAATTGCTAGGGACATGTGAATTGGACTTAGCGGAGGTAGAGCGTCCCATCTCTACTCTGCTTGAGCTTTTCCCTGCTCAATTTTCTCAGTTGGCATTGCATAAACTTGTGGTTTGCTAGGGCAATTACCCGCATAATGCCCTCTTTGTCCACACTAAAAGCAACTGTTCATAAAGGGTTCACCTATATAGCTTGTGGCGAAAGGACCAGTTCAGAAGTTGCTGGTATGGTTCCAAGGTCATGTATGAACTGGCGAAGTGTACATGGGCCAAAAGGAGTCCATTGACTCATATGAGAGATGAATATGTTCCAGCAGCTGATAACCAAGTCACTGCGGCCCATATCCTGAAGTGTTTAGAGCGGAGACAACAAAGGTTTTTCAGGCTAAGTTGGGGCGCTGATCATAGTGGATAGTTGATGTAAGGTGTTCACAATTTGGATAAGTCTGGCATCTCTGTCCAACATGTGAGACATAGCATTATATAGTTCCCAATGTGATTTGACAGCTGCCATCATCACTATACTGACATCCTCAGCTGATAAAATGTTAGCTCCAATTAGGACATGTGCTTCCGCCAAAAAACGCTCAGCAAATTTTAACAGGGTCTCATTTTGTTAAACTGTATAGTCATAAAGTTGGCTTTCCATTGGGCCATCTTGATAGCGCACCTGAACAGCCAGAGACCAATTGCTTTAACTTCATCATAGGATACCAAACTATTTGGAAGATAGCAGGTAACTTAATCAGCACTTTCCACATCTAGAGCGGACAGCAACAGTTTCACTTTTTATCGATCAGTAGCCCCTTCCACAGCAAATTTAAAACACACAAGGTAAACATGTAGATTACCATCACGACTGAAAGGAGGTAATTTTTTGATTTGAGCAACTTCGCCTTGCTTCAGGTTCCTGTGCTAAGGAGCAGGCGAATTGGTTTCAGAGTGACTATGGGAACCATCCCTTTGTGCGTTATCATACAGCCATCTAGATGGACTCAAATCCATCAAAAAGGGCTCAGAAGAAGTGGTGTCATGTGGGGGGTCCATTGTAATGCCCAAGGGATATTCATTTGCTGATCCATAGCATTCTTCCCCCAAATTTGCCACTAACTGCCCCACTTCCCCCAGCTCTGGTGTGCCCTGCGAAATGTTCATTGATCAACTGTCCCGCTTTACTGAATAGGTTCTACACCATCCATCCTGAAATTCCTGTTGCAGTGTTTCATACTGATATTGCAACTCCCAGCGGAATTCCCTCTCAACGTTCAGTTTCTGCTCCACAGCTTGTAATTGCAAGAGAACATCTTCAAGTATGTTTTGAAGGTGGGTGTGCTGCTGGCTAGCATTATCCGCTTGTTGATTGGCATCGTTTATTTGGTTCAAGAGGGAGTCTTGTTCCCATACCAATTCCTCATTGTCCCATCAAAGGGTATCAAGGCGCCCTTACATATCTGCATACTCTCTTGTATTACCAATCAGAAGGGGGAAGGCTCGTTGGCGCTCATCCTGACTAACAATTTCCAGTTGTGTAACTCAATGAATAAGATGGAGATATTCAGGAGATGTTGACCAAAGGATAAGTGCGTTATCTGTTGTTTGCTGGGTACTTAATTTGACTACAAATCTGGGTTAATTCAGCCAATAAAGAGCTGACTTGGTCTGCCATTTGCCATTCCATCAGTGTCAATTTTTCCTTTAGCTGGGCAATCTAGGCTTTGAGAGCACCTACCCATTCAGCTAGCTCCATAATAAAGCGTATGGTATTATTCTCCAATTTTGTTATGTCCTGAACCCACTCCGCCAATAGGCCATGCTGATCCAGCAGTTCTCTTATTACTCAAGGTAATTCTAAATTTAATTGTGGTACAAAAATGTCCAATTGATGGTGGATGTCCTCAACACGATGGTCCATCTGTACCAGCACCCCTTGTACTTCTGAAAACGAATGATCAAGGCAGTCAAGCAGGAGGCGAGTATCAATTTTCTGTGATTGAGCAAACTGTTATACATCACTAATTTTCATACTCTGGCGGGCCAGCACACACAGTAGGTGGCAATTCGATGGTTGCACATAAGCGACTAGATATTTTTTAATTCCATGGGTACCAAGGCGGCGAGCCAACCCCATTATAGTCATGTCCAAATAAGACATGTACAGGGAGTAGCAATTTTCTTGGTCTCATTGGGTATAGAATAAACTCTGGCGTTTTCCCCAGCCTCATCTTCATATAGGCAATATCCGCACAAAATGTCACTCCATAATATCCTGCAGCTGCTGAGGAGTCACATTTGTGGAGCGTCCTTGTTGGTCAGTCATCAGCTCAGGGCAATTCTCTAACTGCAGATTAATCATAACTTCATCATCACCCAGTTCGATCACAGTAAAAAACGTCAATTTGTTATTAGGTGCCTCCCATGCTTCTTCAGCATACCGTGCATGGAATCTGATCAAATTATGTCATAACAGATGAGGGCTCATCATCATATCCTATTGTTGAAAAACTACAGCTGACCAGTGGCCCCCTGTAGTGAGCACCACACTTAATTCAAGGCTTATAGGCTTGATTCCACCAAGTCAGTTTGCACAGGGTATTAGCTACTGAGCAACCAGATTGGATAATATGAAGATCGCTGACTTACAAATAAAACTCAATAAACTATATATGGAGCTATCGCCCCTTGTCTTGATGTTTACTTAATATAAATCGCAGACTTATCTGCAATCACTCAATCACCTGGGAAAAGACCTACCATTCAATCCTCTGTGTGACTCTTTATATCTCAGTTCCCCAGGCTGGATGCATCCTTGGCTTGGTAGTCTTCTATTTATCTTCCCTTTTCTAGAAACTCTCATTTTTATTAAATCTTGGCATAATCCCCTTAATTTGCTGAATGGTCATCATTTTGATTTGATAATTTGTATACCCTTTTCTGTAAATCTTGATACTCATCTTGATTCCCCCTCCAATCCACTAGTATGGGTAGCATATTGTCCAGTCATATTAACTTCCCAACAGGACCCTCTAATAATTTTTGTTGAATTTATTTGTCCTAACAGATCATAATGATCCGCTTATATCAATTCATACAGCCCTAATGACTAATTTCTCTACCAACAAACCACCAATGACATAATTGTGATAACTCACTCCTAAGCAAAGGAGGGCGTCATGGAAGAGATCCATCAAGTGATTTAAAATCCTTAAGCCAGTAAAATCCTGGAGCATAGTTCTACAGATAAATCCCAACCCTCCTCAAATGTGGCCTCGTTGGAGAGCGTGAATTTCACCATCCTCATTGACATTGGCGCCCAATAAACATACTGTGTCAATAAAGTTAGTAGCTATGCTGCCATTGAAACCTGACGTGGAGCACCAGGTTGTATATGGGACCGCAGGGGCAATAAGTATTATTTTAGAGGGAGCCTACAGTGTGCTGCCTCTTAAGTTTATGTCAATCGCTGTATTTGCGCCAGCAAATGCATTGATGAACTACAATTATGGCATGTTGTTTGACACCGCCTTCATGCGTCATTTTGGTGCCATGGTTGATAATTGTCATCTTAACATGACTTTATTGAAGGGGTCGATTTCTAGGGAAAGGATGGGTGCCAAGAGTCCAAGAAGGTTAAGCTTCAGGACCTTCCTGACTTAAGGCACACCTTGGACCAACGCTGGGTGCAGGCCAGGTATGATCAGGTTGGTACAGAGAAAGTGTGAGTTGCCCAGCCTTGTATAATGGCAATAGCGTTAAAACGGATGTGCCACCTTTTAAATTCTGACAGTTTAATTCATTTACTTGGTGAACAAATGTTCAAAACCCATTCAATTTATGAAATTTCTAACTTGGGTCGGCCTTGACTTCAATCAATTATTTTGAGTTTAGTCAATTTCAAAGTACATTAACCTGTCAGATGGAAGCATGCGCTTATTGGTGCACCAGGGATTAGTAGCACTTTCACCTTTCAAAAATACCCCGAATTAGCTTAAATATGCTTGCTCAAGACCAACCTTTCTTGTTGGTCATCTTCCTCCTTAATAAAAACCTCTCATTAGTTTACGTTTTTCGATGTTAACTTGGGCAAACCTGTGCGTGGACATCTTTGAGGAGGTCTACTGAAATGTTAGCATTATGGTTTGCACATTTTAACTAACATATCTGGTGCACCGCTTGGCCACCCTCGTTCCTTCCAGACTGAGGCACCCTGGCACTTCAGTCCAGATCCCAGCTTGGATATGGTCTCCACTTTGGGAGCCACCCAACTCTTGTTGTGTGGTTGATCATTATTAATCTTGAACATGCTATACACCCTCGCCCTATGTAACTTTAGCCCAAGCACCCACTGTGGGGCTATCCTTCCCTCAATACTGATGACTAGTTCCCTGGCATTAGGACTGTGCACTGTGAGCCTCTCTTTGGGAACCGGAGATTTATAGACACTCTTCTGACAATATGGCAGAGAAAACCTTCAAGATCCTGGGTCAGAAAATACCTGTCTACTTCACGTCAAAAGGGCACCACAGGAGTCCACCTGAGATGGGCAAAACAACCTTGCATAATTGAAGGCATAGTTCCCATTAGCCACTGGCGCTTGAAGAAGTGGACTAGGGTTCTTCTTATAAAATATAAGAGTACCAAGGAAACCGCTATGGTTAGTGAGCGCTTTAGTGATACCACCTAGACACAAAATTATCATAGGAACGGGGTTCAAAGTGGAGATACCAGAAGAAATTTTCAAGGAGGTCCTTGGCCCTTATCAACAATCACGCCATGAACCTCATGTGTTTCCAAATATACTAGTATCTGGTCTTAGGAAATTAAAGTGCTTCTCGACAAACTGAAGAAGGATACTCTTATTGTCCAGAGGCATCAGGTCATGGATTATCTACACCTGACCCCCATTGATGAGGTCCTTTAGCTTTATGAATCTGTCTCATTGGATTAACTTGGCCTCCCCAACTGATATTCATCTGGCGTAAAGGCGGTGGTTACGCGTGAAGCTTCGATGGAGCTATCTGAGGAGCAACAAGATTGGGCAGTGGCGTTATTTGAAAAATATTAAGAAATTTTCGCATCCCATGACTATGATATGGGGTGCGCTCATGGCGTTGTTAATTAATTGAGCATATGGGACCAACCTCCTATTCAGTCTCAGTTAATCTGCCGCTTAAGGGCTGTGGAAGAGGTAGTTTCTGACGAAATAGAGAAGCTGTTGGAGCAGGATATGCTCAAGCCATCAAAGAGTCCTTAGGATGCGCCTGTGTTAATTGTTAAAAAGAAGGATGGCACAAACCAGGTAGTGATTGACTATTGGAGCTTAACAGCATTACTAAAACCAATTCATATCTGCTACCCCAAATCAATGATGATTTAGATAGTCTGGGCAGTACTCACTATTTTTCAGCTATGGACCTGATCTCAGAGTACTGGCAGATTAAGTTGCCCATGGCAGAGTGAGAAAAGTGTGCTATGATTACCTCAACAGGGTTATCACAGCCCACTTGTATGCCATAAGGCCTATGTAACGCCCCAGCTACGTTTCAAAGGGCCATTGCACTATACTGGGTTATCTCAAGCTATCATGTGACCTTTTTTACCTTTGACAACATTTAAGTTTTTCATGAACGTTTTCAGAGCACCTAGATCACCTGGATGAAGTATTCCACCAGCTCATGGAGGTTAACATCAAAATTAAGCCTTGCTAATGTCATTTTTTCAAAGAGCAACTGGAATATCTCGGGTTTGTGATAGACACCAGAGGTCTTCAACTGTAACTGGCTAAGGAAGTAGACATCAGAAAGATGGTCTGACCCCTTAACAAACGAGATATCCAAGACTCTATAAACATGTTTGGGTACTATTACCAGTTTATTCCCAATTTTAGCTTATTGGGGCCCTGCTCTTTGAGCTTTTAAAACAGTCGCCACTTTTGAGTGTACAGAGCGATGACAGAGCCTTTTTGACGCTCTTCAAATGGCACTGATCAGAGATCTGATGCTGCAGTATCTAAACTTTAAAAAAGAGTTTATTGTTCAGAAAGACGTTTCTCTTTTCGCTGTAGGAGCAGTCTTTTCGCAGCAGGACAAAAATGGGGTGAAGCATCACATTGCTTAATGCAGCCAAAATTTAAAGTGTCACAAGCGGAAGTACACGGTGACTGAATGGGAGTGTCTAGCAATAACTTACGCATACAAGCAGTTTTAGGTATATCTCCATGGAATAAAGTTTAAAGTTGTGACCAATAAAGCTTCGTTATTCTTGTTACAAAATCTTCAGGAGCCAGAGGGGCGCCTTGCACAGTGGGCATTCAGGCTTCAAGCATATGCTTTTGAGATAATTTGCTGACTCAATGTGAAGCATCAGAACGCTGAATGTCTATTGTGCTTACCAACTGTTGTTTCATGGCATATTTATTATATATATTTTATTCAGAGATATATTTTATTCGAGGTGGGCCGACCTGGGGATGATACCACACCAATTAGGGAAGTGAAGAAAATGAGAAAGGAGGATAAAACCCAGAAAACCTCCATGCGCAGCGTATGATAGGCCAGGAACTCCATGGACCGCCTTTGCTATTTGCTATCTCGGTTTGGGGCATTGGTGCGCAACGCCAACACAATCATAATTGTCCCCTACCCAAAGTTCCTGTACCAGAATTGAACTTGAGGAGGCAGCGGCAGAGGTCCATATTCTACCACTGGGGTATCCTCCCCTTGTTTCATGGCATATTAACTGATATATTATGTGAGAAAATGATTAGCAGAAAATATGCTGATGATTCACCTCAAATCATTTGGCGCTGGATGGGATAAGGACAGATATCTTCTTGAAGGATGGTGATCTATGTAAAAAGGTGGTGTGGTCACAGTAATTTTTCCAAAGTCCTCTGCTTGACTGTGTATTACCTTGGATGCACACAAGGCGGTAGGACATGGAGGACTATGAAAAACATTGGAATTTCTGAGGCCAAATTAGTACTGGGAAATTATGAACCTCAACATGCTTGAAACAATCACTTCTTGTCATCAGTGACAAGTGGAGAAGCCATTTCACGAGAGAATTACTTTCTGAATGATTAAACCTAATTTTGCTTGGCACACGGTATCCATCAATGTTGTGGGGCCTTTGCCAACTGGTGCAAATCACTCCAAGTACATCCTGGTAGCAAATGATCAATTGACGTGGTGGGTAAGAGCACGAGCAATCATTGATCTGAGGGGCCGTAACTGCTTCCAAGTTCATGATGGAGTGTGTCATTCAATATTATGGCTTCCCGCAGTTCATACTCACACACAACGGATACTTTATAACACATGTCCTTCATAAGATGAACAAATTGATGGCAATCCGTGGGGTCCCAACTACTCCATACCATCCAGAATCTAATGGGAACTTTAATCAGCTTAATGGAATTTATGTATAGTTTCTTCAGAAGATTGCGAGGGATTGACCATCTGATTGGAGTACCCTTCTTTCAACTGCAGTTTTTGCATATAACATCAGCTATCACTCGGTGAAAGAGTCTGTTCCAGTTACTCTATAGCAGACACCCAGCTCTGCTCCCTACTTTACTCTTGTCTAGAGGATACTAGTGGAAATGATACCAACACTATCTGATGAATATGACGTCTACGCTTATCAAACTTTAGAATGAAGCATACTTGTTCAGTTTAACCAGAAAAATTAAGGAGTACACTTCTGATCAATCACAACGTAGCAGACTGCCACTCTTTACAATAGGAGAGCTTGTCTTTTTCCATGACCAGCATGGATTTGGGTAGCGGAATAAGCAAGCTAGCATCTAGATCAGACCCTTTAAAATAATAGAAAAAACAGGCATTGACGCCTACATGATTGTGAAGCTGGAAAGTGGTTATATTATCAGCCAAGTGCATGCTAAATTCCTCTGGATATATAAGCAATAAGAGAAACACCTGGAAGAAACCATACAACATTGACAATAAGGAAAGTTCTGCTCTCAGATATTGACAAAGTCCCTCCATATTGATTAGCTGAGGATGAGACATAGACGACATATCAGATGAATACCATCTAGTTAAGAGTGGGGAAATGTTAAAATTAACCAGATGGTTTTCTCCCGCTATGCTGAATACTAGGATCCAATTAGTTTTGATAATGATAGTCAGCAATCATAGAGGAATCTTTCAGATCAGGTTGCCTTAGAAAACAGTTCAATTACAATTGGTATAATTTGATTATCATCAACTAGAAGCTGAGGATAATTGAGAATAGGTTATATATTAAGTTACTAATGGTTGCTAGCATATCAAATGCTGAATATTAATAATGGGAAATGTGGCAATATGGTTATGAAGTCTCTAAGTGTTACACTGAGCAAATAGTGAGTAAGTTTACCTGTTTGGTTGAGTTGTAGGTGTGCCTACAGCAATAGAGATATCAGTAGTGACAGAGAGTGGAAAGAGGGTCAATTTTATTTAAAAAGGTGCAGTGGACCTACATTAAAAAGTTAATATCTGGTGTAGAGCCCTTGTTTTAGAAGCGTGACGCTGCTTTTTATAATAAAGATTGTGTTCTTTAAGCGCTTTTCTTCCCACTTATATATTTCATTATCTTCATTTAAAATACGGTGACCTTTATATTGTCCTTCAGTTGTATCAGTGGGTTTAACCTCTGTGCAACAATCCGCCAAAACTTATCTAATCAACAAGAAGATCAACACATTAATTTAACTATAAAATAGGTGAAGCAAAACAAATGTGAGCTTGAATTATTATTTCATACAAAAGTTTAAATGAATATTGAGTAAAATTCCTCCAGATCGTTTGCCCACCTCAATCGTGCTTAATTGAAAAACCAACCATGCAAAAAACATCTGGATTGACCAAACCATTCAGTTAAGCCAGATTATGGATTTTGTATCACTTTGAGGTAAGTTTTATATTTTTTTTATATAAACACTTTATAAAAATTGTTCTATCAACCTTTTTGGTTGTGATGGGTTCTTTGGAGATGCCAGAATCTTTTATAATCTATAGAAAATTTAAATGCTTTCTTATAATAAAATTGACTCTTTACTAAAGAAAAAAGTACTAACACTCTGCTGATATTAGAGTGCTGGGTTTTTTTACTTTCAGGGAAGTGAGGAGAGGTGTTGAAGAATATTTCTGACAACTGGATATGCACTGTGACAAAACAATTCATTACATTTTTTATATTTAAAAACATAGAAATTTACTTAAATCAATACCAATTTATTATTTAGTTGATCTAAATGGTTTGATCAGGCCAGATGTTTTTTTCATGGTTGGTTTTAATTTAGCACGTTTGAAGAGGGCCAGCGCTAAAGGAATTTTTCTATTGACAATAATTTAAACTTTTGTATATAGTAATGTTTAAGCCACTATCATTTTGTTTCCCCTATTTCAAGGTAATATCAATGCGTCAGTCCTCGCCTTGAAATTCTTACTCGTTGGCATCAAAATAAAGTAAAAGTCAGGCAACATTTATTTAAGTTTATTCTCTTTTAAATTTTGCGCTGGTCATCAAGTGTTGTACTTAAGGTATCATCTAACACTATTGAGATTTACTCCTATCTCAGCCATGTATCAATAGCCATGGTATAACTGAGTGGTCTTAAGGGGCTTGAATGAATTTGAACTTTAGCCTGTAGCTTGAACCAGGTGCCAGAGCCCTAGTGAATCCAGAGTGATCCAGTGGTCCAAGGTCTGATGAATCTTTAGGTAGCAGAGGCCGGATTGGCTCCATGTCTTGAACCAGAGGTCCAGTGGAGAGGATGACACATGGTGTATTGTGGGCCCATTTTGGTAGAGGGTTAAACTAGTTCACCACCATACCTCAGCTGATTGGGATAAACTAATGGATATAACCAATTTTGGCTTTATGGTCATATACACATTTACTTTTATTTGATAGAGGCAACTCTTTAATGTAGGGTGTGTGGCTGGCAGATAAGAATTTGGGATTTCCATTCAATACATTATTCTAAGGTTCATTTTCTTAGGCAGGCTGCTATAGCTTAGCAGCCTGATATATGGTATGACTGCCATCCCATGTGGCACAAACTCATTGTTGAAAGTTTTGGGTTTATAGCTCTCAGTAACTTGGTTGGAGGCAGATGTTGCATGAGGACTCCAGCTGACAAGGCAATGTCCAAAGGGGACCTTCAAGGGGATTGTCAATTTATCCAAGACCTGTGGATTCCAATGCCTCCCTAAAGTCCCCTCACAAAAGCAATTTTTTATCTGAGTTTTTTGTTGAGTCTGAGCTCTGTAGCCCATTTGGGCCTTCCCTAGTCTTCTCTTAGTGGGGAGGTAATTTGCTACAAAAAATGTCACATATTTTTAGTATTAAACATATAATTTTTCCTCAAAGCAATACCAGATTCATAATCCGGTCAATCCAAATGGTTTAGTTGATTAAAATGATTTTTGCACGTTTTGGTTTTTCTAATTTAGTGCTTTAGTATTGGAAAATGTGCTAGAAGGATTTTCCTTCAATTTTCTTTTAAACTTTTATAAAGAATAATATTTTTAGCTCTATTTTGTTTTGTTTCCCCTATTTTAGTAAATTGATGGGATGATTCTCACATTAGAATTTTTACTCTGTTGACATAAAAAGAAAAAGCAAGTTAATTTTAACTTATTTTTAAGTTTATTCTCTATTAAAGTTTACTCTAGTCCTCAAGTGTCACACTCAAGGTACCACCCAACATTATGAATCTTTTCTAATATCTCAGTCATGTATCCAATATTCCCTGATATAACTTAGTGGTCCAAAGGAGCTGAAATGAATCTGCATCTCATCCTGTAGCGTGACCAGGTGCCAGAGCTCTGAATTCAGAGTGATCCAGTGGACCAAGCACTGATAAATTCCCAGGTAGAAGAGCCTGGATCAGCAATAGGTCGTGATCCAGAGTTCCAGTGGTGAGGATGAGATGTGGTGTTTAGTGGATTTTATTGTTGGTAGAGGGTAGACTGATTCACTACAATACTTCAGGCAACTGGGCCAAACTAATGGGTATAGTTAATTTCTGCATTAAAGTCATATACATGTTTACTCTTATTGGAAGGAGGCAACTCCTCAATTTAGGGTTGTGTGGCTAACATATGGGAACTTGATATTAATAATCATTACAAATACATCTTCATAAGGATGCTGAGAACTTTGCACAAGATCACAGTTTGAAAATTGTTGGTATAATATTTAGAAGTTTTCTCTGGAAATCATTGCTAGTTTTTATGGGTTCTGGCATCCTATCATCATCCTGATTTCTGATATTTATGAAAAGATTTAGGGCGCCCAAAGAATTTCTACTGATCAAACACATCTTTTTGCCCTTTTATGAGGAAGATTTTAATTTGCTTTTTCTTACGAGGATTTTGTTACAAACACTCACAATTTTTACCAAAATAGGTTTTGACAGAATTGAAAGTCATGGCTAAATCAGATTTTCTGCTAGTTTGTTTGGAGTGAAATTAATTTTGGGAGGGGTGGCAGCCACCCAGCGTTTATCAAGGGTGTGCCCTAAAACTAATATCTTTACTAGTGGTATGTGTGTGGACCCTTTCCTTTCTTTAATTGGAAGGGGTATATTACCCAGTAATATTTAATGGTCATGGCGGGCCCTTACACTCATAAAAAACTATCGGAAGAAGTATCAATTTGATTTGAATATGACATTTCTTACTCTTTATAAACATGAAATGAAAGAGGATAATTAAAAGAAGTGGTAGCATAGCGTGGTGGTTCCTGCTCCACTATGGGTTGGTTTTTGATTAAAAACAGGTTGAAACCAGCACAGGCTAAAAAATCTCTATGTGGTATAATTTATGTCCCAAGGTTAAACTACCTCATTTACTTTACCTCGGTTAAATAAATGAAAGAGGATAATTAAGAACCAAAAAACTCTGATATACTCTTTGGTAACCTAAAACTGTTAATCCTAATGAATATTCTGATCACCTAACTAAGACCTATGGGTATGCCAAACCAATATTATAGTACCTATATCCATATTCATTATAAATTAATGCTTCAGCTAAAATACAACCTAGTCATTAGCTAAGAAAATTCAACTAAATTTAACTAAATTGTCTCCTTTTACTATAGAAAATCTAAACCTTATCTAAAACTATGAATGCCAGATAAATGTCAATTATGCTAAACACTTTAACCTTCTTATTTTCTACGGTTGGAGATATAGTCATATTATACTAAAATGAGCTAAAAAAGTCCTAGTCCAAGTAAATTATCCTTATCTACAAGGGACCCTTCTGGGTCACTAAGGTTGTGATCTATGAAAATAATCTTGTAGACTCTAATTGGGGTGCAATATTAGGTCTAATATTAGTGGCAACTCAATATATCTTATCCCAAAAACTAACTAATGGAGCGTTGAAAAGTTAAATAGTATAGGAATATCACAAATTTACTAAATATAACATTGCCACTGCTTCAGTTTTATTTGAATCTTTGCTACAAACTGTGAACATCTTAGCATTGTATGGGATATTACAGAAAGCAAGTATAGATATAGCTTCCTAATTAGGAAAGCTCAGGTTTTTTCTTTGTGTATCCTCATATTGTAACTTGATTTTCTCTGACAATTAGAAACATTTATATTTTTCCTATCTGATAACCAACCACTACAGCGCCAATGAAATTAAAAACATATATGGGCCATGAGTTTTGTTTGATGAAAAACTAGTGGAGCTACCCAGAGTTGTATGGGTTTATTTATTATCATTGATTTAGCTGATTGATTTAGGTTTATATTATGGATAACACAAAATCGCTTACTCATTACCATTGAACAAATCAGATTGATTGATCATAACTGCTTACCCAATACAGTTGAACCTATCAAATCAATCAAAAACCACCAATCACATAACCAAACTTAAATGTTTTACTAGAGTACATTAATATCATCAAACCACTTGATAAAGCCAAAAAACCTATTAAATCAACCAAAACCCACCAACAACTTGGCCAAAATTAATTGAACCTATTAAACAAAATTTTATAAAAACCTCAGCCAAACAAAATTAAGCCTTATCAATTTAACCAAAATTCACCAACGCTTGGCCAAATTTAACTTAAATATTGAATTAATAATTTGCCACCAACTACTTACCTAAAACTATTGAATCTATCAAATTAGAAAAAAGAATTGGCCACTCAGCCAATTAAAATCAGACCATTTGGATTAATTAAATACAACCAAACTTCTAACCAAAACATTTCTATATTTAAAAACATTATGTGGATATATGTGACATATCATATTTTAAACTACAGGACCAAATTCAATATAACTTGGCACATATATTCTTTAAATTAGGGGAAAAACTTAAACAGGTTTTAAAGTCAAAATAAAAAGTAAAAATAAAGTAGTTATGTTGAAAAATGAATTGATGATAGCTAGTTAAGCTAACATATCCTTTTGGGTAGTAAACAATTATAACTGTTTTGTCATTGCAAAACAATACAACAAACTGAGATAAAAAAACAAGGCAGTCCATATAATTCTGGCCTATCAGAGCGCTGCATGTGGAGGTTTTCAGGTTTTATCCTCCTTTCCATTAATTTGATTTTCTATTAATTAATGCGGTATTGTCCTCACATCAGCACACATCAATAAATTTAAAATATCTATATATAAAAGTGGATGTATGTTTTTTCTTTGTTATTTTTTTCTTTTTTTTGCCCCATATGCATTCCTATATCATTCATTTAATTGTGATGAAACTTTAATGAGTTTTTGCGTGCATGTATGTGAAGGTTTATAATTCAAAAAATTATTATTACATAGTAAAATAAAAAGTTTAATATATAACAATTGAAGATCTTATATGTTTTTGATGTGATTGGTATTTTGTTATGGCTGAGCAGTTAGATATTCAGTTGATTTGATATTTTAAATGGTTTTGTTAGTAATTAGTGGTTAGTGGTCATTAGGCTCTTTAGATGTTAATCTAAATTAATAATTTGAATCAAAAGACCATTTTTTAAAAATACCTCCTCTAGCATAATCAGCTTAGATTTTGGCTCTCAACTTAAATATTATAAAGGTCAGTTGTTTAAGTCCTAGAGAAATCACTTAAAATAATAATTTTTATCATTAAATCTAAATCTAATTAGCTTTTAATTCACGGTAAACTGACTAGGGGACAGAATTACTGGAAAGTGAATGATAAAAAAATAAAATGGGCTATAAGGCTCAAATGAGCAAAATCAGCATTGAAACCTAACTTAAAACAACTAAACAGACTGTCAATGGTGTCGGGAAGTTGATATGACTGGATGATATGCTACCCATATCATCAGATTGGAGAGAGAATTGGGATGAGTCTTGAGACTAACAAAAGAGAAGTATACAAATAATAATCGATTGAAATGTCAACCAATTGGTGAGAAAGGGAGGTTATGCCAATATTAGGATAAATGAGAGTTTTAAACCAAATGGGAGAAATGAATAGAAGACACCAAGCCAAGAATGCATCCAGCTTGGGGAATTGAGATATAAAGAGTTACAGAGTGAATTGATGGGGGTTCGCTTTGAAAAGTAGGTTGTTGCAGAAAGGTCTGCATATTAAGTATGATAATTAAGTTTAAAGTAAGGGGCAATAGCTCCGTGTAAAAGTTATTAGTTTTATTAATAAAATCAGCGATCTTCATATTGTCTGATTTGGTTGCCCAGTGGCTGATACCCTGTACAAACTGACTCGGCGGAATCAAGACTATACGCTGAGAATTAACAGTGGTGCTCACTACAGGGGGCCATTGGTCAGCTGTAAGTATTCAACACTGAAAATAACAATGATGAGTCCTCATTCGCTATGTCACCAGTCTATTGGATTCCACGCATATCATGCGGAAGAAATACAGGATGCATTTAATAATGATCCAATATTGTTCACTGAAATGAATCAGGTAATGATGAAGTTGTTATCAATCTGCAACTGGAAAACAGCCCTGAGCTGACGGCCAACCAACTAGGGCACTCCACTAATGTGACCCCTTAGCAGCTGCAAAATATTATGGAGCGGTTGTTATGAGGGTATTGTTTATATGAAGATGAGGTGGGGGAGTATGCCTTAAGTCTATTTTATAACCAACGCGATCAAGAAGGTTGTTACACCATATACATGTCTTATCTAAACGCAACAACAATGAGGTTGACTTGCCACCTTGGTACTCTCAAAATTGAGGAACATCTAGTCACATATGTGCAACCGTCTATTTGACAACTACTACAAGTATTGGCTCACCACAATATAGAAATTGGAGATGTGGTGCAATTTGCGTGAGAACAACAAAATGACATTCACCTCTTGCTCAACCATCTCAATTGTTCTTTTTCAGAGGTACAAGGGGCGCTTGGGTGAGTGGACCACCATGTTGAAAACATCCGCCACCAGTTAGACATGTTGGTATCACAGTTGCATCTTGAGCTGTCTTGGATAATTGATGAGTTGTTGGATCGATGTGATTTATCAACAGAATAGATTTGGGACATCACGATGCTTGGCCACAATACTGAGCGTTTTATGACAGGTTTAGCTGAATGGGCGGAAGCACTCAAAGATGTGAGAGCCTAGCTTAAAGAAAAGATATCACTAGTGGAACAGAAAGTAGTAGATCAAGTCAGCTTCAGATCAGCCAAAGTAAACCAACTTCATATTGAATGGAGTAGTCAGCAAATGACTGATATCGAGCTTAACCTGTGGTCAACATCCCCTGAGTACCTGCAGCTAGTCCTCCAGGTTACCCAATTGGAAGCATATAGTCAGGTTGAGTGGCGTTGAGTTTTCTTTCTTCCATTCTATGAGACACAGGAGTATACTGACATATAAGAACAACTTATTAACCTTAGTCAGGCCAATGAAAGATTGATATGGGAACAAGTCGCTCTCCTGACCCATATGGATGAGGCTAACCAACAAGCAGGTTATGCTAGCTGACAGCAAAGCCATATATGAAGTACAATTGGAAGTGTCCTCTCGCGCCTACAAGCAGTGGAACTGCAGTTGCATGAGGAGAGGGAATATTGTCAAGAGCTGCAAAATCAATATGTGACACTGCAACAGGAATTACAAGATGGGCGAAGTAGATGTCATTCAATTAGAGCGGAGCAGATGACCAATGAGCAATTAGCAGAGTATGCTGGAACTGGGGGGAATGGTGCAGTCAGTGGCAAATTGGGAACTGAATGCTATGACTCCACTAATGAATATCCTTCAAGTGATGGAATGTATACCCCACGCGATTCTACTTTATTTGAGTTCATCACGTCAGATTTGAGCTCAACCAGCCAAAAACCAATGCGTCAGGTCCTTGCTGCAGAAGTGCGAAGCAAGGCAAAGCCGTGTGAATTGAGAACTTACCTCCTTTTGTCATGATGGAAACCTACAAAGGTATTTCAAGAGATTCAAATTCATCGCGGAAGGAGTTTCTGATCAACAGAAAGCAAAACTGTTGCTGTCTGCTCTTGATGTAGACAGCGCCAATCAAGTTATTTGCTACCTCCCAAACAGCTTGGCATCCTATGAAGAAATTAAGGTGATTGTTCTTTGGCTGTTCGGAGGTGCAACCAAAATGGCCCAATGGAAAGCCAATTTTATGACTATACAATTTCACCAAGATGAGACTCTGTCAGATTTTGCTGAACATTTCTTGTTAGAAGCACATGTACTAATTGGAGCCAACCTTTTATCTGCTGAGGATATGGGTATTGCGATGATGGCGGCCTTCAAACCATATTGGGAACTATCTAACACTATGTCTCATGTGTTGAACAAAGAGGTAGGACTTATTCAAATCATAAATACTTTACGCTGACTCTCTGCCATGAACAGCGCCCCTAATATAGCCTGGCCACCCTCTGTTACCCCCGCACCAAAGGCTTCAAAGTATAAACTACAGCAGCTATGCTATCATCCATTGGAACATTTTTGTTCATCATAAAGATCTGCAAATTCTTTCTGACCTAGATATGATCTGCCAGCTTGTTCATGGCCTTGGAAACATACCATTAACCATTACACTAGTCCTTAAGCTGCATGTTATATATGCAAACCCTTCATGAATACTTGCTTCCAATGCAACTGGAGGGGACAATATGCGGCAAACTGCCCTAGTAAAACACAATTGTATGCATTACTGACTGAGGAGACCCCGCAGGGAAAAGCTTGAGCAGAGTAGAGATGGGACGCTCTACCTCTGCTATGTCCAATTCACTTGTCCCTAACGAATCCCAGCTCCTAATTGGGAAGAATCTGAAACTCAATTGGATGAATTATTATACCAACAGCTTCCGTCAGGGATCCCTGCTTCTGGGTCCAAATATATAGATTTACCCTCAAGCTCCATGTTTTGCCAGGAAGCGCCAAAAGCCATATGAGTGGCAGATCTTGGAACAGACTGGCACAAGTATTGAGGATCCTTCAATGGCTGCTACTTCTTTGGTAGGAGTCCACAATGCCATCCTGGTGGGAAAAATCATCAATGAGTACCCACAGGTTGGCAAGAGCATCTCCTCTTTCTTAAGTAACAATAAGCCCTTGGATGTACACGCAATAAACACTGATGGTTCCTCTTACTCATAATGTACTTATTGTGACATTTTCGTTCAAAATACAAAAATCCGGGCTATCATCAATACTGGAGCCCCTGTGAATATAGTCTCTACTTGGTTAGTGGCTAAGCTCCTGCTTAAACCAGATGTGGATCATTGAGTAGTATACGGAACCGCGGGGATGCATAGCACTGTATCCAAAGGTGCATATAGCGCGTTGCCCTTACAATTCAGGTCCATCCAGGTTTCTGCCCCAGAGGTGGTTCTGCCAAACAACAATTATGATATGCTAATCGGTGCAGCATTTGTGATGAGTTTTGGTGTTGTGATAGACATGGTGGAGGAAACACTTAACATATTAGGATAACAGATTCATGTTTATTTTACCTCATGTGGAATCTCAATGGACTCATTCCGTTCTAGTCAAATCAACCTAGCCTACAGTGATGTAGTAATCCCTGTGCGCTATTGATGACTGAATCAATGGACCAGGGTTCTCCCCAAACCAGATCTATGATTACAAAGGGATTCCACTTTGAGCGGCTAGCAATTGGAGCATACCTTCTGGACACCAATGCGTAGTAGGAACTGAGCTCAAAATCGATGTCCAAAAGGGCTTTATGGTGAAATCTTGGCTCCTTACCACACTCTCAGCTTGAGCCACATTTGGCTCCAGGGTTTCTGCTACCTGGTAACGAAGAAATGAAATTGATGCTAGCAAATTTACAAAAGGAGACCATAAAAATCCAGCGGCACCAAGTGGTGGCTTACTTACACTTTTCTCCTATAGAAGAAGTCCGCTGTATTCATGGTTTTGGCTCTTAGGAGGATCTCAGACTACCAACCAGCTCTCCACTCAGCATATTGACTGTGGTTCCGCGGGAAGCGCTTACTGGATTATCAACGGAACAAGAACTGGCTATGGCTTTATTTGAAAAGTATCAAGATATTTTAACAAATAATGATCACAATTTGGGGTGCACTCAAGAGGTGGTACATCGGATAGATACTGGGGATCACCCTCCCAATTTGGTCGTGACCTATTAGATGTTCTAAAGCAGCGGAGGAGGTTGTTTCTGATGAGGTGGATAAACTTATATTGCAAGGGATGTTAGAGCCGTCGAATAGTCATTGGGCATCACTGGTGCTCATAGTGAAGAAAAAAGATGGCTTGAATTGGGTGGTTATTAACTATTGCAAACTCAATAATGTACTGAAGAAGGATTCTTACTCTTTTCCACGAATTGATGATGTGTTAGATTGATCGGGAGGAGCATACTATTTCTCCACCAAGGATCTGATCTTTAGATCTTTTGGGACCATCTAGTACTAAAAAAAGGATCTGATCTTGGGGTACTGTCAGACCGAATTGCCATTAGCAGAACGGAAAAACTGCGCTATCATCACATCAAAAGGATAATTCAACCTACTCACATGCCACAAGGGTTGTGCAACGCCCCAGCTACATTCCAGCGTGCCATGGATATGATTCTAGGTGATTTAAAATTGTCCTGCGTTTTAGTCTACCTTGATGATATCAACATGTTCTCGTGGATGTTTACTGAACATCTTGGCCATTTGGAACAAGTGTTCTGACACCTCGCTGCTGCTGGTATCAAAATCAAGCCTCAAAACTGACATTTTTTTAAGGAGCAAATTGGAGTACCTTGGGTTCTTCATAGATTCAAATGGGCTTAAACTGCAGCTAGCTAAAGTGGAAGCGATAAGCAAGATGACTCGCCCAGGTAGCAAGCGGGACATTAAAGTGTTCCTGTGGATGGTTGGGTATTACCGCCAGTTCATTCCCAATTTCAGTTGTATTGGGGCCCCACTTTTCGAGTTGCTAAAGAAAAATGCTTCTTTTGATTGGACAAAACAATGCCAGAACGCTTTCAATGTATTGCACACCGCATTAGCAAGCGCAACCATATTGCAATATCCCAACTTTGACAAACAGTTCATAGTGCAAATGGATGCCTCTCTCTCCGCTATAGGAGCAGTGTTATCTCAGAAGGACGATGATGGCGTGGAGCATCCTGTCGCCTTCTGTAGTTAAATTTTGAGCTGTCACAAACGGAACTACACTGTTACTGAGCAAGAATATTTAGTGGTAATTTATGCTTATAAACAGTTTCATGTATACCTGCATGGGGTACAATTCCAAGTCATAATGGACCATGCTTCCTTGCGTTGGTTGCAGAATCTGCATGAGCTGGAAGGGCGACTCGCACGTTGGGCATTAAAGCTCCAAGCATATGATTTTAAGATTGTACACCGCCCTGGAGCTAAACACCAAAATGTGGATTGTCTCTCTAGGCTGCCAACAGTCGCAATCAAAGTGAATCTAGCTGATATAATGTATGAGAAAATGATGGTAAATAAATACCAGGATGAGCCGCCGCATGTGATCAAGGTACTAGACAGACTTAGGGTGGATACCTTTCTACGTAAGGGAGAACTATGTAAGCAGATTGGCGACCAGACTTTGAGTTTCCCTAAGCCTTTGGCCCAACCTGCAATAATTATGGATGCTCATTGTGCTGTAGGCCACGGAGGATTGTGGAAACCACTGGAGATGTTGCGACCCCAATACTACTGGGAAAGCATGCATTATGATGTATTGGAAATGATTAGTTGTTGTCATCAATGTCAAGTGGAAAAACCATTTCATAAGAGAACACACATACCAGCTGGTCAAACCCCGATTCGCCTGGCACACCATTTCTATTGATGTAGTAGGACCTCTGCCAACTAGTACCAATCAGTCCAAGTATATTATCGTCGCCATAGATCATCTGACTCAATGGGTGGAGGCCAGGGCCATCAACGATTTAGGCGCAGTAACTACTGCCAAATTCATCATGGAGTGTGTTGTACAGCAACATGGCTGCCCGCAATTCATTTTAACTTATAATGGGACCAGTTTTACTTCACAAATTCTGCCAAAATTGAACGAGCTAATGGCAATCTGTGGGGTTTTGACCACCCCATATCATCCAGAATCTAATGGATTGGTGGAGCAGGTTAATGTACTTTGGTGAACATCCTCTGTAAATTGGTAAATGATCGACCTTCAGAATAAAGCGCCCTCCTACCCATGGTTGTATTTGCATACAATATTAGCTATCATTCATCTATTGGTAAGAGCCCGCTCCAACTGTTGTATGGTCAACATCCGGCTTTGCCTGCCTTGCTTTATTTGTGTGTAGAGGATACTGGTGGAGTGGACCCCCAGCGTTATTTGAAGACCCTTATGGATGCATTGATCAAGCTACAATTGGAAGCTTTTCCCACCAGTTTGGCTAAGAAGATTCGCGATCAGGCCGCGGATCAGAAGCAATGAAGCTGACTTCCACTGTACTCCAAAGGAGACCATGTTTTATTCCACGATCAGCACAGTTTTGGAAGGAAAAAAGCTTTCTCGCATCTGGTTTGGTCCATTTGAGATGATTGAAAAGACTGGCATGGATCTTTATACCATCAAGGAACCTGCAGGGGGTCGGATTATCAACTGAGTCCATGAGAAGTTCCTTCATGCATACAAACAGTAAGAGCCTATCATCCAGTCAAAGTGGGGGTAATGTCAGGAAGTTGATATGACTGGACAATATGCTACCCATATCAGCGGATTGGAGAGGGAATCAGGACAAGTCTTGAGACTAACAAAAGAGAAGTATACAAATAATAATCGATTGAAATGTTGACCAATTGGTGAGAATGGGAGATTATGCCAAGATTAGGATAAATGAGAGTTTTGAATCAAACAGGAGAAACAAATATAAGACTCCAAGCTGAGGATGCATCCAGCTTGGGGAATTGAGATATAAAGAGTTACAGAGTGAATTGATGGGGGTTTGCTTTGAAAAGTAGGTTGTTGCAGAAAGGTCTGCATATTAAGTACAATAATAAAGGTTGAAGTAAGGGGCGATAGCTCCGTGTGAAAAGTTATTAGTTTTATTAATAGAATCAGCTATCTTCATATCGTCTGATTTAGTTGCCCAGTGGCTAATACCCTGTGCAAACTGACTCAGCGGAATCAAGACTATACGCCGAGAATTAACAAATGACAAACTGTTAGATGACCATGGTGGAGGGGGAAGGGGGGTCAGAAGGGCTCCTCAGCTTCAAAATTTAGCAGTGTGGGCCCAGTCAGAAAGTAAGGGAGATTTAAATCTAACTTAACTATATGTATAAGTGAAATACCACTGACTGACTCATCACAAAATCTCCAAAAATACTAACCTAGAAATTTGAAATTTGGTATGTAGGTTCCTTATGTAATATAGGTGAGCATTAAAAAAAGGAAATTTTAAAATTTAAAGTAAGATAAAAAGTTTTATAAATAAGTGAATATCCTATATGCTTTGATGATATTTGCTATATTTTTTATGGCTGAGAGTTTAATATCTATTTAATAAAACACATTCACTGATGTACTGACGTACTGGCTGAATGACTGACATCTGAAACCTTTAGGTCTGGTAGGTTCAATCTATTTGTGTAATTGGGTGAGAATTGCCAAGTATTATTAAATCTGGAACTATCAAGTTTGCTAAATTCAATTTATTTAGGCAAGTGGGTGAAATTGGTAAATATTATCTAGCAATTCCCCAAATTGCTCACCTGAAATTAATTGAGTCTGATAAGTTCAATCTATTTGGGCGAGTGGGTGAGTATTGGTGAATATTAACAAATATTTCACCAAATTACTCGCCCAAAACTGAATAAAAATTAGTATTAGAGCTTTATGTAGATTAAGTAAAGTTAGGATAATCAGTCACCATACATGATGGAAACAGCAAAGCTGTTAGTTTTAGTGGCTCAAGAATATTACTGGCACAGCCTTTAGACTGTCAGTGGAGCTCATAAACCCAAGCAATGCTGGGTAACTCCGCTTTCTTAATATTCTTAGTATAAAAGCTAAAAATAAATGATTGAAATTGTTCAGTTTTAAAGGAGCTGGATAAAATTTGATCATTGAGCTTCACAACTATAACAGGGATGGGGTTATGGGTATAAAAAATTATCAACTTAAGCAACGCTGTCTAAATTGGCTAGTATAATATAAATTTAAATTAATCAATTTTAATTATCTAGAATTCTATAGATACCTAGCAAAGTTCGGGTAACTCCACTAGTCATAAATATAAAAATAAATGTAAGTTCATTTTTTTTGTTTGTTGTCCTATATGCATTACTATAAGAGTTTTTAGTTATTTAAAATTTAGCAAAAAAAAATTTTCTTTGACCGCTCAAAGTCACTTTTGAGCGATTTAAATTTAAGTTTATTTATCCGCAGCCATCTGCCCAAACCTATTCTTTGATGTCCTTGGCTCTGCTGCCTGCCATCCCAGTGTGGGGCAGCAGTGCACCCCCACCTAGCATTTTCCGCCCTGCGGGAAAGCGCGTTCAGATGGGCTCAAACAGCCCGCCCACTGCTTCCAACTGTTTTGTCCCCCCATGGGACTTAGCGCTCCACCTGGTGCGCGTCCACCCTTCTCGCCCCCATCCTCTCGCCCTCCCTCACTCTGCTATTTGCTATTGCCTCAGAGTGGACTATGGGCGTTTGTTCCCGTATGCCAATAAGGCAATTATTGACCTAGCCACTACAGCCTTTGCGCCAGCTGGCTTTATAGACTTCCGCCCTTTTAAGGGCTACTTTGACGTTGGGTTCCAATCTGAGGAGGATGCTGAAGCGGCAGCACAAACTCCTCTAATTTATAAAAAAACCCTATTCCCACAACCCGTACTCGCCTCCCTTCAGACACCATGCTAGTGGTATCCTTTGCAAATCTCCCATCCCACCTTCCACCCCAGGTTTTGTATGACCAGTTGGTCGCAGGACTTATGGCTTATGGCACTCAGACCAACCTCATCTTTGCCATTCTATCTGGTGCAGAACGCCTTGCTGCTCCTCATGCAACAGCTAAAATTATACCACACCACCCTACCATAGCCCAACAAATCCCACCCCACGCTAGTGTGGCTGCAGCGCCTGATCATTTCTTTTGGGCTTGGGTTGATAATGGTAGGCAGATTTGTTCCCTCTGCTTTGGCCTTGACCATGCAAAAAGAGCGTGCCCTAAGGCTAAATCCGCTTCTGCAGCTTCTGAGCCCCCTCTCTGAGGTTCAGTATGGGGCGCTTTGCTGCCCCCTCCCACCCTCCAATCTCATTCAGTGGACCCACATGGAAAATCAGCCCCCCCAAAACCTCCTTCCTCACTCTCCCACCTAAGTCTACGCCAGCCAATCAGAGCAATGCTTGGATCAACATTTGCGCCCAAGCAGCTGCCCATTCGCCCAATCCTACCCACTCAAAATTTAAACGCCACTATTCCAGTGAACCAAGATCCATGGGATCTACTGGCTGAAACTGACAAATCAGGTAATGTCCTCATTAGTAAGCATACAGGTCAACCTCTCTGCCATGGCAATTATGGTTGGGCAGAATTTTTCCTTCCTGACTTCAATGAAACCCCTACCCCTCGCTATTTTGCTCCTCTACCCAATACAGCCCCCTTCCAAAGTGACCACCAGCTCGCCTTAGCTGAGGTGGCCTCTCCTCATTGCCCAAAACTATGCACCGCGGTGGCCCAGTCAGTGGCTCAGCTCCAGCATGGCCTGCCCACCATCTTCTTCCCCCTCCCAACTTCCCTGAATCTCCCTGCAGTGACATCTCAAAGCTATTTGATGATGCTGAAATCGCTGTTATGAATGTCGCGACGCTTGCTTCATTCAACCCCTCAGCCAAAATCACCTGCCACAGTATCTCCCTTTTCACCCAACTTCCTGAAGCCTGCAAAGAAGCTGAAGTTCTCCTCGCAGCTTTTGTTGAAACACTTTCCCATCATTATCTTGATGCATAAGTGGAAAACTCCTACTACGCTGACCTCAGCCCCCACTATGCAGATGCCCCAATGCCCTGGCTCTCTGCTCTGATCTGGTACTGTAACCAACACCCCTTGATCGAGGTGGGTCTTTCTGAAAACCAACCCCCTGACCCCTCCTCACCCTCTGCCATGGTGGGTTAAGCAGTTTCTGCTTCCCACCTGGTTAGTAGTTTGTTTTGTCATTTTGAGTGTTGTGATTGGTACTGTCCATCCCCTGGTCAGCGTACCTCAAATAAATCTAAATCTATATGCATTACTATGCCATTCATCAAATTGTAATGAAACTTTAGTGAGTTGTTGTATGCATGACTGCAAGGGTTTCTATATTTTAAAAATAATTTTCATAGTTAAATAAAAAGATTATATGCAAAAAGTGAAAACCCTATATGTTCCCAATAGTATTTGCTATATTGTTATGGCTGAACAGTTTGGTATTTGGTTAATTTGATTTTTAAATGGTTGTATTAAGTGGTTAGTGGTCATTTAGATAATTAGCAAGTTAATCTAAATCAAAACTTTGAATCAAAACCCAATTGATTTTAAAAAACCTCCTCTAGCATAATCAGCTCAGGTTTTGGCTCTAAACTTGATTTTTATAAAAGGTCAGTTTTTTGAATCATGACGTTATCACATTTATCTATGGTAAAAGCGAGTGTATATGTGTGTGCAATGCCCAGCCAGATTACAACAGATAGAGTCATGAAAATTTGGATATAAGTGGATGGGAGGGGTCCATATGAACCTCAAAGCCAAATTTTTAATTTTATAATAAAATAAAAAGATTTATATGTAAAATGTAAAATGCTATTTATCTTTATGTTATTTGGTATATTATTACAGCTGCGCAGTTTAAAAATTGGTGATTCAATAGTTTTAAAGGTATTGGGATTTTTGCCCACCTTTTCAGACATCTAGTTCACCATGGATTGCTAGGGGATAATTCCCTATAGCAAATGAATTGATTATCAGTTGACCCTGACTTCATGTTAATAAAGTTTAGGAGATTATAGACAATTTTCCTGGTTTAAATTTGTTGGGGATTAATTCAGGTGAATACTTAAAAACCTCGTTGGGCAGAGTTGCTGACAAAATGGAGGCATCTGATAGTTGACCAATTTAACTATCATTTGTAATGATTGGGATCATTTGGGTTTCATCACCAACCAATTGGGAATTTAAGGAGCAAGTTGGGAGGCAAGTGATGCTGCCTGCAACTAGCAAATTGTTCAGCTGGTTCATGATCTGCCATAATGTGTAACAAGTCCTATTACCTAAGCAGGTCGCTTGCTAAATATGGTTGGTTCACTGGGATTGAGTGAAAGGATTTAGGGACACATTTTCTGACTCTTTTCATTTTAGGTCTTGAGGATGTCCAACAAAGTAATCCTAACCAGGATGGGGAAAATCATTACTGGTGAGATGATGAAGGGAAATTCAACAACAACAGCTGCTGTTTCATGGCTGAGGTGCCAACTGAGGGTTGGGCGCTGAGTTCCCTCTGTAGATTCCCCTGATAATTCACTTAATAAAAAGACATGAAAACTCAACTTAAGCAAAATTTATTATTGGGTTTAGTTCTATTTATCTTCAGGAAATTATTGATGTATGCTTTAATTGGGGACTCTTTAGAAGGATAAAGAGTAAGGATTGAGGGTCCATAAGAAGAGAAGATGTGCTTAGATGGGAATTTCTGCCAACTTTATGTCACCATAGGAAAGGCCATTTATTAAGGATCTGAGCGTGGATCAAGTTAGGTGGATAAGGGTATAAATCCCTACTGAGGACATCATGAGTATTTTGAGGAGATATAAAGGTTGAGTGTTGGACCAAAACTGGTTATCTATTCAACTGCAGATAATAGTATTTATACTATCAATCATATATCATATATTATCAAACAATGCAAAGAGTGCACAAACTGAACCTTTGCAGTTATCAATTAGGGGTTTAATTTGTGAACGAGCAGTGAAGCCCATAAATTTTAACAAATTGCCTTGCTAAGTGGCTGTGGGTTTAGGTTGATTAAAAAGCTTGATGTTTTAGTAAACAATTAGTAATTGATTGAATTAAGAGTTAATTGATTTTGGTAAGTTCTTGGTAGCTTTAATTGTTGGTTAATTTAAAATGTAAAAATATTTTTTCTAAGCTTTGCTTAGGTTTATCTTGTTAGCTTTTATAGTGGGAAATGGCCATCCATAAGTTTAAGAAGTAAGTAAAACTATTGAATTAATTCTATAGTGAAAAAATAAACTTATCAAAATCAAATTATATACCACCAAACATTTGACCAGAGCCCAAATGAGCTTATTAGATCACCCAAAAACACAACCCAATTGGCTAAAATTAACTTAATTTATAAACAACCAAAGCCTAGAAATTGTATATAAGTGACAAGAATTTTTTTGTTACTTTTCAATAAAATTTTTAATAACCAAAAACTTTACTGTTTGATTACTCTGTACAGTGAAACTTTGGATAAAAGTTTTGTTTAATATTCTATAAACATATGATTAATTTTAATATATAATGGTAACTTTGAAAGCCCAAATTAATCTACTAATTTAACTTATGCAATGTAAAGTAATGATTTAATCAAAGTATGACTAAAAAGTAGAAATAAATATAAATAAAAATTCTTTTAATACTTGATTTTATTAAAGAGAGAACATAATAAAAAGGTAAAAATTAAAGAGTAAAAAATATAAAGAAAAAAAATCAAAAAAGTTGCACTGAAAAGTAAAAAATAAACTTCCAAATAATCATATTAAAGAATTTTTTCATATACAACTTCAAGAAAAGCATTGTGTGCGCACTTACATACAATCATATGTACAATCATACAAATTATGTAAATATATGTAATATATTATATATAATATTTATAATGTTATACATGTATAATATAAGTATATACATAATACTATAATATATTAATATATTAATATAAAATAACTATATATATCATTACTTATATGTTACATATTATATATTATATGTTATAAATATATATTATTTATATATTATTTACTATATATAATCTTATATATATAACTTAGTATATACAGTATGTATACAACATATATATATACTTACAATAATATATATAAAGGATGGTTAGCTGAGCGGCTAAAACTGCTTCCACCCCTAGTGCAGGGTTTGAGTTCGAAACCTGTACTGGCTAGAAAACATTCTCGGTGTTGTATATTTGTCCCAAGGTCGACCCACCTCGAATAAATTACAATAATATATATATAAACAAATGTAGATTGTATGTATGATTATATATAAATGTGCACACCTTGCTTTTCTGCAGTTGTACATGAAAAAATTCTTTAATGTAATTATTAGGCAAAAAATTATTTTTTTTTACTTTTTTTTACTTTATTTTATTTTTATTTTTTAAAACTTTTTATGTTCTCTCTTTAGAAAAGCAAAGTTCTAAAATATTATATTTTTTATATTTTAATCTCTATATTTTAGTCATACTTTATTATATATAGATTGGATCTTAATTTCTGAATAACCCTCATATAATTAAGCATACAAACTCATGTAAAATGAATAATACAACATAATTAAGTGCTTTAATACAAATAGGAAAATATAAAGTTATTTTTCCAATTACTATCACTTATTAAACAATTCAATTCAAACAGAATAATTTGATAAACAATACCAGGTGAGATGAGTACAATTAATAAACAAGGAAAGAATTGGGCAAATCTGGTAAAGGATAGAGGACTGGATCTGTACCACCTAAAGGCACCAAGCGCACAGGAGTAAATGAAAACCATAGTGGAAACAGAAACCCAAGGTAGTGCATCCTGCTGGTTTTTTGAAATTTTCTTAGTGAAATAATGCAGCTACATGGAAGAAACCCACTCTCAACTGCTGTCATTGGTTCAATAGGGGATCCATGTATTTTTAAGCACAGAAACACTGGCAATGTGGGAAAAGTTTGGGAAAGCCCAACAAAATTATCTCCACATGCTGTGTACATGACAACCCACACTATCTGCCGTGGTTGGGTGGATATTGGGTTCAGGACAGCGGAGGAAGCAAACAAAGCTGCAAAGGTCAAAATAGTGATTGCCCTTCCTGATGATCAACGTTTAGTATTGATCAAATGCACATGTTGTACAGAATCCAAAGATATTTATAATTTTCAACTTTTTTACAACTACACTGGCGTGCAAAGTAGTCAAACATCATATCCAGGAAGGCTTGGAATCCCTTGAAGAAATCAAACAATTCAAAATGCAAAGATTCCAGCTGATGCCAACCCTTAGCACTGGGAAGGCAATTGCAATTATTTCCTTGAACCTGGAGATAGTGTAGGATATCACAAAAATCTCCCATATATGTCATGGAGACATCAAGTTAATTTTAGACCAGCTTATCATTTTAAGTGCTGAAGCACCCAAATGATAAGCCAAAATGCCAGAGGAACTGCTGCATGAACAACTGTTGTTAGAACGGGAATGAATTTCACCAATGAGTGCTCATGGGCCATAGATGTAAACAAGAACTTAGCAACAAACCAGGCAAACATGGCCCCAGGGCCTGTGGGTTATTGAAATAATTGAGTCAGAAAGAGTGGTTTGGATTTCGTCATAGCAAAAAATGGAATTGAGAAATGGGATTTTTAATGGAAATGTAAAAGTAGGAATTCAACTGTGCAATTTCCTCAGTGTGCTACGACTGATTAGATAAATGTCTAATTTTAGGGAATAGCTTAGAAAAGCTCAGGATTGGGGCCCTCAAAGTTTGACCTATACCAGTAAACTTTAAGCGAGGGGGAATGAAAATGAATCTAATTAGAATTTGCATTGAAAGAGTTGGCTGTGGGCCAAGTTGCTGCCAATCAGCCTCAAATTCCCAAATTGTGGCCTTACTTCTCTTTCAACGGTTAGTGCAAAAGTGTCTCACCCAATGGGCAATAGGAACCTCCCAGGGCCACCCCACATAGGGACAGTCTCAAGGTGTCAGGAATGGGTTTGGGGTAATTAACCTGCCCACACCCAGTCGCTTTGCGTCTGTTTGCCAAGTGAAATATTGAATGACAATCCTGATATGAGAGGGGAGGGTTCTGAGCTGGAGGCAACATTCAACGATGACCTGACACCATTGGTGAGTTTTGCCAAACTTCTGACATTGGACACAGTCATATTAAAAAAAACAAGCCAGTTGGACTTTGTTTCCAAAATTTTAGAGGCAGATTTAAAAGCAACAACATTTTTCAATGACCCAATGCTATTTGTGAGGTTTGTTGGGGATTTCATCCTGGACACATCCTTTTTGGAAGATACATGCCCATCAGGCTTTGTTCCCAATGTTTTTAAATCTGGTTTCAAACCTACAACTTCATTTCCCAGTGGCTTGATGCCGCTAGCAAGTGTAACAGAGGCTTTTACCCTTGATACTCCTTTTTTGAACATGTGCACCCATTGGGCTTCATTGCCATGGGTTTGAGGTTTTAAAATAATTCAGTGCAAATTTCTTCAATTAACTGTACTAATTTAGCAGAAAAGAATGTGGGGACAGGCGGTGAAATCTTCAGAGGGATGGCTGTTACCCAGCATTCGTCTATCACATGGGCGAGATCACCCTGCATGATGAAAGGGACAGCTGCCCTCTTAGGACCCTTTTTAGTGGGGAATGGGAATACTGCCCAATCCAGGCAGTGGGGACTCATCCCCAGACTTAAAAATTGCATCCTTTATTATAGATAGGAAAAAGTCCTAATTAATCTGCGCAACAGTGGATAGCGTGCTTCTCATATGCAACCACTGTCAGGCCTTTGGGCACAAGATTTATGCTTGTCCCATAAAAAAAGGCCCATGAGAAATGAATTATGTGAAGAAAAAATGAGCGAAGATGACTCAGAGTATGCCCAAATTACTGATACCACACAAGCATTCAACAGGGGAGAGATTTGAACAATATAGAATTATTAACCTGATTTCCTTGAAGGAACAAAAAATGGTCAAACAGGATTGTAAGTTGGCCACAGCCAAGGCAAAGTCCTCAGAGGAATCATCCATTTCACCCAAACAGATTCAGGAAGACATGGAAGAAGTTGCAAACATGAGCCAATCGAATCCCATAGAAAACTAAACAACCAATCCAAACAAAATGGGTTTGGCGAAACCCAATTTGGAAGTAAATGTGGCAAAACAGTGGTTTGGCACACACCCCAAAATTGTGGAGTATAGCCCAATTGGGAGTGAAAATCAACAGTGTAATGCGCAAAACAAAAATGTGGCCAATGAGAGCATGCAAGTGCACCACAATGATACATTGAAACCTAGAAAAGGCAAGAGAGGAGCAAAAAGCAGCGGTAATAAAAGTGGCAGAATACACCCCAGCACCTACTCATAATCATGCCACTTGCAGTAAGGACACAATGGTGAGTAATGAGGGCGAGGGAGTAGGGATAGGGTGCCATTCTAACTGCTCCTGAGATGCACCAGGAGTCTCAGTAGAGATAGGTATGCTGAACATAGCAAAACTCAAGGCCTTAACGTCCCAGGCTAAGAAGTTGAGTCTCCTGTGCAACCCACATGTGGACATCCTGGCGGTGCTGAAACTCACTGTCCTCAGGGAAAGGAGGAGGCATGGGAAAACATGCTCCTTTCAATAATAACGTTTTGGTCACAACACTGTGGGATAATATTACGTGAAAACCAAAAATATAAATTTATTAATAGGAAACGTTTTTGGATGGCTACATTCTAGCTGTTACCTTTTTATGGCACAAAGTGGTGCACACAATAGCCAGCGTGTATGCAGCAAACTGTGCAGCAGAACGCCAAGAGTTATCAGCTCTTACACAACTCCACCTCCCAGCAAAGACTTTTGTCATGGGAGACATGAACTGCTGGATTAACCCAGACATGGACCAATGGCCACACACAACAAAGACACAAGTGCAAGTGGAACTTTACGTGTTAAAGGCCACCTTGGGCCTATATGATCCATTACCTAAATGGTAACCCTCCTGCAGAACATGACATGCTCACATGTGCACAACGGTATACTTATTTCTATGAGTGTGAATAAATCTAATACTTACGCCACTAATTTTCCTACACCAAATTTATAAATTTAAGAATACAAAAATAAATTCTCTGACCACCAGCTAGTTTTGGTGTCCTTCACACAAAGGAAAATAATTTAAGCACCCATGTGGTACAGAATATGCACATAAAATTTATCTGACTCAGAAATTCAATCCTGGGTGGAGGAAATGTCCTCAACATGGGACTTTAAAACACCTTTCTGTTCATACCCGCTGATCACCTGGTAAATAAAAAACAATAAAACAGATAAACATACAAAATCAAGAAGGTAAAGGAAGATTCAGTAATCATTAAACACACCTTGGCCAAAATTAATCACCTGTAAAACAATGTCCCACACACAGGATACAGCCCTGGATGGGGACGTAAATGGGCAGAGTTTTCTGCACGTTTCTACACCTTGATATGTGAACTCCAACACTATGTTGGGGTTAATTATAGAGAAGTAAACCTGAAAGACGGAGAAACTTGTTTGATCTTTTTTTCTGTCGATTCATGCCTAAAAGAACACAGTTGCCTGCACACAGGTCCAACAACTGGATACATCCATAGCGGAAACACCAGAAGAAACCACAACAAAAGTACACAGGTTTTATACAAATTGCTATAAATCTGACCCGGTCAAACCAGAAAAAATCAAAAATTCCTTGCAAATGCACATATTGACACTGTGGTTCAAGCCAATAATTTAATTAATTTAATATTGTATGAGGATTTTATGGGAAGCAGTGTGCGGTGCATTATGAGGGAAATGACCTGTACTTGATGGTCTTCCCTATGAATTTTATAAAAAATATGTCACTAACATATCTAATATTCTTTTAGCTTCCATGAATAAGTGCATTATGAAAACATGCTTTCTACCTGGTGGCAAAGAAGAATACACTGTACTCTATCTAAAAAGGGATAGACTAAACCTATCCAACTTGCGCCCAATCTCCCTAACTAATACTGACACTAAAGTATTCACAACAATTATGGTCAAACGATTGGGGGAAATTGCAACTGATGTGATAACCCATCACAATATAGATTTTTCATAAGAAGATCCATATGGGACAATATTCATACAGTTACAAATGTCTGTCAATATAGAGCCTCTGGAGCGCTAGTCTTTTTAGATCAACAAAAGGCATATGAAAAAGTGAACTGGACCTTTTACAGGGCTTGCCTTCAAAATTCAAACTACCAAATAAGTTCATAAACTGGGTGATGTTGTTCACAGAGTCAGTCACCATGGCTGTGCGCGGAGCAGGTATTTTAACTAACCTAGTTTTTCCACAGAGGAGACTCAAACAAGGGGACCTTCTAAGCCCTCTATTATATAATTTTAGTCTTGATCTCCTAATACAGAATAAAAATGCCCCTATTAATGGAATCAATGTTATGGCCAACCACCTGTCAAAATGATGGCTTTTGTTAACGACTGTTTGGTGAATATATCCAACAACCAGGATGTTTTCATAATTGATAAAATACTACAAGAATACTCATCCATAAGCAATTCATCACTTAATAAAATTTGAAATTATACTCCTGGGGAAATATCAGACCCATTGAACGCCTTCCACCTTGGGTCAGCAGACCAATAAAACACCAAGACTCCTCATCAGATATAGGAGGCGAATATCATCAATTAAACCACTAAACTTCCCTTCACTACCAAGCTGGCAGCTGGATCTGTCCGCCACTTGGGAATATGTTTAGAGGCAGGGGGTTACACCAACACCATGATGGAAAATCAACTCAGATAAAATAATAAAACGCTTTGCCTCATTGCTTGGACATTAAACAGGTCAAACAGGATGAGATATGATACCCAATTCCATAATATTATCAATCATATGGTTTACGGCCCATAAAATGATTTTTCACCATCCTTTTTTAACACAATATATTCCTTAATAAAGGGATGGATTTGGTCCAACCATAATGCCCCTGTGCGCCTTGTGACTCTATTTGGTCCTAGGAGGAATGGAGATATGGGACTAACTAGTTACGTTGAGCAAGTGGCTCATATACTAGGATCCTAGATAGCTCAGGTGACTATACTTGACCTTCCGGACATACATTGGGCTAGAGTATCAAGTTTTAATTTTACACGAGCACTCCAATTAAGAAATCCAGATCATCCAAACTCATTGATTAAGTATCTTGCATCTCAAACCATTGCAAGACCGCATGGCACTCCTGTACACTTTAAACGAATACTTCTAGCCATGAGAAGAGCAGAGTGGAAGATCCATATATGTGGCCATATCAGTCACCAAGGTCGCCCAAAGCTAACTCACAGATAGGAAGTTAATAACCAAATAGTTACAGATAACATAATAAACCAAAATACGAATACCATTGCCAGGATTGATTACCTAGATCTTATGGTCATACCATGCAGCCTGAAGACCCAAAGAATGGTCTGGAGATACACACACCACTCACTACTACAACTCAGGATACAGGCATATGTATGGAGATGCATGCGGAGAGTGTATCACACAGCAGAATAATCAAACGCTGCCCACTATTCATGAATAATATCTGGCCAATATAGAAGATTAATACATTGCCTAGACAATGTCCAACATTGGTAGCTATCTGGAGAGAGGTCATGCGCCTATTCCGTCAAGACAATGGACAATCATTTAGTTTGGCTAGGAACATGTTTGCTCTCAACATGAAGTCACCTATCCATCCATCTTTATGGGCGTTAATAGTAGCAATAACACTATGGACAATCCATACTATAGTATTGGATTCATTTACAGGAGCATCGCCTACCCTCCAAGGAGTCATCAATCGTTTTCATTACCATCTATTAGAATATTTTCAAGCATGGTTTTTTGGAAACATGACCCCACGCAACAGAAGGATAATCAATTCATGGTTCCTCATATGGTTCCTAAATATTGACTCATTCCTTCACTCATGCTGCATCTAAGGATAAGTCAGCATATATCCCCCCTATCACCCTTAACTTGGTGGTCCTGGAGGCAATAGGAGGGGCCATGATCCCTTTGGGGTGCCCTTAATTATTCACAGTTTATTATAATTTTATACTCATTATAATGGAAGTGTACATCCCCTGGTCGACCTTCCCTGAATAAATACAAATAAAAATATAATTAGTCAAAAATATTTGATTTAATTAAAGCATATTTGAGATTAATTAATAGGTTTCTGTAAAAGTCAACCATTATAAGACAAAACATTTAACAATGACATATAAGAATAAAAAGAAACATTAGCTTAAATTAAAAATTAATCATTGATAATTGTTAAATTAATTGTAATATTAAAACCAGGAGAAAACTAAGAATAATTTTGTCAGCTATATCACTGTTTAAAATAAACAATAATTATATTATACTATAGTAGATCATATAAAAAATCAAAAATTACCTTGAAAATAATATTAGCAATTACTTAAATGTGATACCAGTTTATGGTGAAATAAAAATCTAAAAAATTACTACTTTATATTAGAGCAAAAAATATCAAAACTTACTTTGATAGTGTTATTAAATATAGATAATTACAATAGTTTATGCTGAAATCAAAATTATCAAGATTATAAAATATTAAGTAAGAAACAAAACTCATCTTATAGAGAAATTTAAAACTATTTCAGATGGATGCTGAAATATAAATCAATAAAATAACTACTTTAAACTTTTCTTTATGTTCAATCTCACTTCAGGTGAATTTTACAAGAAAAAAAGAGTTTATTTTACCAACGCCATCTGACTATGCCCATTTACTAAAAATGTCTTCAGATCTGCTGCCTGCTGTTCCAATGTGGGGTAGCGGTGCTCTACCACCTAGCGTTTTCCACCCTGCAGGCAAACGCATTTGCACAGGGTCAAATAGCCTGCCAAATTCTTCTGGCCATTTTGTCCCCCCATGGGACTTAGCACTCCACCTGGCGCAATCCACACTTCTTGCCCAGATCCTCTTGCCCTCCCTCACTCCACTATCCAATCTTGCCTATAAGTCAACTACAGGCATTTATTCTCATATGCTGACAAGGTTATTGAGTTTGCCACTACAGCATTTGCACCGGCTGTGTAATGGATGAGTTTGTCTCATTCATTACATTCTGACTCAGATTTGGATTTTCTGAATCTGAGTCAAACTGCTTTAAAAACATTTTTGGTTTGGTTGTTTCAGGCATTGGGTTGTGCCTCGCCCAAGCTGTATATTTGGCTTGTGTGAGCCTAATTGATGGATCAGGTGAGGTCCCCAATGCGCTGGCCTTATAAGGCGCGCGTGCCCATTCCAAAGCTCACTTCAGAAATTCTATGAGGGCCCTAGCATTCCCTTCCTGGGGAGCATTGTCAGTTGCTCCCCAGACAAGCTCCAGTTGACAGGCCCTTGGTTTTTATAATCCAAAATAAAAATAAAATGATGTTTTGGGGTTCGCATACCTCACATACCTGTGGTCTTTTTTGGGTGTTTTTGTTTTGAAGAGCTTTCGCGTGGTTGAATAGGACCAACCACACAGAGAACTTACATAGCCCACCAATGAGAGGTGAATTTTTGGATGCTTGTCAGTGCCCCAAGCCTCTCTCTACTTGGTTAGGTCATTTTGGTTGCTTGTTGGTGCACTAAAACAATATGTAAAACTATATGGCGGACAGAACTGGGGTGTTTCCATTCGTTACAGGCTGGCTTTATCAATTTCCACCCATTCAAGGGCTATTTTGACATAGGCTTCCCAGTAGAGGAGGATGCTGCAGCAGCGGTTTTAACTCCCCTTCTTTATGAAAATACCTCATCCCTACTACCCATACTCGCCTTCCTTCAGACACCAAATTGGCAAAGTCCTTTGCATCCCTCCCATCTCACTTTCCACCCCACATTTTATATGATCAGCTGATGGCAGGGCTTTTGGATTATGGGATACTGCCAAGCCTTGTCTTCACCATTCCTTCTGGTGCAGAGCGTCTTGCTGCACCTTGCGCCACTGCCACCAGTATCCCTCACCACCCTGCCATAGCCCAACAAATTCCCCCTGTGCTCATATTGCAGCAGCGCCTGAGCACTACTTTTGGGCTCAGGTGGATAATGGTCACCAAGTTTGTCTTCTCTGTTTTGGACTCAACCATTCAAAAAAATCCTGCCCCTGAGCCACTTCCTCTGGTGTGGCTTCTGAACCACATTCAGTGGAACCTGAATGGGGCATTTTGTTGCCCCCGCTTACTCAACGTTCTTGTTCAATGGGCCAGAGTGGAAAAATGGCCCCCACCAAATTAACCACCCTTAGCAACCCACCCAAATTTGCCCACACCAATCAGAGTCAGGAGTGGACCACCATTTACATCCAAGAAGCCTAAACAACTATTACCCACCCAAATTCGTCAACTACTATTCTTGTGAACCAAAATCCATTGGACCTATTGGCTGAGGTAGACGAATCAGGTAAAGTTAACATGAGTGAGGATTTCAGTGAACCTCTTGGCCAGTTTGATTATGGTTGGGCTTAATTTTCCCTTATGATTTTGACAAAAACCCATCCCCCAAATGTTTTGCTCCTAAACTTAATGCCACCCCCTACTAAAGTGACCATCAGCTCGCCTTAGCAGTGGTGGCCTCTCCCCATTGCCCCAACCTACACAAAGCAGTGGCCCAATCAGTGGCTCAATTTCAACTAAGGCTGACCACACTCTACTGCCCCCTGATTTCCTACAAAGCAGCCTGAAACAAAATCACTAGTTTATTCAATGATGCTGAAGATGCTGTCATGCTTGTTGCTAAACTATCAGATTTTGACCCATCTGCTAAAATCACCCATTAGCGTTTATCCAATTTTGCCCAACTCCCCAATGCCCACATTCAAGCTGAACATCACTTAGCAGAATTTGTTGAAGCTTTCTACCAAGCTTATCTCGATGATGAGGATGAGAACTCATTTTAGACTGCCATCCACCCACACTATGCTGATGCCCCAATGCCCTGGCTCTCCGCTTTAGTCCATTTCTACAATTATCATGATATTATTGTGAAGAGTATGTCTGCAGAAGAGCTGCTTGACCCCCCTCACTCCCTGCCATGGTGGGTCAGCATTTCTGCTTCCCACCTGGTTGTAGTTTTTTGTTTTTGGATTTATAATTCCGTTTATTTGTTCAGTTAGTTCTTTTGCTCTTTGCTCTTCAGTAATGTCCATCCCCTGGTCAGTGTACCTCATATGAATTTAAAATTTTAAATACTATTTTATATAAGATCAATTAAAATATCAAAACTTATCATGATAATATTAGTAAACATAGATAGCTAAAATGGTTTACTGAAATCAAAATCAATAAAATCACTAAAATATTATCAATTAAAAAGAAAAACTCACTTTAAAATATACTTGCAACCATTTTAGATAATTACAGATGATCATATTGTAAAAGGATCTAGTGAAAAATAAAATATAACTATCAAATAAAGCTTACCATGAAAAGATACTGATGAAAAAAAAACTCAGTTTAAAATATTGAAAACAGAATTCTATTAACTTTAATGAGTTAATAGCTAAAGGTTGTAAAAAATAAGCAAAACCACTTAAAATTTTCCTTAATATTTTAATAATAACTCTACAATTTTAATAATGTCATGCTGTGATCAAACATCTAGTAAAACTATCAATTATTATCTACTTTTTACTGTTAAACTAATAGATACAAATATTTAATGAATGTTTTCCTAAATAACCAAAGAATATTATAGTGCATACCTTTGCATTGAAATTATAATTGTGCAATTTAAGTGGGGAAATGGAAACTAACTATTTAGTGAATCTTTTTACAAGATAACCAAAAACTATTAAAGTGCTTACATTTGTGATGAAATTATAATTCTTCAATTTCTTTTGCAGGTTAAGTGTGGGTTTAATCATTAAGATGATCACTATTAAGAAATTTCTATATTTGATATGATATCTCAATGTATATCTAAAGTTGGATATAACTTACTTAAAGACGCAATATCTATCTATGCGTTATAATATTAATAAAAGCACCAAAGAGACAAATAACAGTATTAACACACTTTATTTTGTCAATGGAGCTTAAAAAATGTGATTAAATAGGTGAAATTCATGAGTAAGTTTATATAACTATAATAATTGAATCAACCAGATATTAATTGCTCAGTCATAATAATATACCAATTACCATTGAAAGCATATATGATTTTCACTTCTTATATAGAAAAAATTATTTTATTATAAAATGGCTGTAAAAATCCAGAAGCCTTTGCAGGAGTGCGCACAACACTCATTAAAGTTTATCACAATTGGATGAATTGTATAGGAATGCATACAACACAAGCAAACAAACTTTCATTTTTGTATATAGACTAGCTGTGCCCAGCATGCATTGCAATTCCTCTCTTTTAAGTAGGTACACATTTTCAAAGCAGACACATTTATATGTAAAATAGGGGATGATACACCAGTGGTATATTATGGGCATACTACCACTGCACCTCAAGTTCAATCCTAGTAGATGAACTTTGGGTAGGGGGCAATTTTGACTGTGTTGGCGTTGTGCACCAATGCCCCAAACCAAGATAGCAAATAGCAAGGCGATCTATGGAGTTCCTTACCTATCATACGCTGCATGTGGAGGTTTTCTTGATTTTATCCTCCTTTCCCATTAATTCAAATCCCCTTCATTGGTGCGGTATTGTCCTCAGGTTGGACCACCTTGAATAAAATTTACAAGTAAAAAATAAATGAAATTCAATAGTTTGTGCATTAAATTAAATTTTAAAAAGGTTTATTGAAGTACTTTGAGATATAAATATTTTTGGTCTTTCAATCTTCTGCAAAAACAAATAAATTTTCCAATTGTCCCATTAATGAGCATGCAACATATAATTGACCATGTGAAAAGTATAAATTTCCCAGATTTATTGCACACACTTGAAGCGATTAACCTTGTTCCTTGTTGATGATCATTGAGAATACAAAGCAAATGGAGAACTAAATCCATTTAAAATCAAATGGCGTGTTGGTTGGAATGATGGGAATATGTGAAATCAGCACATATTTTCATTTTGAATTGCTGTTGGGATTAACAGGAGCTGTTATAGATTAAATGAGAATTTAATAACAGATACGTTTCCATTCATTCCAGGAGATACTATTGTATTGGAATCTAATAATAGATACGTTACCATTCAATCCAGAAAATACTATTGCTTTGGAATCTACCAAAATTGCCACAAGCCTTGAATCCCAAAATGAGTTGATGAAGCTTAAACCTCTCCTAAATCTGCTGAGGTAATTTCTAAAAACCTTGCCAGTCAGGGATCCTCTAAGCCAGCCAAACCAATCAGGAACAATTGTGCCCATCAAATACTTTGCACTCCGCCATTTCACTTCAGGAAACCTGATATATAATGCAACCCCAAAACTCAACTATTTTATAAATAACTTTAATTCTAAAATAAGATGATCTTCGTTTTAGTCTAAAAGTTTTTCTTAGTTAAGTACTAGTGATTTTCCTATTAAAAATAATAAAATTTGCCTTAATTAAAGCTATGCTGACATAAGATTTCTTAGGGACTCCAATGTCTACTAGTCAATTATGCTGTGCTACTAGCAACTAATAGTTTCATAGCCTTCAAAGGTCCCAGACTTCAAAAATTTAGCAGAATCACAACACTTATGCTCCTTCAAGGTCCTTCTGATGCTAACTGATGAAAAAAGATCTTTAAGTAAACTAGCTCAGTAACCCTATTCCTACCGCCATGGAGGAGTATATGTGTTAAACAATATAACCTCTGCAGCTGAAAATTATGACACTTAAATAGGTGCCCTTGAGAAGCAACTACTAAAGATGGCTCATGAGGTATGGATGAGCATTGAGGAAAAATCCCTTGACAGTTATCTGACGTTAGTTTCATTATATATTCAAGTTGTTTACCTGTATGCCAAAGTGGCGTGCCAGACCACTAATATTGAAGATCTTCACCGCCTCTTAAGTACCAAAGCCCTACTTGAGCATGTTATTACAATCTATTCCAACCTTCAGGATGATATGGATAAGTCATGCCGCCAGGTCTTTGAGGCTATCCCTCAAAATGACTTTGGCACCAAGGAGTCAACTGAGGCTAGCCTTTTCCCTCATCCCACAATTATGTTCTCCCTAAATTCGTTGGGTATTTTAACCCAAATTTAAAAGATAAGTACATGAATGGAGCTAAAATAATCCAATCTTATCTGTATGTGTACAAAAATGTAATGGAGGGCACTGCAGATCAACAAAAGTGTCAGCAAATTCGTATCTCCTTTGATAGCAAGGCTTGGGAAAGCATGATGCCCTACTTCAAGTAGTGCAACCTGGGAGGAGTTTAAGAATACATCCTTAAAGAATTTGGCATTAACCTATCCCTGTATAACTGCAAATAGGAATTCATGTGAATCTACCTCAAGCATGGTGAAAACAACATGAAGTTTGGTTATTAGTTCTATCATGAAGCTCATGCTCTTGCATCCTATGATCAGGTTAGTTTGGATGACGCCATTGCCGCGGTCCTCTCTGCATATCAACATAATGAAACTTTATACTCTATTTCCACAACGCAAAGAGTTTTACAACTCCATGCTGGATATTAAAGAAACTATCAAGAATTGCCTGAGTGATAGATGCGTCAAGCGCCTAACAAGGGGAGTCAGGCCCCCTTTTATGCCATAATGCAGCCCCAGAGATCTAAACCTCACTGTGACCCTTGCGCCTATTGCAGGTACTTTGGTAAATAAGAAGCCACTTGTTGGAAGAGAAAGGCTGATGGGGCGGGAAAAGTTAAGTCAGTTTAAGGTGCAAGCCACCCTATACTGACAACCCTACACCTCAGATTTCAGCTGCTGTAGACATCCCTATTGAGTGATGTATCCTCTCCCACTGACATGGTAGATGTCGCTGATTCAATAATTCCCAATAAAAATCTAAATTCCTTACTTTGCTCCCTCTGGCCCTCTTCCACCAAGGAATTATATTTACTCAATACCCCATTTTGGTACTGAAGTTAACCAGGTTGAGGTAGTTTACTCATAAAATAAAGATCCAAGCCATATTTGATACTGGGTCGCCAGTTAATGTCATCTCCTCCTTATTGATGAATAAGATAAAAGTTTCTCAGACCAAAATCACACCGTGGATTATTGAAATGCAGGCCTACAGCAGAATTGAACCATGGGCGCTTACTCCGCCCTGCCTCTCCAGTTCATATTGCAAGTTGCAGGGCACCAGAAGTTGTGTTAGGGAATGACAATTACGACCTTCTTATTGGCACACAATTTCTTGTTATACATTATACCAAAATGAGTCATATGTTTTTTTCTCTGTCCTGTAATACCACATTTTTTGTGTTTATTACTCTCAAAATAAGGGAACCCCTAGGAGTCGTTTATTAGAACATCTAACCTTTTTTGAGCTTAGAGTATTGAGTCATTGGACTAAAAAAACCGTCATGCCTTAGAGCTGATGCTCAGTAGGCAATGGTCAATTTACTCCAATAAAAGGGTCATCCTCCTCCAAAAATTGCAAATGCTGATGGACATTGGAATATAAGTTACTATTCTGCCAGATCTTTTGTTGAGAATTAGTGCATACTCTAATCTGGCCATGTGCGAGCCTCTTACCTATCTGGGGCTGCTAGATCCTGCCTACCAAGATCCTTTAACCATATTACAGGCAAATTTCATGGATTGACCTATACAGATAACTTAAAACCAGCCTGTGGCATATGTTTTTGCCCTACTCGCTGACTGAGCTGAATCTGTTTATGGGTGTGGAAATTTGCGTGACATGGGATTAATGAGGAAACTACTATAGGATTTGTTTAATTGAAATTAGGTAACACTTTTCACCTCTGAGCACCATTGGCAAGCAGATGTGATTATTGTAAAGTATTCTAATATATTCTTGAAAGATGCTGATAATTTAGAATAATGAAAGAGGTGCAGCATAGAGTGCTTATGGGTGACTCACCCCCATTCCACACTTGGCCCTACCATAAGTCAAAGGTTGAGGAAGATCAGGTGGCAAAGGAATAAAGAAACTACTTAATGCTGGATTACTAAGCCTTCCCAAAGTCCATGGGCTTCGCTCTTGCTGCTTATATGCAAGAAAGGTGTGGGACATAGGATGTAATGGACCACTGCCGCTTAAATGCTTTTACGTGGAAAGACAGTTATCAGCTGCCAAAGACGATGATTTCTTACAACACTTGACTGGATCCCAATTCTTTTCGGCCATGGGTCTTCTATTGGCTTTTGGAAGATTGATATTGTGGTGGAAGATCAGGAGAAATGTGCCCTCATAGCAAGTGAGGGGTTATTTGAGTCTATGAGAATGCCACATGGACTCTGTAATGCCCCAGACACCTTCCAAATGGCGATGAATGGCCTGCTAGGCGACTTTAAGTTGTCACGTGTGTTAGTATACCTTGTTGATGTTACTGTACTCTCATTCACTTTGACCAACACCTTGCTCATTTGAAGGAAATATTCAAGTTGCTTTGCTCTGTTTCGCTTAAGCTAAAACCAGACAAATGGCAGTTCTTTTATACTGACATGGACTTCCTTGGCCATAAAGTTACCTAAGAAGGGATCTCACCATTGCCTGACAAAGTGGTCGCCATTAAGAAAATGGCTCAAACTTCGAGCTTACATGATATTCGGGTGTTCCTTGGGATGGTTAATTATTACAAACAGTTTATCCCTCAGTTTGCTGAGTATGCTAAACCAATGACTTATCTAATTCATAAGAAAATCCCGTCCCATTAGGAAGAGGCCCAGCAGAAATCTTTTGCCATTCTGAAGAAAGCCCTTGAAACTGCTCCTATCTTATTACATCCTGAGTTTGACAAACTATTTATCCTTTTCACTCATGCTAGCTATGAGGCTATTGGGTCATTCTGGCGCAGCTTGATGCCAATAAAGTTGATCATCACATGATGTTTCTTAGCAAAACTCTAACTTATGCGGAGAGAAATTACAGTGTCACTGAGCGCAAGTGCTTGGCGTTCTTGCTTGCTATTAAGCACTTACATCCCTTCATATACGGAAATTATTCTATAATGGTTATGAAACATGACTCCTTACGGTGGCTAAAGAAAATGAAAGACCCAGATGGATGGATGGTCTTCTGAGTCCTCAAACCTGAAGCTATGACTTCACCATTGTACATCAGGCGGGGATGATACACCAGAATTTGAGAGGATTGCCTTGGCTACCTATATTGACCCTCTACGCCGCCAAAGAAGACCAACTTTATAAAATTAATTGGGAAACCTAAGGAATGGAGTCAGGAGACCCCTGCGGTGCAGCAACGCCTAAAAAAATATGACTGAACGGAGCCAGGTTGAGGATAAACCGTTATATAAACATGATAGACCCTCTTGGTTCCTGTATGTCCAACCCTCTTCTAGAATGGAGGCTGTTCTTGAGGGACATTCAACTGTAGGGCATGAGGATGTTAGGAAAACCCACCAGTGGCTGTAATAGTAGTGTTATTGGGAAGGTATAATTGAGTCAATCTAAGATGTCATTTAATCTTATCTTACTTGTGCTAGGCAGAAACCTCCTAATCCGCTGTATCAACATCGTGTTGTGGGCCCTATCGCCCCATTTGCCTTTATCAGTCCACTACCTATGGCACTATACAGCCATCAGTATATCATACTGGCGATCAACCATTTCACTAAAATAGGTTGAGCCATTTCTGTTACCTCGCTCACTTCTAAAGCAACTGCATTATTCTTACTTAATCAGGTATTTACCTATCATGGTAGTCTGAAAGCACTGCTCTCTGATAATGGCACCAACTTTGTACCCCAGGTAGTCCTTGATCTTAATTTGCTGATTGGCACCTACCCCTCCTTTATTGCTCCCCACCATCCTGTACCAATTGGAACAGTGGAATGAGCGAATGGGACTCTAGTCGCCATCATTTGCAAGATGACTCAATCTGAACCATTAAGATGGAATAAATAACTTCTGGAAGCTCTTTTAGCATACTGCATGAGTTATCATTGGGTTGTCCAAATGTCGCCATTTAAAGCTCTATTTAGCTGTAAACCAGTTAACCTTAAGTGTATAACCTATATTAGAGACATCCTCCCTGTCAACAGCTGAACTCATAATTTGATGGCTGGCGGAAAAATTATTTTGGCTGCAAAATTTAGCTGCCAAGTCTATGGGGATAATAAGTAAATATGAGGTGGAATGAAGCAAAGCTCCAAAAATCTATGCCAGAGTACCAGCTAGGGGATCTGGTACTGTTTTACCACCACCAGCCAGGGGGCCTAGTCCATAAACTTGACACACTATGGCTAGGGCTTTACATAATAATATAATGTCAAGGCCTAGAGTTCTCCAAAAATTCTGTCAAGTCAAACTTTACCATAAATCAAGTACACACTAGGTTCCTTCAGACTTATGTACCTTCTCAGCAAGATCTTAAGGGAGCATTGTTGGAATTAGCAGGAGTTATGATAGATTAAATTAGACTTGAACGGCTGATACCTTGCCATACATTTCAGGAAACTATTGTGGTGAATCAAAAAATTGCCATAAGCCCTAAATCCTAAAATGAGCCAAAAAAATCTAAAACCTCTCATGATTCAGCTAAGATAATTTATAAAAGATTTTGCCATTCATGGATCATTAAAACCAGATGAACCAATTGGGAACAGTTTGTGCCCCAACAGATCATTTTCATTCCGCCATTTAAACTTTAGAAAACCCCAATATTTAATGCAACCCTGAACCTCAACTAAATTCTACAAATAAGGCTTATTCAAAAATAAAGGTATCCTCATTTTTACTTAAGTTGTTGCCTAGTGAGTATTTAAGATTTTCCGCTTAAAATAACAGAGGTTTGCCTTGGTTACAGCTATGCTGCCAAGAAATTGCCCTAGGGACTCCAAAGTCTAATAGGTGATTACGCTTGGCTATTAGAAGCTAATAATTGCATAGCCTTTGAAGGTCCTAGCCTTCAAAATCTCGATAAAAAACTCAACATATGCCATTTAGAATTGTTAAATGACATTTGTTACCAATTTTTGACACAAGGACTGGTTCCATTGAAAGAACATGGTAGATAGTGTTGCGCAAAAGGATTATTGGAGTGCTAATTTTGAGTGACAATAAGTGTGGTGGCACATCAGAAAGTTCCAATGAATTTAAAAACTCAAATTGGCCAAATTAAAATCTTATCTGCATTCAAGATGCAGTAAATTATTTTGTAGGTGACAGAATCACCTATAATTTATTCATGGATTGCATAATTGATTGCATTGACTTCAGTGTTTTTGTTGAAAAAAGCACATTACAAACCTATTGGTGTTTTTAGTAATTAGTGTAAATTTGGTAAAACCTTTTAAATTAATTGTTCATCAATGGAACAATGACGAAAATGTTCATTGGAAATTTGCTATATTTTATGTTGTCATCAATTGGTACTTTTTTATTACCAGTGTCCATTACCTGGTTTAAAATTATGGTTGACGCATTGCGCTGCAGATCTACATGTATATTGGTCTTTAATGTGAGGTTCTTAGCATGCCTACAAAGGTACAATGCTTTGAGGCACGCTTTGAGTTCATCAGCTGGTGAAGATTTTTGGTATGACTGGTAGAGTCTGTTAGAAGTCACTTGCTAATAAGAATGAGAGCTCCACTTAATGGTTTTGCATTTGCTTAAAAATATTAAAGAGTTCAATATAGCACATCGAGTGATTTCTTATGTGCTATTGTGCATTAATCTCAGAAAATTAGTTTGCAAGTTTGCAGCACTTTTGCCATACCAAAACCTTTTAAGATATCACATGTTTGAGCTTCAGAAAATTGGTTATTAAATGGCGATTTAAGTGCCATATGCACTGATATTCCACCATATAATCATGTAGCTGTAATACCTGACGAAGCAAGGGCCAAAGCAATTACAATTTTGAGAGCGGATCTTTGCTAGTAAATAAATTATAAGGAACGTTTCCTGTGCCACCAAGCGCATCAAGGAAATACAAACCACCTCTACCATTTGCCACACATTTGTAATTTTGTTTAAGCCAATTTTTGATCTGAATCTAAGAGTTGTTTATTTGCTTCAAAAAATGCATGTAAGTCATCAGCTTGAATTATTGTTCTCCTAATAACTCTTGATCATAAAGGCCATAAGAAAAACTTTGTAGTGCAACCATGCCAAGTTGAATGAGTGTTTTATTGTTGATAATTAATCCTGTCTTCAATTTCTCTCAGAGCTTCGTTGAAAATGTTTCAAAAATGGAATGGTTTATCATTGCTAATAGTACAATATGTTGCAAGATGTCTTCACTCAAGTCCTCTCTGAATTTTTCTACATACCATTAGGGTTGGATGATAATCATGTGGTCAAAATGATAGAAAATAGTGTTTGTATAATTGTGGATGACTTCTGACAGAGGAATCCATCAGTGTAAATTCCCAATGTTGGTTATTTTCAAGTAATTATGTTTTTGGCAAGCCTCTCTATATGTCTGACATTCTAAGCCATCTATTGTTCTCAAATTTTCAGATGAATTTGGACCTTTGATACTAATCAGCAGCATTCTCAGATAATAGCATTTGACATTATTTGGATGTACCGTGTAATATGGCCCAATGCGTCAGATGATAACCTATTTTGATAGCCTTCAACTTGCATGCCTTGTTTACATCATTGTAATTTTTTGATGTGGCATTCCATGTATAGTTCTTTGGTACATCTAATAATAATAATTATTTATCAAATACATACTCTTTGCACAGTGCAAAAATGCCGTCAATGCTGTGTGTGCTGGTGCAGAAGCAACAATTTTGTGCATTCTCTTCTGTGAAATAGACTTTTTGTCCATTATCAAGATGAACACTAAGAGTAACAACTTTGGGATGATGATTTGTATTGGGAAACTCAAAATGTGCCACACAGCCTCATTGTTGCTGATATAATGACTTGTCTGTAATTGAATAATCTTATCCATTCACACATAAGGATTATCAACACTAAATAAAGACATATTGCTGCCCTTGTTGACGTTTTTTTATATGTACTTAATAATTTTTCCAGAATTGCTATATACCACATTAATATTCTCTTTATAATTTTTGATAACAAAGGGGATTATGACACAATCCATCTGTTGTCAATTTCTAATATCAGCATTTATCATTATAGTGCAGCTGTACAACCTCTATCATCTAGTTTACAGCGTCTGTAATGAGGATAGCCATTATCACCAGTGCAAATTTCATGATTTAACTCTCTGAGATACTTTTTTGTGCATTTGTTGTCTGCCATAAACAGTGATTGTGGTTTCATAGCACCACATGGTCCATGCACCATATTTTATAGACAATATCAAACAGTAATGGATCTTATTCAAAATCTAGTATTTCTGCAAAAATGGCATCATCAATTTTCGCTGAAAATATTTCATTTTGAGCCATATATGAATGTGATCAAGAGTGAAACCTCTCTTTTACCATTCAATGGAATACGTCCAGCATTGAGTTTCACTATAAATGAGGCGCTTCACAATCAAATACATCACATTTTGTAAGTTTCTGCTTAAAAATTTGCGCAGTCAAATCATGTCAATCAGATGGCTTGACTAGGCGATAGAAGCTCCAAATTTCGTCCTATGTAGGGTGCATGTGAATGTGTAAAAAGTCAGGATATCCCTATGAACGCACATATTATGGCATCTCATGTTTATTCATGCATATGTCATGTACTGCTAGTAAATGTTGCTGGAAGTATGATTTTTTGCTAATGTAACCTATGTTTCCATCATAGGCAATTGCATTTTGTAAATGAATATACTCCTATGAGTGCAACGAAAATTGATTTAAATAAATGAAGTGGAGACGTTCATATTTAATTTTTGCATACATGTCTACCACATATTGGTGAAACAGTCAATGGCATTGCAGAATAAGCTTTGTTCCATTTTGAGGTATCATTATGCAGTTTAAATAATTAATTGCTAATACTTTTTTGATTTGTTATTAAAACTTTGAAGCTGTTAGTGACTCAATTGAGCACTAATTTGATAAAGTTTGGGATTTGTTTCCTCTTATTTAACAATACCCGCTTCAGTTTTCTTGTTCAACTGCGCAGGTTCCTTGTATGTGCGTTGTTTGATTTGTTGATATTACTAGACTATAATGGGATGTAGTATAAAGACTATTACTCTAGTTGAGCTTCTGATAGCTAATATAGTTGTTAGGGCCAACGCTAACCTGGTGTTTGTTCTAGTCTTGATTTCAACTGGAATTGTAGGGACTTCTTCCCTATTTTGTCTGGTAGAACTTAACCTAAGATAAGGTTCAGAAGTTCTTCCTCTTTCTCATCTCACAGAGTCCACGGAGATAGTAATAATATAGACAAAGGATCTTCTTTTCCTTCAAAAACTCTAATCATGAAAGCAAAAACAGTCTAATTATAAAAAAATATATGAACTTACTATTATATCTTCTTTATCATAAAAAACCAAGGGGAATTAATAAGGAATTCAGCGCACAATTCTTCAATTAATGCCCAAATTGGAATGGCAGCCGTCGCTGATGAATCACCCTCCAGGGTCATGCAAAACGATGATCTTACTCATTGAATTAATTGGGTTCTCTCCCCTACTTGCACGCTACCACTTATGAGTTGAAACAAAAAATGGGTCCCAACGTCATCGCTCAACTCCCATCAAAGTAACCTTATATGGTAGCAACCTGATTAGGTAATGGGACTCTTAACCTTATACAGCAGATTGCAATCCAGAAAGGATTAACATGAAGGTTGCTCTGCGACAGGCGGTATTACTGGCAGCAACTCATAAACCCCTTAGTTTATTGGCAAATGTTGATATTTTGAGGAAAAACTCCAACCCACCCGTTATTGTCAAGGCCCCAAAGACCCCAGCGAATTAATAGTCCATTAAAGCCAAAAGTAAAACTAAAAAAGGAAAGGAGATAGGTGTTAGGCAAACGGCAAGTTATTCTTAAGCCAACTTGCCATTTTAAGTGCTGAAGCACCCAAACGGCAAACCTGAATGCCAGTGGCACTGCTGCTAGTATGAAGGTTATGGGACTAGGAAGGGGCTCTGCCATTTAGTACTCATGGCCATAATTATGTATAAACATAAGCAAAATACCAGGTGAACATGACCATAAACCCTGGGGATTGGTTAATACAGGTGGAAAGGGCGGTTTAGTTTTTAAGCATAAGAACTAGAATTGGGTAAAGGGTTTTTATTGTAAAGATAGATAAAATAAAATTGACCAACAATTTTCTCAGTGCAATGCAACTGATTATATAGTGTTCAATTGGTAGTGGGTCAAAGCAGGAATTGGATCCTTTAAATTTGACCTAACCCAGCGAATTTTGGGGAGAAGGCGGATATTTTTTATTGAAATTGACATCAAAGGATTTGGCAGCAGGATGAGTCACTATCAGTTTGTCTGCAAACACCTGGACCAATGCTAAACTGCATTTATGTCAGTTGGCATGACGGCGTCTGGCCTGACGAGCAACAGGAATTCCCCAGGGCCACAACATATAGGGGCAGTCTCAATTGGTTGGAAATGGAATCAGGATGGACAACCCGCCTGTGACTGGCCACTGGGGCGTTTGTTCAGCAAATGAGTTGTGTCAGGTGCAACTTCTGATTCTTAAACTAGGGGTCCAAATTATTGGTGACAATCCCCATCAATTTTGAAGGGAGTTTGGCAGCGGCAATCATATCACTTGTTGGCTCAATGTCATCTGCAATTTTGGCCAATAATTCTCTTATTGTCTCTTTCCAAATATTGGTTTATCAATCATCAGGCTTTATTTCTGTTGGTTTCAGACCATTAATCTTTGATTTGGTAAACTTGATGCAGATTTCCTTATTTGGCAGGCCAGTTTGGCAGAAGTGATTGCAGGAACTGGGGTAGGAATCTTTAGAGAGAGTGCTGTTACCCAGCGCTTGTCTACCATGTGAGCGAGATCGCCCTGGTTGACAAGGGGTACAGCCACCCTCTTTGGACCCTTCTTGTTCAGGAATGGGAAGATCGCCCAATCTATTAAAAAGGGACGTTCCCCTGGACTTACATCACCCTTTCCTTTTGCCAAAGGAGGGGCACCACCGCTGGAAAACTGCGTAAGGGCTAGATTTTTGTGTGCCTTGGGCAACTTGAACACCATCAAGGTAGCAACTTTTTTTTTTGGGGGATGGGGGCATCTGAATGGGACTCGTTAAATGCTTAACCAGTTCCATACAAACTGCGCAATCATGGGCCTTGACCCAACTGTTTCATAGGCCAGATAACACTTCCAGGTGATGAAATACTGAAATGTCCTCCATGATTTGTGGGACGCTAAGGTGTTTTCCTCCTTGGCTTCTTCCACATCCTCAATTACTAATGGCTCAGGATTTGCGAGAATGGTCCCCTTGAATGGGGACAACTGAGATACTTGGAGACTGGGTGCTGTTTCCAATGAGCTGGCAGCTTTAACTGGAAAGTACCGTTGCCCAAGTCTTACTCCACCAAGTTGGGATCTTAACGCTTGCTTGCAAACTTCTGGGAAGGTACCTGCATCCACAAATGGTGCGTATCTAGAATAACATGTGAGCCAACCACTATATTTTGCTAGAGAGCCATTTTAAATCCGCAAACTGCTTGTAATCATTAATAGCTTTTGTGAGATGCTCCCGCACTAAGGACTGGGTAGACAAAATGTGCTCAACGTGATCAGCAGCAGCAGGGACCTCTGGAAGCAGACAGGGACCTACCAAAAATGAGGGATTATACCCCAACGTCGCTTCATAGGAAAACCTCGTAGAAGTGTGAGTTCCATTATTATAGGCAAATTGAGTGAGGGGGAGGTTGTTGGCCCAGGTATCCTGTGTGGCCACCATATAGCAACGCAAATACTGTTCCAAAATTTGGGTAATTCACTCAGTTTGTCCATCAGACTGGAGATGATATGCTGTGGAACAGCAGGGGGTGATCTTTAAGATGGATAAAAGCTCATTACTGAAACGCACTGTAAACTGGGGTTCACGGTCACTGATGATCTCCTATGGGAGACCAAATATAGAAAACACATGATGTACGAGGAGATGAGTGGTTTCTTCTAACATAATCGCAGAAGAGCATGGAATAAATAAGAAAAATTTAGTAAACTGATTGACTACCACCAGCACCGCCGTGAATCCATTAGAACAGGAAAGATCAAACATAAAATCCACAGGCACCAATGTCCATGGACTCTCCACCTGTTGTAAAGGATGAAAAAGACCCTTCCTTTCTGTTTAATCTAACTTGGTTCATGTGAAAGTAACACAATCGGCGATCCAAGATGGTACTTCATTTGATAAACCCGTAGAATTAAAAGTCCATTTGATCAACTTGGTATATTTCTTATTACCCATATAGCTGATTTTGAGAGAGTCGTGATGTGCCCATAACACTTCAGCTTTGAAGAGAGGGGGACCTAAACCCATGACTGAAAATAAATGAGACTCTCCACCAGGGAATACAAGGAATGCTTGTGAGTTTGAAGGGACAATTGGTCTACTAACTCCACTCCTTTGGGGCAGGTCATTTGAGCTGCTAAAACTTGTGAAATAAGAGGAGCATCGGGAGCTAAGTCTACTGACGTGACTACAGACGGTGCAATAGATAAAATTTGGGCGGTGGGAATCATGGTAACCAGGTCCACTTCATCTGAGTCCATGGGGCAATGAGCCAGGTTGCAGCTAAGGAAATCAGGACTCACATTTAACGCACATTTCACAAATTCATATTTATCATTAAATCTAAATAAATCCAAATAGGTATGAGCCAGCCTATGTGCTAATTTTTGTGGTTTATGGAAATAAAGGAAAGCTTGGTGATCCGTACGCACAGTTAATTCATGATGGGAACCCTGTAACAGATACCGCCAATGAGTCAACACCCATGTTATAGCTGCCAATTCATTGTAATAGATGGCCCTAGATTGCTCAGTAGAGGAAATTTTTGGGAAAAGTAGGCGACCAGATGTTCAAAGCCATTGTGCTCCTGGAACAGAACTGCCCAACTGCTACTGATGAAGCATTGCATGCAATAATATATGGTTTGGAGGGGTCCGCATGTTTTATGATGGGGGAGATAAGAACACCTCTTTAATTGACTCAAACGCCTGCTGGCACTTAGGTCCAATGAAAAGGTACATTATTACCCATGAGTGGGTAAAACGGAGCAGCTACCTGAGAAAGGGCTGGGGAAAGTTTTTTCAGGAAAATAATGGTGCCCAAGAAACTTCTTAGTTGTTTTTGGGTTGTTGGAGTTGGCCATTTGTGAATGGCGTCTAACTTTTTGGGGTGGAATCGCATAACCATCTTTTAGGACCAAGTTCCCAAGAAAGGTAACTTCCTCCTTATAAAACTCACATTTTGAAGAATTGGCAAACAGGCCCGCCTTGTTTAAAGCAGCCACAACCTCTTCCAAGTCTTTTGTGTGTTGTTCAGGAGTTGGGGGAGTGAACCAAGATGTCATCAATATATGAAACCGTGCAAGTAAACTGGAGGTCGCCCAGCACAATATTGATTATTTTTGGAATGTGGCTGGGGTGTTATTCAACCTGAAGGGCATTATGTGGAATTGAAAACTACTCATTTTTTATGATTTGTGGTTAGCCATTCTTGACTTTCCATTAACCATATTTGGTTGAAGGCATTAAAGAGATCAAGCTTGGAGAACAAACAAGACTTAGTGATCGCTTGACTGATAGTTTCCTCCAGGGACAAAAGGCAGGTATCGCTCAATGTAATTTTATTTAGGTGTCCATAATCAACGCAGGGATGAAGGGAACCATCGGCCTTCTTGGCAAAAACGCTGGGAGAGGCGATTGGTGACAGCTTTTTAAATAACCACCCTTTCTTGAGCATATTGTCTAACCAAGTGTTAAGTGTAACCTCCTCCTCCGCTGTGTGTGGATAAAAGAGACAGTTGATATTCACCAAATGTACTGTCATTCGGAATCCTAAGTCAAATTTGGTGTGAAAGGGTAGATGGTCCGCCTTCTCAGAATTAAAGGTACTTTGGTAGCGCATCAATTCTTTGGAAAAGTCAGATGGAAGGCCTGCAGGGGAAATGAGGAAATTAATGGAGCTGCGGCCTTGAGTTTTCTTAAGTGTATTGACTAAAGGAAATTCTCCCTCCGTTTTATTACTAACAAATGACAATATATTTGACTCCAAGTGAGTTATGAATGTTGTCAGTGCCACCATCTGACCCCCAAGTTAACGGAAACACCAATTTTGGCATTTCTGAGAACGGATTGAAAAAATAAACTGATGTAACAAAAAAGGTACCAGCTAATGGATTAGATATGAGGTCTGGGAGGCTGATTAAACAACCATCACTGAAGGACCTAGCACCAGGTCATGCTCTAATTGTTGGGCTAGCTCAACACTCATAAAATTACCCACAGCTCCTGTATCCACCAAAGCCTCAAAGGAGACATGGTGGGACCTAATACTAATCTTCTTTGGCAATAAAAAGTAAGCGAGATTCTCTTTATTGGCAGCTGTAGTTCAATCTATAGATACGGAAGAGATGGTACTAGTATTGAGTGAAACTACTAGGTTCATAGCAGGAGTAAACCCTCCATAAGTCAGAATGCCAGAACATACTGACATGGGCACAATGGCTGCGGCAACTATGGGATGTGGTTCAGATAATTCAAGAGGTACTAGGCTATCATGGCCATAGTAAACTTTCTTCATAGCCTGATTCATATGAGAAAAAAGACAATTGCTACGCCCATTATAATGAGAAAGGCGGAAATAGTTAGGAATGATGGTTGGTCTATTATGTCAGGCAAACAGAAAGTTATTTTTAGATCATCCTGCCAGTTTGTTTACTGAAGCACCCAAACAGCAAACCCAAATGCCAGTGGCACTGCTGCTGGTATGAAGGTTATGGGACTAGGAAGGAATTCTACAATTGAGTATCCATGAGCCATAATCATGTATAGACACCTAGCAAAATACCAGGTGAACATGGCCATAAACTCTGAGGATTGGTTAATACAGGTGGAAAGGGTGGTTTAGTTTTAAGCATAAGAGCTAGAATTGGGTAAAGGGTTTTTATTGTAAAGATAGATAAAATAAAATTGACCAACAATTTTCTCAGTGCAATGCAACTGATTAAATAGTGTTCAATTGGTAGTGGGTCAAAGCAGGAATTGGGTCCTTTAAATTTGACCAAACCCAGCGAATTTTGGGGAGAAAGCGGATATTTTTAATTGGAATTGACATCAAAGGATTTGGCAGCAGGCTGAGTCACTATCAGTTTGTCTGCAAACACCTGGACCAATGCTAAACTGCATTTATGTCAGTTGGCATGACGGCGTCTGGCCTGACGAGCAACAGGAATTCCTCAGAGCCACAACATATAGGGGCAGTCTCAATTGGTTGGAAATGGAATCAGGATGGACAACCCGCCTGTGACTGGCCACTGAGGCGTTTGTTCAGCCAAATGAGTTGTGTCAGGTGCAACTTCTTATTAAACTAGGGGCCCAAATTATTGGTGACAATCCCCATCAATTTTGATAGGAATTTGGCAGCGGCAATCATATCACTTGATGGCTTGATGTAATCCAGGATTCCAGCCAATAATTCTCTCATTGTCTCTTTTCAAATATTGGTATTCGATTATTGTGCTTTATTCCCATTGATTTGGACCTTTCATCTTCAATTTGTTAATCTCGATGCAAATTTCCTCAATTTTGCAGACCATTTTAGCAGAGGTGAGCACAGGTACTGGGGGAGGAACCTTTGGAGGGGGTTCTGTTACCCAGCGCTTGTCTATTGCGTGAGTGAGATCGACCTGGGTGATGAGGGTACAGCCACCCTCGTTGGACCCTTCTTGTTCAGGAATAAGAAAATCGCCTGATCTACGCAAAGGGGACGTTCCCTGGACTTACAATAGGTGAGAAATAAAAATTTTATTGAAATAAGCCTCAAGATATCTATAGGACCTTGAGGCTAGAATCAGATTGGGAAATGGAAATCTTGGAGTCAGTTACTTAATGAGTTAAAAAAATAATTCAAGGGGAGTGAGACCATCCTTGGCATAATTTGCCGGTGGTCTCAAAAGGGTAGCTTGATTGGGGCATGAGTGCTGAAAGGGATTTTGCTGCAATCCAATTTTAGTTTTGACATCCTTGGCATTAGTCACCAGTGTCAAATTTAAATTTAAATATAATTTAATTATATTGGGGTCAATCCCTAAAACTTTGTATTCTCTAACCCAAGTTAATGGGGAGCCCAATCTGGCATCCACCAATATGTGGGTCATGACCCCTATTCAGGCTTCCCCCAATAAAGGGAGAATCTCAACATAGCCCCTCCAAGCTTCAACTAGGGGTCAGAGCCAAGGAGGGGCTATTGGCATAGAACTGGCATTATGATTGGCACCTGGCATCGGTGCAGGGGCCAGCATTGGGAGGAGGTTCTGGAATTGGGGTTGACACCTGGCATTGGCGCTGGGGCAAGCATTGGTGTAAGGCCTATCATCAGGAGGAGATCCCAGCATCAGGGTGACACCTGGCATTGGTTCTGGGACTGAGTTTAGCGCGGGGCTGGCATTGGGGATGACACCCTGGTAACCTGGGCTTGGCAGCCCAAGATAGTTTTGGGGCATTAGCCAACCTCATCCTGGTTTGCCCTCTTGGGTCAGAGGCCAGAAATCCTCTTCTCCTTCCAATTTTAGTTGTCACTAAGAACTCAGGGGCAAAAAGAGAAATTAATTAATAAATCAATAAAGGCAGATAAAACTTTAAGGTCAACGTTTGTATGGCTTGAGAATTTCTGAATTTAGTAATATGTGATTTTAGCCTATTGAAGCTCTAAAAACTTGTTTCCTTTAGGCTAAACGCTGAATGGGGGATTTCTTTGGGGTAAGACGTACCTGTGGGGGTAATGAATTAATATATTCTAGACAATCCCCTTTAGCTAAAAATATTGCACCTTGGGAGACCCCTGTCACGCCTATAAAAGGGGTGGTCCCACTTAGGTAATTGAAGGGACTAGATGTGGCTGGAGGCAAATCCTTCGATGGGTGCCCCAGAATAGGCCACAAGTTTGGAGGAATCTGATTTCCCACCTTGGTTTTATTTGCCCGATTAGGATATAAAAATTTGTTGCCCCAATTCGTGGGGTTCCACCAAGAATTAACCAAGGTCTTTTGGCCAAGAAAATCGTTGTTAAATCCAATAATTTTAGTATCGTGGACTTGTAAATGTCTGACATTGCCTCTATTTGGCCTAGATTTACCCACAACATTCTTACTCTGAAGCCTAGGAGGCAAATGTCTGACAGCAACTAAACCTTATTGGCTTCTTACAAATCAACTAAGTATTTGTTAATGAAATTGACACCCTAATTAGATGTTTATTGTCAGGGAACATCCCCATTGAACTACTCAATATTCTGGCAGATTGTAATCCAGCAGATCAATAAATATTCGTTGGAATGTTTCTCTAACCAATAGTTATTGTATATACAATCAATAACTTCAACATCCATTAGTGGGATGATCCCTTGTGGACCAGCAGATGATTATAATTGTTATAGCTGGGTAATGTGGGCAAAAATACCAACAGTTGTTCCCCTGTAAGAAGAAAATAAATCAGAGATAAGACAAATATAAAATAAAAATAAATTTGATTTACAAATGTTTAAAGGGTGATTTTTTCATATGATGCAATGCATTGAATTAAAAATAGATACAATTACTTGTAGCTGGAGAATGTTTAGCCTAACATCGATGAATCCCCCCCCCTTGGGTTGGGACCATCTAGTACTAAAAAAAAAAAAGAGAATGTTTAGCCTAGCAGGGTAATTCCTGATTCCACTCTAGTGAAGGTTTTGCTCAACACATATTTGAAACCTGTACTGGTTATAAAAAATCACAGTGTGGTATATGTGTCCTAAGGTTGACCCGCCTTGATTACTTTTACTTGTAGCTGGATTAGTTTACATAAATTTGAAGTGATATCTTACCTCCCCCTCCCAAAATCTTATGTGATACTGCAATGCATCATATGATCAATGTTCTTCAATGACAAGTACTAATGTGCTAAATTGTGACTAAAGAATCACATCACGCATATTACATTCTTCTCCAACTATAACAATTGCTACTTCATTGATGGTAGGTGAAAATAGCGTCTGGCATGCTGTCCAACCTGTGTTTTGTCAGCTCTTATATGGATTGTGTAATTATCCACTGGTAAGTTATCAATTGATGCTTTGAACAATTTTATCAGGGCGTTATGTTGGTGCAAAAATTGGGAAAAGTTGATATTTTATGACTTTTGGTGCCTGGAATCACATTGCATCGCTGATTAAATTGCACAGTCATCACTCATGAAATAGATTTATAGAAATTAAGTTCAGCGTCAGAAACTGATAGAAGTGATCCTACGGGATGATATATTTGCCCTTGAATTTTAAAGTTAGCATGTATTGGTCTTGGAACAAATTATCAGCTCTAAAGATGTCATATGGGATGCTGAATTGTATTTGTGAATGTTTTAAAAAAAGTTCTTTAAATCAGACGAATTCCTAAAAAGCAATGACAACAAAGGTTCAGGTGGTGGATGCAAAGTTGGAAGTCTGACTTTGCCAATTTGCACAGCACATTTCTAGTGCTTCATTGTTAAACTTTTATGCACCACAATCCCACACAACTTATCCATTTTACCCATGTCTTTACTTGTATGCAGACTGTATTCCTAATTTTCATTATACTGGAATGCACTAAGATTCATGTCAACATGTGCAGTTTGTTGAATTCAAGTACAACATAAACCTCTGCTTCAACTCTTACTATTTAGTGCTTTTCTGATTCCAATGCATTCAATCAATTAGCTTGTAAACGTTCTGCTACAACTCTTACTGTTCATTAATCTTTTGATTCTAATGCACGCAAATTGAGTAGCTCATAAACGTACTGCTTTAGCTCTTACTGTTTTCTGCTCTTCTGATTCTAATGCACAAAATTAAGTAGTTCATAAAAGTTCTTCAATAATTCTTGCTTATCATTCCTCACTTGTTTATGAAGTTCATAATCACTTTTTGTTTTGTGTTCCATTGATAGATCTACCAATTGATGTAGGTTTAGAAAGCATGATTACTTTCACAGAGAAAGCAATAACAACTGCAAGTAAAGCAACACTATTGTTAATTAAATCATAATAAATATACTAGTGGAGTTACCTGGCGTTGCTTAGGTTTATAGTTATCAATAGATAATTTTGAACTGCTTGATTTAGGTTTTAATTTTAGATACAAAATACCGCTTACTCACTACCTTTAAAACATATTAAATTGATTAATCACTAAACGTTTACCCAATACAATGTAGAATTTCTAAATTAATTAAATCAACTAACCACAAAACAAAAATCAATTGAATGTAATAAACAAAAAAATTTTACCAACTAATGTGACAAAATAAAAAATCTAGTTTTTTCCAAATCAACCAAGATTCACCAAAATGGCTAAATTTAATTTAAATATAGATCAATAAAAACCACCAACCACTTACCCAAAACCATAAGATCTATTTAATTGACTAAAAGGCCTCAACCACTCAAAAAATTAATTAAACCTATCAAATTGCTTAAAACATCAATCACTTACACCAAAACCAATTAATGTATTTAGAACAAAAACTAAAAAACCAACTTCTTACCTAAAACCTATGAATAATACTGGATTTATTTTAAGATTACCAAAAGATCAACTGAGATAATATACAATTTCATTAGAATCTCAAAATATTTTAAATCTCATAATTGATTATTATCTTTATTTTTTTAAAATAGCCTATTAAGCTAATTTGAGAAAACGTGACCAGAGATGATGCACTCAAGTATAGGGGAGGCAAAAAGGGAAATAAATCATAACTTTCAGACTGGGTGGAATCATAAAGATGCCTATCCAACTATGGCAGAAGATGAGGAGGATTGGATACCTCCTCAGCAAAAAGATCTCACAGAATATGTGAGTCATGGAAGAGAGCAAAGGTGTGAGGGCTTTGATGTTCTGGGGCTCAAATTTGTTTTATGGTGGGTTGTCATGGATCAGTAAGGTAATGAACATCAAGTTTAAAATTCTGGAAAGGTTGTGTTTTTCCTGGATGTGGACATCAGTGAAGGAGGCAAATGTGGTGAGACCTGAGTGCATTATTTTTTATTTTAGGGTAAATTTTGCTGTCATAGCCATGGCGCAGATCATGATAGTTGCTTTTCGGTGAATTATAAGTTTTTTGCACTTGGCAATGACAGAGAATTCAGGAGGGAAGGTGGGGGCACACTATTGGCTAAGGTGGAGGATTTTGTGACCACCTTTAGTAGTAGGCAATATTCAGATGAGGCCACCGCCATCATCATAAGCTGTTGGTAACTTTGGTATTGGACTGGCGGTGCATGGCATTGGCATGTAAAGGCGAGGAGAGAATGAAAATACCCCACAATATTACCTTTCCCAAAAATTATAAAATACTACTAACCATTTGACCAAACACAATAAAACCTATTGAATCGACATAAAACCACCAGCAACTTACCAAAACCATTTAACTTATCAAATCAACCAATCACTAACCGCTTACTATAACAATTAGCTTGATAATTTTACAAAATGACTACCAATTACTTGGAAAAGCTAATGAAACTATTAAATTAATTAAGTATCATACTGTTCAACTGAAGCAATATATCAAATAACAATAACACATATGTTTTTCACTTCTTACATATAAAGCCTATATACCTTACTATAAAAGAATGGCTGTAAAAACTCAAAAACATTTTGTGGGTATGTGCACAACGACTCAGTTAAGTTTACATCATGTTTGGATGGATGGTATAAGAACTTCAGAAAACAAACATACAAATATTCAAATTTATATTACGTTATATTATATTGCTTTTCTTTATCCTAAGCGTCAAATTTATAGAGCTAAGGAAGATTCAAGTTTTATTCAAATATTCAATAATCAGAACAGAAGAAAAAGATGCATAAATTCAATCAGAAGTCCTGGGCAAACATTGCAAAAGGTGGTAACTCCACCAACTTGTCATTCACCAAGGGCATCAAATGCCCTCACAAGAGGCTCCGGGTATGCCATGTGAACCAAACCATATGAAAAATGCAAGCCCCTACAGAAGGGTACTTGATAATGCTACACCAGCATATAATTTACAATAAAATATGCCATTTACTTCCCTCAACCCTTGTTAATTATGGGTTAGAGTAACTTTAAAGTTGAGCTCCCAGAGATCTTGTTGACAATTACCAAAAAGAAAATTTTATTTTTAAAAATTCTGTCTTTATTAAGCAAGATATTTGTCAAGAATTTGATGACATTGGCTTTGCCACAGCGGAGCAGTTGGATGCCAAGGTAAAGGTCATTATTGAGGTAAGTGTTAAAGGTGTGTCCCACCACGTCAAGGTACACTGTACCCGCTGGAATAAGGATAATGACCTCTTCATCTCCTTTAAAGATCTCTTAACCAATCTCCCCTGAATCTTTGTCAAAGAAGATTTGATCAGAGGCCTTGAGGAAGCTGAAAGAGTAAAGCAGTTTGATTTATGGCATTTCCACTTCATGCTGGAACTCTTCAGTGGGAAGGCAATTGCGGTCATTGCCCCAAACCCAAAGTAGAAGCAACCCCAATATGATCCCATTCTTTGCACAGTTCATCTTGCCGGAGGGACAAGCATCTGACCCCTTCAAGTTACCCCAGAAAAGGCTTCACCCATCTTCCAGCACTGCCAGGCGCTTGGTCATCAGGACCATACATGCCCTGCTCTAGGCAAGCAGCAGGAGGAGGAGGACAAAAAGGAAATGGACGAAACCAATGAAAATTTTGAAAACTACCAGGTGTCGCCAACCCCCAATCAACTGGGGGGATCATGGCGAGTACAAGTTTTTCAAGTCAGTTACTGCCAAGCAGCGCAAAGTGGAGGAGAAAGCAAAAAGATGAGCAGAGGCCAGAGCGATGTCTGAGGAAGCTAAAAAAGCGAATCAGATTCCAGAGAACAACCAATAAAGATAAAATTTCAAACCGCTTCAAGATCTTGGGTAAAAACCTGAGGATTCAATGGAGGGGACAGTGAACCAGCAGGCGCAGGCAGTGACACAGTGTCAGATGCAGCCCATGGGAGCTGGAAATGAAATGGTTATGGTTCAGGCTGGATTGCAAAACTCTGGTCGCTTACCAACATTCATAAAAAAAATTCTCAGTATAAAGGCTACAAAAATTTTCAGGGTGGTCCAGCTACTGATAGAGCGAGCGTGGCTTCAGCTTGAATCAGCTCAGAAGCTAAGAAATCTCAACCTTAAAACAAATCTTATGTCACCTAAATCACGATAGAACTGGGTCAAATGGCCCAGAACTATCTTATTGAGGCGGATCAGACGGATTGGGTAATAAATCACAATAGGAACGTTCAATGTTGCAGGGCTGAAGGCCACCATGTCCTGGTCCAAGAAAATTCAATACCTGAAAAACCTCTGGCTGACATGCTGGCAATCCAGGAGAGTCATTGCCCAATGGGGGAGGAACCTGAAACTACCCAGATGCTCCTCCCAAACTTCTCAACTTGGTCCACCCTCTGCGGGTTCATGATCAAACCAGGCAGGGAGCATCACTGTCACATTATTTACTGATTACTTAGGTGGAAAGTCCTGGCCATCACGATTACCTGGCAAATAAATCAGTACACCCTAGTCAATACCTATGCCCCCAACATTTCCAGCGACTGCGCCAATTTCTTTGAGGAAGTGGCCAATTTACCACTACTGGAAAACAGCTTTTTCCTAGGGGACATGAACGGTTGGCTCACAAGGGCCTCAGACAGATGGCCACCAGACGTCAATCATCCCCATGGACACCAGGAACTTGCGTCAATCATGGCCATGATGAGAGTCATTGATGCATGCCCAAAGGGCGTGCCAACCCTTGAGCACATGATTAAGCCACATGTCAGAGAGGGAGAGCTGCTCTCAATGACGTGTATCAACCTAAACTGCATCACAGCAACCAATAAGCATATGGTAGGAAACTTCAAAAATGTTAGTGACTCCCACTTAGAACATTGGCTGGTAAGGATTACCTTGAGGTCAGAGATGAAGGCATAATTGCGCTAAAATGGGAAAAGATCCACCCACAAACCGTTAATAATGCCAACTTCGCCCACCGGTTGGTGGTATGAACCCTGTCCCAAAATGTGAAGACCTCCTCAGCGAAGACCCGATCCAGACCTGGGGACGCCTGAAAGCAAAAATAGCCACCACCGCAAAACGTACATCCACCAGGAGGCATGTGGCCGAGGCATTGGCTCTTTAAAGGGAGATTAACCAACAAACACATTTTGAGAAGAATGCTCCCCAAATGGGCCATAGCACCAACTGGTCGAGGGCATGGTTAAGTTGATCCCCAATACAGGACATTCAGATAGCAAGCCCAGCAGTGGCTCATGTTACAGAAAGGAGCAAAACTGGTGGCTAAGGTGAAAGTCATCAAGATTCTTCATGTGCCAGTCTACCATTCGGAAATCCCAGAACCAATGTGATGCTTTGGCCACACAATATGGCAATATAGCGCATTTCCCAGAGGTGCTAGCAGAGATACCTCACAACTACTACATGAATTTATACTTAAACAATGCTTTACCTCAGGACATTGAGTCATTCCTTGAGAGGGTGGAGCCACCCCAACCTTAAAAATTGGCCCTCATGCCACCAATAGCAAAGGAGGAGCTCAATGCGGTGATCAAGAGTCTTCCCTGGCAGAAGAGCACAGGACCCGATGGGATCCTGTACAAGTTTATTGGTACATTTCCATACCACCTCAGCCACATCTTCCTAGCTGCGCTCAACAGATGCTTGGAGGAGACCAAGCTGATGCCTAGAGGGGACGAAGCTTTGCTCATTCTCCTTCACAAAAAAGGCACCACACATTCACTTAACATAGTGCATCCAATCTCACTGATAAATTTCAACTCTAAACTGCTTTCTAAAATCCTGGCGTGTCATCTGGGTTCAATTGAGAGGAACGTGATCTCAACAAACCAGCACAGATTTTTCACTTGGCAGGAGCATCTAGGACAACACTACATGGTCACCAATGTCACCTAGACAAACTCTAGTGGGGCATTAGTATTCTCAGACCAACAAAAAGCTTATAACATGGTAGACTGGTTGTACCTGCATTGCTGCATAAAAGTGCACCTGCCACATAATTCGTTAACTGGGCAATGAAGCAAACAACTACCATCAGCATTTCAGTTTTAGGCCCTAGATTCAAGTCGACCAAAATCTTGCCTCAATGTGGTGTGAGGCAAGGAGACCCTTTGAGTCTCCTGTTGTACAACCTGGCTTTTGACCCAGCGTTGCGGGCATCAGAGGCAGAGCTCAAAGGTATTGGTGTGCACAGGCAGCCACCCTTGAAACTCAGGCATATGCAGACAATGCAGTCATTGAATTGCAAGCTCAGAGGACTTGGAAAAACTTAAGTCAATTATCCACCAATATGAAACAGCTAGTAATTCAAGGGTCAACAACTCAAAAAGAAATACTTACCTCTTGAAGCACAAAAATTACCCAAATCAATCTGAGCCACAAAACTCAAACCAGTGATTTTCAACAGGCCCCAGCCACAGCCACCCTGCTTCCTGCCACCCACACTTAACTGGATATGAAATCTGGGGTGGGCGATAACTGGCCTTATATACCTGGCGTCGTGGCCATCTAAGAAAGATTAACAACATGGTAATCAGAAAAAGAGAAACTATATTAATTGCAAGTTACAAAAAATGCATTTAAAAATTTAGGAAGAATTCATATCAGATGCAATGAATCAGGAGCCAGTCTTAGCTGTTACTAATGACGTCATCATCATAACAACTGACCTGTATCTAAACACAAAAAAATAAGTCCAATAATCAGGTAAGTATTGCAATTTAATCAAAGGTTTCAAAATTCGCCCGGAAATGATAAAACTGGCAACGTTTCAACCAGCTGACCAGATGAAAACACTTTTAACAATTTAATGTGAAATTTAAAAGTCTCAAAATCCAATTAGATAATTTTTAATATAAATCCTAATTTTGACAGCTGAGACTTAACTGCAGGTCTCAAAACTTCACCAAGTATGATATAACTGGTAATGAATAGACTGTCCACTCAAATTAAATTTAATTTGATACAAAATTTTCAAATTTCAATTGAAGTAAACCAAAACATCAATATAAGTAATAAATCAAGGTCATAAAAAGAAAATTAATTTGTCAAAGTGCATACAATTTTCCACCACTTAAGGACCATACTTGACATCCACTAAAATCCACACAAGCCATGAAACTTGGCAGAATCTAAGCCCCATTTGGAGTGGCACCTTTGGGCATCCCAGTGAAACACCTGGGCATCACTATGAACCCCAACGGGCTGGACCTGCCCAGGATCAAGTATTGGCTCATCCAGAATCTTGTGTCCCACCTTACCTTCATCAGAGGGAGGCAAACTGGACTCATGAGGCAAGTCACAGTAGTGAATTCCCTCCTTCTTCCAATCCTCTGGTTCCTAGCTGCTGTTTTCCCCTTCTCGTCAAAGTTCCATGACTGCATCAGGGCCTTATTGCAGTTGTGGTTGTGGGATGGCAGAAGAGCCCCAATAAAAGTAGGCCCACTCCACAGAGTAAAAATGGAAAGAGACCTAGGTCTCACTGACAATGTCACCCAATCAGACAAACTATTCAGTAAGTGGATAGTTAGAGCGAAAATCCCAACCCCAAACCTAGCCCCTGGTCACTTGCCGCCAGAATAGACCTGGCCAGGGACCTCAGACTTGCCAACCCCACAGTGCAAAACACCCTCCTGTCCTACCTGACAGCCAACCCAAATGTTTACAGTCCACACCAATCCTTAAGCTTCTTCCATGCAGTAATAGAAATCGTCTGTAAGACAAGTGGCTGTTCATGCTCCATATTGCAAGGGGCCATAGCAACTGAGGGTTCACAGCTACACTTACACTCAGGAATCCAGGGGCGCACAAGTCACAGTGGAGTACTAGCCCCCTCAAAGAACCCAAATGCTTTCCATATCAATCTCCTGAACCAAAATGATTAGCCGTATGTCAAAACAACTCATAAAAAATTTGTATATTTACAACACATAATTTACTTCTCTCAAAATTAGGGTGCACGCCTACCAATGCTTACACGGGGCATACCAAACAGCTGATCAGTCCAACTTAACCCAAGAACCCTGCAAAGTGTGTGTTGCAAAAGACACCCAGTTGCACAGGTTGAGAGAATGCCCTGCAGCCCAACTTGTCTGGAAACTAGCATGGCCACTGATGGCACTCAACATGTGCCCACCAAACTCTGCCCAATTGCAAATTTTATGGCAAATTAAAATTGACTCACCAATCCCAGAATTGCTCCAAGTGGCCACATTTGCATTATCCCTATGGACAATTCAAACTATCTATCTCAAGGCAATTGAAAATTTTTTCCCCACTTTCTGCCAAAATTAGCAATCGTTTCAACAAAATTAGAATTAAATCATTCACCATCTGGCTGTTCAATGAAGCAATACTGTGCTGACTTCAGAGGATGGTGCAGATCTGGCTTCCACTCCCCTTCTTAACTTTTTAACTCATACCTGCAAGTCTACCTCAACATCAGTGAAAATTCACTGATCATCTCAAGTGTACCTCCTCCAATGCCTCCTGGTTCTATGGGAACACTTGCCACAATGTTTCCCAGAATACTTGGTTTAGGTCAAAGCCCCTTTAATTCATATTCTCTCCTCCTCTCTTTGGTGTGGCATATTTATTCCAAGGTTGACCCACCTCAAATAAAACAAAATTTATATTATATTATATTACTTTTCTTTCTCCTAAGCATCACTTTTGTAGATTGAAGGAAAATTCAAGTTGAATTAATACGTTTTATAATCAGTATGGAAGAAAAATATGCACAATTCCAATCAGAAGTCCTGGGAAAACATTGCAAAGGGTGGTAACTCCACCAACATGTCATTCCCCGAGGGCATCAAACGCTCTCACAAGGAGCTCTCAGTTAGCCACATGACCCAAACCAAATGACAGATGCATTTCTCTACTGAAGGGTACTTGAAAATACTACACCAGCATATAATTTACAATAACATCTGCCATTCACTTCCCTCAACCCTTGTTACTTATGGGTTAGAGTGAACTTTGGGATCAAACACTCAGAAATCTTGTTGTTAATAACTGAAAAAGGAAAATTTTACCTTTGAAAATGCTATTTATATTAAGCAAGAATTCTTTCAAGGATTTGTAGATATTGGCTTCGCCACAGCGGAGAAGGCAGATGCCATGGAAAAGGTCATCATCAAAGTAACTGTCAAAGGTGTGCCCACTGCGTCAAGGTACACTGTACCTTCTGGAACAAGGAGAATGACCTTTTCATCTCCTTTGAAGATCTTTAACTAATCTCCTAAAAATTCATTAAAGCAGAGATGATCAAATGCCTTTAGGAGTATGGAAGAGTGAAGCTGTTCAAGCTGCAGCGCTTCCACCTCATTCTGGAAAACTGAAGTGGGAAGGCAATCATGGCTATTTACCCCAATCCCAAAGTAGAAGCTAATCCCGATATGATCTCATACGTTGCACAGTTCATCTTGCCAAAGGGACAAGCATCTGACACCTTCAAAGTTACCCCAGAGAAAGCTCCACACATCTGCCAACACTGCCAGGTGCTTGGTCATTGGGATCACGCATTCCTTGCCGTAGGCAAGCAGGAGGAGGACCCTGAGGCAATGAACGAAACTGGTGAGAATTTTGGAAAAATTCAGGTGGCGACAACCCCATTCAGCTGGGGGAACAATTTGAGTACTAGATCATTGAATTGGTGCTGGCAAAAAACGCAAAGCAAAGAAAGTAAAGAGATGAGCAGAGTCCTGAGCAAGGGCTGAGGAAGCTAAAAAAGCAAATCAGATTTGGAATCAACCAATAATGTTGGAAATGCAAACTACTTCATGATCCTAAGGTAGACCCCTGAGGAGTCGATGGAGGGGACAATGACCCATCAGATGCAGGCAGCTACACAGGGGCAAACGAAGCCACTGGAGTGGGAAATGAACTGGTGCTGGTTCAGGCCAGATTCACAACTCTGGTCACTTACCTATATTCTCAACAAAAATTCTCAGAACAAAGGTTACAAAAATTTTCAGGATGGTCCAGCTATCAATAGAGTGAGCACTGCCTCAGCTCAACTCAGCTCAGTGACTCAGTATTCCCAACTGTACTTGAAGCTCAAATTGCCTGAATCAACATAGAGCTGGGTCAAATGTCCTAGAACTAATCAATTAATGAAGATTGGGCAGACCAGGTAATCTGATCACAATAGGGACGTTCAATATCACAGGGCTGAAGTCTGCCACATCCTGGGCCAAAAGATCCAGCACCTGTGCAACCATCCAGCTGACATACTGGCAATCCAGGAGTTATTGCCCGAGGGGGAGGAACCCAAGTGGACCCAGATGCCATCCTAAACTTCTCAACGTGGTCCACCATCTGTGGGTTTGTGATCAAACCAGGAAGGGGCATCACTGTCACATCTTCTGCTGTTTACCTAGTAGGGGAGACTCCTGGTTATCACAATCACCTGGAAAGGAAATTAGTACACCCTGGTCAATACCTATGCCCCCAACTTCCCTAGCAACCACACCAACTTCTTTGAGGAGGTGAAAAAGTTACCACTACCAGAAGACAGCTTTCACCTAAGTTACATGAACTGTTGGCTCAAAAGGACCAAAGACAGATGGCCCCTAGACATTGATCATCCCCACGGAAACCAGGAACTTGCATTGATCATGGTCATGATGGGAGTCACTGCATGGCCAAAGGGCATGTCAACCCTCAAGCACATGATGAGGCTACACACCAGAGAGGGCAAGCTGCTCTCAATGAAACGCATAAACCTAATCTTCATCCTGGCGACCCTTAATCATATGGTAGGAAACTTCAAAACAGTTAGTGTCACTACTCAGAACATTGGCTGGCAAGGACTACCTTGAGGTCAAAGTTGCAGGCAGAACCACATCCAAAAATGGTAAAAGATCCATCCACAAACCGTGAGCAACACTGACTTCCCTACTGGTTAGTGGTGTAAACTCTGTCCCACAACGTGAGAGACCCTCCCAGAGAAGCCTGATCCAGACCTGAGGACATCTGAAAGCCAAAATGAACACCGCCATGAAATGTACATCCTCCAGGAGGCACATGGCTGAGGCACCATATCTTCAAAGGGCGATCAACCAATAAACACATCTTGAGAAGAATGCCCCCTGAGAGCCTAGCACCAACTGGATGAGGAAATGGGTTTGGCTGACCCCCAAGATGCAAGGTTTCTGAAAGCAAGCTTAGGAATGGCTCACATTACAGAAAGGAGCAAAACTGGTGGCTGATGGTGAAAAATTATCCAGATTCTTCAATCGTCAGTTCACCACCTGGAAATTCTGAACCCAATGCAATGCTCTGGCTGTGCAAGGTGGCACTGTAGTGCGTTCCCCAGAGGCGCTAGCGGAAATAACCCATGATTGCTACAAGAAATTATAATCAAACAAGGGCGCTTTACCTTAGGACATTGAGACCTTCCTTGCAAGGGTAGAACGGCCTTTGACCCTGGACATAACAGCCCTCACGGCGCTGATAATGAAGGAGGAGCTCAACATGGCAATCAAGAGTCTTCCCTGGCAGAAGAGTCCAGGACCTATAGGATCCTATACAAATTGATCACGACATTTCCAGACCTCCTTAGCCACATCCTCCTTGCTGCGCACAAAAAATGCTTGGATGAGACCAAGCTGATTCTTGGATGGGACGAAGCCCTAATCATTCTCCTTCACAAAAAAAGGGATAAAAATTAATTTGAATATGGAATCCATTCTCGCTGATTAACTCAGACTCCAAACTGCTTTTAAAATCCTGTCACATCATTTGGGTTCAATTGGGAGGAATGTGATCTTGAAAAACCAACACAGATTTGTCCCTAGGAGGAGCATCTGAGACAACATACATATGGTCACCAATGTCACCCAGTCAAACTTTAGTGAGGCATTAATATTTCTAGACCAACAAAATCTTATGACAGGGTAGACTGGTCATACATAAACTATTGCATGGAGAGAGCACACCTGCCGCAAAAATTCAATGACTGGCAATGAAGCAAACAGCTACCACAAGCATGTCAGTTTTAGGCCCCAGTTTCTAGTCATTCAAAACCTTACCTCAATGTGGGGTGAGGCAGAAGAACCCCTTGAGCCCCCTGTTGTAAGCCTAGCTTTTGACCCTGTGTTTCAGGTGGTATGGCAGAGCTCAAACGCATCGGTGTGTGTGGGCAGCCACCACTGAAAGCTCTGGCATATGCAGACAACGCAGTCATAGTAATTGCAAGCTCAGAGGACTCAGAGAAACTCGAGTCAATTGTCAACCAATACAAATCAACTAGCAATGCAAGAGTTAACAAATCAAAAACAGAAATCTTATCTGTGGGTGGCATGAAAATCACCCAATCAACCTGCGGCAGCAAAACTCGAACCAGAGTTGGCCAACAGGCCCCAGATAGAGCCACCCTGCCTCCTGCCACCCCCACTCAGCTGGAAATGGTATCTGGAGTGGGTGACAACTGGGCCTTATATCCCTGGCGCTGTGGGCATCTGAGGAAGACTGACATCATGGTGAATTAGAAGAAGAGAAACTAAATAGATTGCAATTTACAAAAAATGCATTTAGAAAATTAAAAGTCAAATCTGTCTCAGATGCAATGAATCGGGAGCTGGCCATTGATGTCAATAATGATCTCATTGTTGCATCAGCTGACCTGAATTTGAATGCAAAAATTAGTATCAATAATTAGTTAAGTATTGCAATTAATTGCAGATTTCAAAATTTATACAAAAATGATGGAACCAGCAATGAATCAACCATCTGACCAGATGAACCCAATTTAGACAACTTGATGCAGACCATCAAAATAGAAAAATCCAACTGAGACCTTAATTGCAGGTCTCATACTTTTGTTGAGTATGATGTAACTGAAAATGAATCAACCAGCTGACCTGAAAAACACAATTTAAGTAATTTAATGCAAAAAATCAAATTCTCAAATATCAATTTAAATAATTCAAATAATTTAAAAATAATAATTGCATTCAAGACCTAGATTGCAGGTCTCAGAACTAGCCAAGTATGACATAACTGGCAACAAATTGACTACCCACCCAAATTTAAATAATTTTAATATTTTAATTCAAAATTTAAAATTAATTGAGGCTAACCAAAGAAGTAATTAAAAAATTGAGTCCAATAAAAGAAAATATTTCAGTGAACTGCATACAATTTGCCAGCATCTAAGGACCACCCTCACCATCTACCAAAACTACAAAAAGTAAGGAACAAGGCAGAATCTGGTCCCCATTTGGGGTGGCGCCTTCAGGTGGCCCAAAGAACACCTGGTTATCATCCTGAACCCCAACAGACCAGATCTGCCTGGGATTGAGGATGGGGTCATCTGGAAGCTTGCATCCCACATCACCTCCCACAGAGGGAGGCAAACAGGTCTTATGGGGTGAGTTGTGGTTTCAAATTCCCTTCTGCTTCCAATCCTTTCTGGATCCCATTTCTAGTTGTCCCCTTCTCCTCAAATTTCCACGATTGCATCAGAGCTTACTGCAGTCATGGTTATGGGAAGGTAGAAGAGCCCTGATATGAATAGGCCTGCTCCTTAGACCAAGAATGGAAGGAAGCCTAGGCCTCACTGACCATAATCAATCAGATAATATATTCAGTAATTGGATAGTTAAAATAAAAATCTCAACCTTAAAATAAACCACTGGTCACATGCTGTGCAAATAAACCTGGCCAGGGACCTTAGACTCACCAACCGCACAGTGCAAAATACCCTTCTGTCTTACCTGACACCCAATCCAAATGCCCACAGTCTACACCAGTCCTCAAACTTCTCCTATGTGGTACTGAAGATCATCTGTCAAGACAAGTGGCTGTTACCTCTCAGCATCACGAAGGGCCAATGCAGTCCAGTGTTTACAAATCACACCTATGCTCAGGAAAGCAGGGGCGCACAAATCACATTGGAGGACTAGCCCTCTAAGAACCCAAACCCTAGCCCATATTGATCTTATGGACCAAAATGATCATCCATATGAGGAAAAAAACTAAAAAAATCGGGAATTCACAACACAAGATTTACTTCACCCAAAAATTAGTGTGCACATCTGGTGATACTTACACATAGCCTACCAAACAGATAAGTGGTTCAACTTAACCCAAGAACACTTTAAAGTATGCGGTGCAAGAGACACCCTATTGCACAAGTTGAAAAAAGTGCCCAGTGGCCCAACTTGTCTGGAAACTAGCATGATCGCTGATGGCACCCAACTGCACACTCACTGAATTCTGCCCAGTCACAAATTTTATGGCACTTAACCCTTATAATGATTTGACGTATATATGCATCCAAAAACGGGGGTGATGTAAATCTAAAAACGCATATATGCATCCAAAAACTGAGAGGTATGTAAATCTAAAAACGCATATATGCGTTCAAAAATTGAGGGGTATGTAAAAAAACGCATATATGCATCTAATCAAAATAAAATTTAAATAGATTTATTTTAAAATTTATCTAATATTTGTGATACAACAAGGACCAAAATGAGCTCAAAAAGAGTGAAAATTGGCTAAGAAATTTGTGCCAAAATTAAAACCAAAAAAACGGATGATTTTTTTAATGGATGAGAGGTTAATATTGACTCACCTAGCCCAGAATTGCTCTAAGCAGCCATCTTTGCATTATCACGACGACAATTCACACTATCTATCTTGATGCAATTCAAAATTCAGCCCCAAATCCCATCAAAATTAGCAATCAATTTAACAAAAACATAATTAAATCATTCAACATATGGCTGTTCAGTGAAGTGATTTTGTGCTGAATTCAGAGGATGGTGAAGAGCTGGCTTCCACTCCCCTTCTTAACTGTCAATTCAGAACTTCAAGTCTGCTTTAACATCAGCAAAACTCTCTGAACAGCTCAAGTGAACCCTTCAACACCGCCAGGTTCTATGGGAACAATTGCATAATGTTCTCACCTGCTACTTGGGTTTAGGTCGCAGCCCCTTTAATTCATATTCTCTCCTCCTCTCTTCATTGCATCATATTTGTCCCAAGGTCAGTCTCACCTCAAATAAAATATTAATTATATTATATTATATTGTTTTGCTTTCTCCTAAGCATCACTTTTATAGAGCAAAGGAAGATTCAAGTTGAATACAAACATTCAATAATTAGAACATAAGTAAAAGATGCACAACTCCAGTCAGAAGTCCTGGGCAAACATTGCAAAGGGTGGTAATTTCACTAACATGTCATTCCCCAAGGGCATCAAACGCTCTCACAGGGAGCTCCCAGTTAGCCACATGATCAAGATCAAATGGCAAATGTAACTCCCTACTGAATGGTACTTGAAAATGTTTCACCAGCATATGTTCTACAATAATATCCACCACTCACTCCCTTCCTCCCCTGATAAACATGGGGTTAGAGTGAACTTTGGGGTTGAACACCTGGAGATCTTGTTGGCAATTACTGGAAAAAGAAGTTTTTTTGAAAATGCCATATTTTATTAAGCAAAATTCTGTTGAGGATTCATAGATATTGGCTTTTCCTTGGCAGAGCAGGCAGATGCTGTGGCAATGGTCATCATTGAAGTAACCATCAAAGGTGTACCTCACCACATAAAGGTACATTGCACCCGCTGGAACAAGAAGAATGACCTCTTCATCTCCTTCAAAGTCTCACAACTGATCTATCCCAGAACTTTTTCAAAGCAGAGCTAATCAAAGGCCTTGAGGAATATGGAAGAGTGAAGCATTTTGAGCTGCAGCACTTCCACCTCATGCTGGAACTCTGCAGTAGGGGAGCAATTGCAATTATTGACCCCAAGCCTGACATAGAAGCTAATCCCAACCTGATCCCACATGTCACACAATTCATCTTGGTGGAGGGACAAGCATCTGAACCCTTCAAAGTTACCCCAGAAAAGGCTCCATCCATCTGCCAGCACTGCCAGGTGCTTGGTCATCAGGCCCACACATGCCCTGCCATAGGCAAGCAGCAAGGGGAGGAAACCACTGAGGAAATGGATGAAACTAATGAAAACTTGGAAAACTTCAGGTGGCAACAACCCCATTCAACTTGGGGGAACATGGCAAGTATCATATTGTTGAACTGGTCACCACCAATTAATGCAAAGCAGAGGAGAAAGCAAAGAGATGAGCAGAGGCCATAGCGAAGGCTGAGGAAGCTAAAAAATGAATTAGATTCTGGAAACCAATAACGTTGGAAACACAAACTGCTTTGAGATCCTGAGGGAGAGCCCCAAAGATTCAATAGAGGGGACAGTGAACCAGCAGATGCAGGCGGAGACACAGCGGCAAATGCAGCCCATGGGATCAGGAAATGAACCAGTGCTGGTTCAGGACAGAGTTTACAAATCTGGTCACCTACCTGTAGTCTCAACGAAAAACTCTCAGAATAAAGGTTAAAAACCTTCTCAGGATGATCCAGCTACTGGTAGAGTGAGCGCTGCCTCAGCTTTACTCATCTCAGTTCCTCAGAACTACCAAATGGGTACTCATAGCTCAAATCACTTGAGTCATGATAGAACTGGGTCAAATGGCCTGGAACTACCCTAATAATGTGGATCAAGTGGATCAGGCAATCTGATCAAAATAGGGACATTCAATATTGCAGGGCTGAAGGCTGCCGCGTCCTGGGCCAATAAACCCAGCACCTGTGAAACCCTCCAGCTGACATCCTGGAGATCCAGGAGAGTCACTGCCTTAGGGGGAGGAATCCAATCTGGACCTGGATGCTCCTAAACTTCATAACTTGGTCCACCCTCTGCGGGTTCATGATCAAACCAGTAAGGGGCATCACTGTCATATCTTCAGCTGTTCACCTAAGAGGGGAAACTTCTGGTCATTACAATCACCTGGCAAGTAAATCAGTACACCCTGGTAAATACCTATGCCTAAACATCACCAGCAACCACACCAACTTCTTTGAGGAGGTGGCAAAATTACCACTACCAGAAGACAGCTTTCACCTAGGGTACATGAACTGTTGGCTCACAAGGGCCTCAGACAGATGGTCACCGGACGTCAATCATCCCCATGGACACCAGGAACTTGCATCGCTCATGGCCATGATAAGAGTCATTGATGTATTCCCAAAGGGCATGCCAACCCTTAAGCACATTATGAGGCCACACATCAGAGAGGGCGAGCTGCTTTCAATGATGTGCATTGACCTAGTCTGCATCCAGCAACCCTTAAGTAAAGGGTAGGAAACTTTGAAACAGTTAGTGTCACCCACTCGGACCATCAACAGGTAAGGATTACCTTGAGGTCAGAGATTCAGGCATAACTGTGCCCAAAAATGGGAAACGATCCACCCATAAACTGTGAATAATGCCAGCTTTGCCCACTGGTTAGCAGTATGAACTCTGTCCCACAATGTGAGGGACCTTTCAGCAAAGACCCAATCCAGACCTGGGGATGCCTGAAAGCTGAAATGGTCGCTGCCACAAATGTACATCCTCTAGGAGGCACATGACCAAGGTGTTGGCTCTTCAAAGTGTGATCAACCAATGAACACATCTTGAGAAGAACGCTACCCAAGCGGGCCACAGCACCAACTGGACGAGGGAATGGGTTCAATTAAACCTTGAGATCCAAGGTTTCAGCAAGCAAGCCCAGTAACAGCTCACATTACAGGCGGGAGCAAAAGTGGTGGTGAGGGTGAAAAATCAACCAGGTTCTTCATGCGCCAGTTAACCACTTGGAATTCCCAAGCCCAATGTGATGTTTGGTTGCACAAAATGCACTGTAATGCAACCCCCAGAGGTGCTAGCAGAAATGACCCGTAATTACTATTTCAGATTATACTCAAACAAGGGCGCTTTACATCAGGACATTGAGTCCTTCCTTGTGAGGGTGGAGCCACCTCCAACCTTGGATATATCAGCCCTCACAGTGCTGATAATGAAGGAGGAGCTCAACATGGCAAACCAAGGGTCTTCCTTAGCAGAAGAGTCCAGGACCTAATGGGATTCTATACAAATTGATTGTGACATTTCCAGACCTTTTCAGTTACATCCTCCTCACCGCGCTCAAAAAAGTGCTTGGAGGAGGCCAAGCTGATGCCTGGAGGAGACAAAGCCCTGCTTATTTTCTCCACAAAAAAGTGATATACATTCACTCGACAACTGGCATCCAATATTTCTGATTAACTCCAACTCCAAACTGCTTCTGAAAATCCTGGCACGTCATCTGGGTTCAATTATGAGGAACATGATCTTGACAAACCAACATGGATTTTTCCCTGGCAGGATCATCTGAGACAACATACATATGGTCACCAATGTCACCCAGTCAAACTCTAGTGAGGCATTAATATTTCTAGACCAACAAAATCTTATGACAGGGTAGACTGGTCATACCTAAACTATTGCATAGAGAGAGCACACCTGCCGCATAAATTCATTGACTGGCAATGAAGCAAATAGCTACCACAAGTATGTCAGTTTTAGGCCCCAGTTTCCAGTCAGTTAAAACCTTATCTCAATGTGGGGTGAGGCAAAAGAACCCCTTGAGCCCCCTGTTGTAAGCCTGGATTTTGACCCTGTGTTTCAGGTGGTGGAGGCAGAGCTCATACGCATCAGTGTGTGTGGGCAGCCACCACTGAAAGCTCTGTCATATGCAGACAACGCAGTCATAGTAATTGCAAGCTCAGAGGACTCAGAGAAACTCGGGTCAATTGTCAACCAATACAAATCAGCTAGCAACGCAAGAGTTAACAAATCAAAAACAGAAATCTTATCTGTGGGTGGCATGAAAATCACCCAATCAACCTGGGGAAGAAAAACTCGAACTAGAGTTGGCCAACAGGCCCCAGATAGAGCCACCCTGCCTCCTTCCACCCTCACTCAGCTGGAAATGGTATCTGGGGTGGGTGACAACTGAGCTTTATATACCTGGCGCTGTGGCCATCCAAGGTAAACTGACATCATGGAGAATTAGAAGGAGCAAATCAAATAGATTGCCATTCACAATTAATGCATTTAGAAAACTCAAAAGTTTGATCCATCTCAGATGTGACGAATCAAGAGCTGGCCTTTGATGTTAATAATGACATCATTGTTGCATCAGCTGACTCAAATTTGAATGCACAAATTAGTTTTGATAAGCAGGTAAGTGATGCAATTAAGTGTGAGTTTCAGAATTCACCCAAAAATAATGGCTTTGGAAACAAATCAACTGGCCGACTTAACAAATAAATTTAGATAATTTAATGCAAAAGATCGAAGTTTTGAGCATTAATTTAAACAAATCAAATCCACATATAAACAACCAAGGCCTTAATTGCAGGTCTTAGACCTTCGCTGAAAATGATGTAATCAGCAAAAAATCAACCAGCCGCCTTAATGAAACCAATTTAGATAATTTAATGCAAATAATTGAGAGCTCAAAATTTGATTTACTTAATTTAAATAATTTAAAACTTAATATCAACAACCAAGACCTTAATTGCAGGTCTCAGAACTTTGCCAAGTATGACAAAATCAGAGATGAAGCAAGAATATGACCTGATGAAATCAGCTTCAGTAAATTTCATTCACATTCCAAAGTTTTAGAATCTAATTTAAATAATTTAAAAACACTAATTCACAATTGAGACCTTAATTGCAAATCTCAGAACCTTGTTGAGTATGACATTACTGACAATGAATCAACTTCCCACCCTAACTCAGATAATTTGAATTATTTAATGCAAAATTCAATAGCAATAGAGTCAAACGTAAGCAATAAATTAAAAAATAATTTTAAGCCCAATTAAAAGAAAATTTATTAGCAAAATGCATACAATTCACCAGCACTTAAGGACCACCCTCACCATCCACCAAAATCCACAAAGATTAAGAAGCTGGGCAGAATCCAGGCCCCATTTGGGGTGGCACCTTCAGGCAGCCCAGTGAAACACCTGGGCATCACCCTTAAACCCAATGGGCCGGACCTGCCTGGGATTGAGGACAGGCTCATTGGGAAGCTTGCATCCCACATCACCTCTAACAGATGGAGGCAAACAGGACTCATGCGGTGAGTTGTGGTTGCAAATCCCCTCCTGCTTCTGACCCTCTGGCTCCCAGCTATAGTTGTCCCTTTTCCTCAAATTTCCACAAATGCATCAGAGCCTACTGCATTAATGGTTATGGGAAGGCAGAAGAGCCCCAATATGAATAGGCCTGCTCCACAGACCAAGAAAAGAAGAGGGCCTAGGTCTTGCTGATCATGGCATCTAATCTGATAAAATATTTAGTGAGTGGATAGTTAGAGTGATGAGCCCAACTCCCAAACCAAACCACTGGTTACATTCTGCACAAATCAACCTGGCCAGGGACCTCAGACTAGCATATCCACAGCGCAAAACACCCTCCTGTCCTACCTGGCAGCCAATCCAAATGCTCATGGTCCACACAAGTCCTCAAATTTATCCCATGCAGTACTGAAGATCATCTATCAAGATAAGTAGCTGTTCCCTCTCAGCATCTCAAGGGCCAAAGCAGTTGGGGGTTTGCAAATCCACCTATACTCAGGAATGCAGGGGTGCACAAGTCTCAGTGGAGGATTACCCCCTCCAAGAGCCCAAACCTCATCCTGTATCAATCTCCTAGACCAAAATGATCAGCCATACAATAAAAAACTCAAAAGATTGGAAATTTGTGACCCACGAATTTACTTCACCCAAAAATTAGGGAGCACATCTGGTGATGCTTACACAGGTCCTACTGAACAGCTGAGCAGTCCAATTTAACCCAGGAACACTGTAAAGTATGTGGTGCAAAAATACCATGTTGCATAGGTTGAAAGAGTGCCTAGAGGCCTGACTTGTATGGAAACTAGCATGGCCACTGATGGTACCCAACCGCATACCCACCAAACCCTGTCAATTTGTAAATTTTATGGCAATTAATATTGACTCACCAATCCCAGAATTGCTCCAAGTGGTTATTTTTGCATTATCATTATGGACAAGTCACACGATTTATCTCAAGGCAATTTAAAATTTGGTTTAATTCCATTGAGATTAACAATCAAATTAACAAGAACATAATTAAATCATTAAATATTTGGCTGTTTGGTGAAGCAATTCCATGCCAACTTCAGAGGATAGTGCAGAGCTGGCTTTTGCTCCCCTTCTTAACTATTGACATCGAACTGCAAATCTGCCTCAACATCAGTGAAAACTCTCGAGCAGCTCAAGCAAATCCAATCCAATACTGCCAGGTTCCATGGGAACACTAGCCACAATGTTCTCCCCTAGTACTTGGGTTTAGGTCGCAGCCCCCTTATTCTATTTCCCCCTCTTCCTTTGGTGTGGCATATTTGTCCCAAGGTCAGCCCACCTCAAATAAAATATTTCATTATATTATATTATATTATACTCTTGCTTCTCTTTCTCCTTAGCATCATTTTTAGAGATTTATGGGAAATAAACTTGATTTTAAATGATTCTATAATTAACACAGAAGTGGAAGATGTACATCAATAATTAGAAGTCCTTGGTGAACATTGCAAAGGGTGGTAACTCCACCAACATGCCATTCCATAAGGGCATCAAACGCTCTCACAAGGAGCTCCTTGTAAGCCATGTGACCTATACCAAACAACAGATTCAACTTCCTATTGAAGGGTACTTGAAAATGCTGCAACAGCATATGCTTTACATTATTATCTGCTATTCTCTCCTCCTCCCTTGCTAAGCATAGTGTTAGAGTGAACTTTGGGGTCAAACACCTTGAGATCTTTCTGGCAATAACTGAAAAAGGAAAAGTTTATTTTGAAACTGTAGTTTATAAATAATAAGGATTTTTTGAGGATTCATTAATATCAGCTTTGTCATGGTGGAGCAGGCAGATGCCAAAGCAAAGATTATCATCAAGGTTGCCATAAAGGTTTAACCCACTTTGTCAAAGTATATGTATCCTCAAAAACAAGGAAAATGACCTCTTCATTTCCTTCAGTTATCTCATAATTGAAAATCCCCACGATTTCATTGAAGCAGAGTTGAAAAAGGCTTTGAGGCGTATGGCAGAGTAAAGAAGTTTAATCTTCAACATTTCCACCTCATACTGGAACTCTGCAGCGGGAAGATAATTGCAGTTAGTTACCCTCAAACCTGAAGTAGAGGCTAACCCAAATTTGATCCCTCATGTTGCGCAATTCATTCTTCTGGAGGGATAAGCGTCAGATCTAAACATAGTGACTCCCAAGAAGGCACCACCTATTTTCCAGCACTGCCAGGCACTCGGTCATCAAGCTCACACATGGCCTGCTAGAGGCAAGCAAAAAGAGAAGGAGGATTCAGAGAAGATAGATGAAATTAACTAAAACTTTCGAAAACTCTGGGTGGTGACAACCCCATTAAACTTGGGGGAAAATAGTGAGTACCAGATCATCACCTGGTTACCACCAAGCAATGTAAAGAAGAGGAAAAAGCGAAGAATTGAGAAGAGGCATAGCAACAGCTGAGGAAGCTAAAAATAAAAATCAGATCATAGAAATAAACAACAAAGATGAATATTACAAACTGCTTTGAGATCCTAAGGGTATCCTCAAGGATTCAATGGTAGGGATAGAAGGCCATCAGGCGCAGGCAGCAACGTAGGGAAAGATGGTGCCCACAGGAGCCAGAAATGAACCAGCGCCAGATCAGGCCTGTTTTCCAAACTCCAGCCACTTACTTACGGCTTTAATGAAAAACACAATATTAGGGATACAAAAAATTTTCTTGGTCATACCACTTATAGAGCAAGTATAGCTTCAGCTCATCTAAGCTTAGTGGAGTATAAAAATTGACCAGAAACTCCAAGCTCAAATTTCCTAAATCACAATAGACCTAGGTCAAATGGCCCTGGCCATCTTTTTAGGAAGATTGGGAGGATTGGGTAATCTGATCACAATAGGGACAATCAATATCGCAGAACTGAAGGCCACCATGTACCAGGCCAAGAAAATTCAGTACTTGCGAAACCCTCTGGATGACATCCTGGCAATCCAGGAAACTCATTGCCTGAGGGGCAGTAAACCAAGTGGACATGGATGCTCCTCTCAAACTTTTCAACTTGGTCCACCCTCTGTGAATTTGTGATCAGACCAGGAAGGGGCATCACCTTCATTTTTAGACCGATCACATATGGGGGAGATTTCTTAAAAAATCACAATCATCTGGAAAGAAAATCAATACGTCCTAATCAACATCTATGCCCCCAACGTCCTAAGCAAACGCGCCAACTCCTTCAATGAGGTTGCCAGACTACCACCCCCAGAGGATAGCGTTCTGCTAGGGGACATGAGCTGTTGGATCACAAGAGCCACAGATATATGGCCCCAGAAATCGTTTACATCAAGGGTACCAGGAATTGTTATCGCTCAGGCTTCAAGGGAGTCATTTATGTACGCTCAAAGGGCTTACTGACTATCAAGCACATGATTAGGCCACACGTCAGAAGGGACAAGCTGCTTTTGATGATGCACATTGATCTTGTATGCATCCCAGCAACCCCAAAAGATTTGGTAGTGCACTTTGAAACAGTCTGCGTCATTCACTTGGACCATCGGTTGGTAGGGATCACCTTGAAGTCAGATACTCAGGCACAATCACGCCTTAGTTGAGAAATAATATATTCACAAATGGTGGCAACGCTAACTTCGCCCACTGGTTAGCAATTCAAACCATGTTCCACAAAGTTAGGGACCCCTCAGAGAGGATCCAATCCAGACCTGGGAGTTCTTGAAAGCTAAAATGGTCACTTCCATGAAACACGATTCCACCAGGATGCTCAAGGCAGAGGCGTCAGCTCTTCAGAAGGCAACTAACCGTCAAACATATCTAGAGAGGAATGCCTTCATATGATCCACAGTACCAACTGGACGAGGGCGTGGGTTCAGCCAACCTTTAAAATCCTAGTTTCAGTAAACAAGCCCAAGAGCGGCTCACGTTACAAGTGGGAGCAAAGCTTATGGTAGAGGGAAAGAAGTCATCTAGATGTTTCAAGCACCATTTCAAACCCAAAGATTACTGTACTCAATGTGACTCACTGACCATACAGGATGGCTCTGTTGCACGCATTCAGAGGTGATGGCAGAAGTATTGTATGACTGCACACAAAAAGTTATACTTAAACAAGGGCGCCTTACCTCAAGTCATTGATACATTCCTGGGAGGGCAGACCCACCCAAACACGGTTATGTCAGCCCGCATGGCGCCAATAACAAAGTAAGGACTCAACGTGGCTAAAAGAATCTTCCCTGAAAGAAGAGCCCAATTCAATGGAGCCCATATGAGATGATCTCGGCATTCCCAGACCTGTTAGCCATATCCTCCTAGCAGCGCTCAACAGATGTCTGGACGAAACCAGGCTGTTGCCAGGGGGAACGAAACCCTAATTGTCCTCCTCCACAAAAAAGGTGACCTTCAATCACTTGACAATTGGAGTCCAATCTCGCTGATCAATTCTGACACAAAACTTTTGGAAAAGATCCTGGATTGATATCTGGATTCTATTGGGAGGGACATTGTCTCCCCAAACCAGCACGTGTTTGTCCCTAGTAGGAGAATATGAGGCAACATAAGCATTGTCAACAACGTCACTCAGTCAAACTCTAATAGGGCGTTAGTATTCTTAGACCAGCAGAAATCATACGACAGAGTAAACTTGTCATACCTACACCACTGCTTGGAATAAGCATACCTGCCGTGAAGTTCCATAGACTGGGCCATGAAACAAACCACAACAAGAAGAATGTCAGTCCTTGGCCCCAGATTTTAGTCAGCTTAGTCTCTCCTTAATGTTAAGTGAGACAATGGGACCCTTTGAGTCTCATTATGTACAACTTAGCTTTTGACCCAGTATTGTGGGAAGTGGAAGAGGAGATGGAAGGTATCCGTGTGCATGGGCAACCACAGCTGAAAGCTTTGGCATACATAAATGATGCAGTACTTGGGATTGCAAGCATAGAGAACTCAGAAACATCTGAGTCAATGTAAATTACTACAAAAAAGCTAGTAATGCGCGAGTAAATAAGACAAAAACAGACGTCATATCTGTCAGTGGCGGTTCAATTGCCCACCCATCCTGAAAATGCGAAATTCAATCCAAGAACTGCCTTAGGGCTCCATCCACCCTACTCCCAGCAATCCCACTCAGCCAGAAATGTCAACTGGGGTGGGAGACACCCAGCTTTATATACTCAGCGGTGAGGCCAGCTGAGGAAAAATGAAACCATGCCAAAACATCAATCTGGAACCCAATCTATAAGAAATTTACTAAAAACGCATACAAAAAAGTCAAGAGCAAGAGCCATTCTAGTCAAAACAAATCCGATTCTGACAAAAGTCATCAAACATGACGTCACTGAGTCATGAGAGAGTAGTTTTAATGCTGAAATTTACTTTAATGATCAAGCAATTAAGGTAAACAATTACATGTCTCACGATTAAAAAAAATGATCTAATACATATGAACCAAATAGTTTAACCAAATTAAATAATTCAAGAAATTTAAATCTCGTTATCAAGGACTCAGATCTATTGTAGGTAATTAAAATAACTAATTCGCAATATCAAAGACTGAACCCATAATTAAACAATGTTTCAATGCAATTGACTCACGTCATCAGCAATTAAATATGAAAAACAAGCCAATAAGCTTAAAATTTGGTGGCATCTAAAGCATGCCCCAGCCACCTACCAAGATCTTTAGAATTAAGAAGCTGGGTAGAATATGAGCTTCATTTGGGGTGGCGCCTTTGGGTGACCCAGTAAAACACCTGAGTTTCTCCCTGAACTCCAACAGGCTAGACCTGCCAGGGATTGAGGATGGGCTCATCAAGAAGCTCACATACCGCATCACTGCCCTCATAGGGAGGGACATGGGAATCACGGGGAGAGTCATGGTCATGAATTCCCTCCTATTCCCAATTCTCTGATTACCAGCTGCGATTGTTCCTTTCTCCTCATACTTCCATAACTGCATCAGAGCCTTGCTGCAGTCATGGTTATGGGATTAAAAGAGATCCCTGATTAGGATAGGCCTGTTCCACAGACCAAGAGCGGAAGAAGGCCTAGGCCTCACTGACCACATCGAGCAATCAGACAAAATCTTTGGTAAGTGGTAATCGGAGTAACAAGCCCAACTCCTATGATGAACCATTGGTCCTGTGCCGCAAGAATCAACATGGCCAGGGACCTCAGATTCACTAACCCCACAGTGCAAAACACCCTCCTGTCCTACCTGGCAGCCAATCCAAATGCCCACGGTCCACACCAATCCTTGAGCTTCTCCTGTAAAGTACTGAAGATTATCTGTCAAGACAAGTGGATTTTTCCACTCAGCATCACAAGGGGCCAACACAACTGAGGGTTCACAGCCCATACCTACACTCAGAAATGCAGTGGCGCACAAGTCACAGTGGAGGACTAGTTCCCTCCAAGAACCTGAATCCTAGCCCATATCAACAACCTGGACCAAAATGATCAGCCATACAATGAAACAACTTAGAAAAAATTTGTACATTTGCAACACATGATTTACACCGCCCAGAAATTAGGGCGCAAGTTTGGCAATGCTTACAATAGGCCTACCAAACAGCTGAGCAGTTCAACCCAACTCAGAACCCTGCAAAGTGTGTGGCGCAAAAGACACCCTGTTGCACAGGTTGAGAGAATGCCCTGCAGCCCAACTTATCTGGAAACTAGCGTGGCCACTGATGCACCCAACCAAGTGCCCACCAAACTCTGCCCAATTGCAAATTTTATGGCACTTAATATCAACTTACCAACCCTAAATTGCTCTGAGTGGCCATTTTCGCATTATCCCTATGGACAAGTCACACTATCTATTTTGAGGCAATTTAAAATTCAGTCCTAAATCCTATCAAATTTAGCAATTGTTTCAACAAAAATATAACTACTTTATTGTTTATTTGGCTGTTTAGTGAAGTCATTTTTCATCAACTTAGAGGAAAATGAAGAGCTGGCTTCTGTCCTACTTCTTAACTGTCAACTCAGAACTGCAAGTCTGCCTCAACATCACTGAAAATCTACTGATCATATCAAGTGAATCTCTTTTAACACCGTAAGATTTTATGGGAACACTTGCCACAATGTTCTCCACCAGTACTTGGGTTTAGGTCGTGTCCCTTTTTTTCATATCCTTTCCCCCTCTCTTTGGTGCAGCATACTTGTCCCAAGATCGGTCCACCTCAAATAAAATATTATATTACATAACAAACTTCTATATAAACTTTCATTCCTTATTTAAATCCTTAGGAATTAATCTTTAGAAAAACATTTCTTAGTGCTAACCTAAGCCATATATGGAACTCCTGTTCAAAGTTTTATGCTTCTAGACCCACCAGTGTAGGCTGTGAGTTGTCTGTCAGTCAGTCAGTGTTAAGGCTTTATGAGTAGATATTCTTATTATGACTCAATTGTGAACTTAATAAACTACTAAACCGCTTAGATGAATTCATTAAACATACAAAATTAAACTATTACCAACTGCTTAGTAAACTGAACTAAACTTATTGGAATGACCAAAAACCACCTTAAACTTAACAAAACCAAATACTTACTAAATCAGCTAAGCTAACTGCTTACTAAAACCATCATTCTTATCAACCTAAAAGCATCAACTGCCTGTCAAAACCATTAAAACTATCGAATCAATTGAATATCAACTGCTTGTTCCTGAAAAAACACCAATTATCATTACAAACATATATAGTTTTCACTTCTTACATAAAGAGCTTTTTATTTTAATATTGTAAAATAAAAAAAATAATTCAAAAACCTTCACAGCCATGTGCAAAACAATTTACCAATGTTTTATTGCAATCAGATTAATAATATGGGATGCATACATTACAAACAAACAAAGAATCAAAGAAGCAAACATTCATTTTGAAATAGATGGATATATAGACGCATAACTTTTAACGAAAATTTACTTATGTTAATAAGATTAACCTATACAAACCTGAGTAATATAACCTGTCAAAGTGCCAAAGCTATAATCTAAGCAAGTGTATATAATTTGAAGACTATATAATATTAGCCTTGAAGTAAATAAGCATCTAATTACCTAATGGGGTTTAAAAAATAAGCAATATAATAAATAGCTTAACTGCAAAAAATTAGTCAATACCTTTTAATACAAAAAAATAAAATAAAAAATCTTAAACATAAACATAAACAAAAATATTTTACCTAAATATTAGTTACTTCCAACTATGATCCATATTAAATAACTTTCACCTGTAGTATAATGATAAATTTGTTATAGGATAACTAAAACGACTTTATATTATGTTCTAAAAGCTACGATAGAAGTTCTGTATATTAAAATGGCTCCAAAAACATATATCATAGGTTTCCCATCTAATGATGAGTGGTAATTAAAAACTGATTACCAAGTTTAAATTATGAAAAGGTAAAAGTAAAAAATATACAGTTTTGATATTTTATCTAATGAATTTTTTAATTTATTTAAAAACTGACAAAAGCTTTTAGTAATGCTCTAATGGCCAATATCTATGGCGTTCGCAGATGATTGTGTGGTTGGGGTGTCTAATAATCAAGATGCACGCGCGCTTGAAGCTCTCATCCAGGAGTATTCCCGGGTAAGCAACGCGGCACTGAACGCTTCCAAAACTGAAATCATCCTTCTTGGTCAGTTTCAGAACTACTGGGCCCCAGCAATTAGTTCCCAACCTGGCCCATCTGCTCGCCCACGTCCTCGCCCTACTAACTCAACACACACCGCTCCACTGGTGCTCCCCTTTGTGCCACGCCCTACCATAGGACTGGTACGCCATCTGGGCGTGTGGATGGAGGCAGGCGGATATGCATCGGCAGTAATGGAGTGCCATATTCTAGACAATGTGACAAAGCGCATCGCCTCCCTCAGAGCCCACCCTACTTCCCTTACTGGCAGGGTTGTTTTAGCCAACTCTATGCTCCTCTCCAAAGTCTGGTTTGGAGCCCACGCCATCCCCTTCTCACCAAGCTTCTTCAAATCCTTGTATGCCTTGCTGCAAGGATGGCTTTGGTCAGGCCGCCCTCCACCAGTGCGGCTAGAGGTCATGTTTGGCCCTCATCATCATGGTGGCATGGGCCTGCTTGACTTCAAAGCCCATGCTGTCAAGATCCTGGGCACCTGGATTGCGGCTGTCACCGCCCCTACACTCCCCTCCTGACACTGGTTCCGCGCAGCCTGCTCCAACTTCTCCCGCGCTTTGGGCCTCAACAATCCATTGAACCCCCACTCCCTGATGAAATACTTCGCATCACACATATTGGCCACAGGTCCTCATGGGACTAAAACCCACTACAAACAAATCCTACTCTCCATGCGGAGCGCTGAGTGGAGAATTTGTATTAGTAGACATACAACCCAAAAAGGCCGCCTCTCTCCTCAGTTCACACAAGAGGTACAGGGGCTACCCATTCAGAATGGCGTGATCCCCATTTGGCCCCATGTCCTATTCAGGGTGGACTACCTGGACATGATGGACATTCCTTATTCCATTGAGACCCAAAAAACTATCTGGAAATCCGTACACCATCCTCTGTTGCAGCCTCAAGTCCGCTCCCATGTGTGGCACTGCCTGAGGTGGGTGTATCGTACAGCTGAGCGCTCTAACGCTTTACACTCATCCTGTGTCGTGTGTGGCCAGTATGGAACGCTGTTCCACCGCCTGGAGAAGTGCCCTACCTCTAAAGTGATATGGCGCGAAGTTCAACGTCTGCTGGGCCAGGATCAAATGCATCCCTTCTGTCTGTCAAGAGATATGTTTGCTCTATCAATGGCCTCCTCCCTTTCACCCTCCCTCCGTGCTTTGGTGGTTGTAATCGCCATGTGGACCATCCACACGATTGTCTTAGATGCCATCGCAGGCTCCACCCCCACCCTCCCAGAAGCTGTCCACAGATTCTGGTCTCATTTGGTGGACCACTTTCAAGCATGGATGTTTGGATACCTTCCACCGCGTCACTGACAGCTGGTCTCCTTCTGGTTCCCAGTCTGGTTCATCAAATCAGACCCCTTCCTCCACACGTGTTCAATTGTGGCTACGGCCCCTTCACACGTTTCCTCCCCCTCCCCATAAGTGGCGTTCCCGCTAGCAACAAGAGATAGCATTGCTTCTCTGGGGTGCCTCCCCTGGTACTAAGTTTTGTCTCTTCTGAGTCATATTCAGAAGTGTCCATCCCATGGTCGGCCTTCCCCGCAATAAATTTAAATTTAATAAAAATCTAATGGCCAAATCTAACCCAATAAACCAATATCTATTAAAGGTTTGTATGCAGTAATAATAAAACTATTAATTTAGGATTGATAAGTTATTTGTTACTTAAAAGAATATAAGCACTTATTTAACTATTAAGGGTATAAACAACCCTATTATAGGTACAGCAGCTTCATAAAAAATATAGGTTGAAAGTGATAAGTTTTATATCTGCATGAGTAAGCTCTAGCACTGACTGACTGACTGAAATCGCTGGTAAACTTAATTTTTAGCATTGGCAAAGCAATAGCTTTGAATCAACTTTTATTAAAATGTATTGGAAGCAATATTGGTCAATCATAGATAAACTTCTTATTAAAGTCATTGGATATACCAAATTAATTAATCACCAATTGCTTGGTAAAACTAAACTATACTTATCAAAACTAGAGTCACGTGTGGGGTGGTAAAGCACTAGATGGTGAAGAAGCAGCTAATGAAATTGAGACTGGCTTGCCAGTTGAGGTTCGTGAACACCCATAAAGCAACCTAGAATGCTGGAGAAATAGCCTTCTAAATGACCTGGTAACGGGTGGGGAGAGAAGAAAATATGGTGTGACAAATAACAACCACCATTACCACAATCCTTGTCAATAACCAAAGCGTGGCTACCACAGTGGCAGTAGATTCCGCCACATTTAGCTCCTTGGGACCCATGATGGGCCCTTTATTCGCTGAGGTGCCACAGGTTGTTGAGTGTGAAGAGAGGTCTTGAAACCTTCCCAAACGGGGAGAAATGATCTCTAATAGCAAAGGAACATATTTATACCAGAGGGCGTCCAAAAATGGGACATTTCCAAGAGGCCACTAACTCAATAACCCCATTTGAGAAAGGAAGGCAGCAACTTTGTATAATTTGCCATTAAGGCACAATCATTGCACAACCCTGGAAACATGGTACTTAGTAGCAGCGGTGGCAGAATGTGGTGAATCTGTATAACTGAAGAATTGAGTTGGAAAGGGAATTTGTTTTATTTAACAAAATTTTTGAAAATCAACTGACAATTATACTAGTGAGGGACAGTTTTCTTAAATACTAGAGGTCTTAGGGAATAAATGGGGTTGCATGAACTGAGAGTATCACAACCCAACAGATTCTAGCATTATGAGATTTCACAACTAACTAAACGCTGAATTGACCTTCTGCTGGCCAGCTAAACTCACTCAACTTTCACCACTAAATTTTTCCTCCCACTGCGATTCTGCTTAGCAGATTGGCAACTCTTCATTCAGTGGGCAACTAGTTGCGCCCATGGCCAGGCCGCATATGATTGATCAAATTGGGTATAAAATGGATATGTTGCCCTTGAACCCACTGGAGTTGGACCCTTCTTCCAGTGGGAGGGAAGCACCTTGGGTTTTTTACTCAATCATACCATGAACAGCTGGATTCCGCCACCTCTCAATTTATTTTCTCTTTTGCCTTCTTGGAGGAACCTAGAAAAAATCACCAGAGATAGATGAACTTAACTTTCCCTCTGGCAGCATTTTCTTGCTTCCACCTCCATGCACACCCCCTTGATCTTCTGGAGCAGCTCTTGCATGGTAAAGAAAGGGGGAAAGGGAACCACTTTGAGGGGTACACCATCACCCACCTCTCATACACCACATGGCTAGATTGCCCTGGGCTATTATATGGATGGCCACCTTCTTTACCACCTTTTTGGTGTTTAACAAGTATTTCATGCTGTCAAGGCACAGGGGGCGCTCCCTCTGACTTATATTATCATCCCCTCTTTTAACAGGGGGGCACTGACATTGAGGACTTGAGAGAGCATAAAGTTCTTATGGGCTTATAGAAACTTAATAGCCAAGAGTGTGGCGACCTTCAGGGGGATGGGGAGCATCGTGTGTAAAGCGTGAAAGGTTTAAAAACTTTCCAAATTTGGCGTAGTCTTGGGAACTGAACCAACTGTTTTCATATTCTAGGAATTCCTTCCAAGCTATGAGATATTGGACTGAATGGAAAGACTCAGAGAAGCCAAGATTTCCTCAACTTCAACCTCCTCCAATCTTTCAACCATGATAGGTTCAGGTTCCTCTAGGATCTTAACCTTAAACGGGGACAATTGCGGCATGCAGAAATGGGGTGCTGTTTCCAATTGGCCAGGAACATCAACTAAAAATGCCCCATTGTCGAAATCCGCTACCACCACATGGGGATTGGAGCATTTGCTTGAAAATTTTTGTTAGGCTTTTGTATCCACAGGTGGCATGTATAGAACATGACGGAGGAACCCTCCATGATTAAATGGTCCAGAAGCTATTTTCAGTCTGCAAAATGCTTTTAATCACTAATGGCCTTAGTCAGATGCTCCTGAGTTAAGGACTGGGTGCACCAAATGTGCTGCGCATGATCTGCTGCATCTGGAACCTCTCACCAAAGACACAGCCCAACATAAAATAAGGGGTTATACCCCAGTGTGGCCTCATACAGCGAGAAACCAGTAGATGCATGAGTACCATCATTATATACAAGTTGAGCCAAAGGAAGATCATCTGCTCAGGTATCCTTAATGGCTGCAGCATAACAGCAGAGGTACTTCTCAAGGTTCTGGTTCACCTGATTTTATTTGACCATCTGACTGAGGATGGTATGTGGTTGAAAGACATGGCATAATCTTCATGATCAACTGGAGTTCATTTTAATATTACACTGTAAACTGTGACCCTCGGTCACTTATGATCTCCTGTGGCAAACCAAACATTGTTAACACAAATCAAACAAAGAGATAGGTTATCTCTTCAGAGATGATAGCAGAGGAACAATGGATGAAGAGCGTAAACTTAGTAAATTAATCCATTACTACCATAAAATTAGTAGATCCATTAGAGCTGGGAAACTCAACAATGTAATTTATAGATATCAAGGTCCACAGGCCCTCTACCTGCTGTAGGGGATGAAGGAGATCATTTTTACCTGATCTATCTGACTTATCCTGTGCGCATGTCATGCAGTTCGTGATACTCACCAGAATATCCTAAGGAACGCCCAGACAGTCATGCATCCTCTCAACCAAATTCATGCATTTATTATTCCCTGGATGCCCCACTGCGGGGAGTTGTGGTGTACCTGAATAACTTCATTGCAGAGGTGGGGCGGCACCCACAGTCTCGACTGAAATTAAATGTTCTACTCTACCAAGGAATATTGGGACTGCTTATGTTTCAAAAAGTGCCAACTGGTCCGACAACTCCAAGCCCTCCAAGTAGGCCATTTGGTCTGCCAATACTCAAGAGACCAGAGGCAAATCAGGGACCCAATCTGCCACCAAAGTTGTTGGAGGAGCAATGGCTAAGATCTGTTTAGGCGGAATTACTGTGGTAAATCCTGTTCATCCGCCTCCACTGGACTTGACGCAGCGTTGTGACTCAAAAAGTTTGGAGAACATTCAGAGCTCCTTTCATGAATTTTTAATTAAAATCAAGCTACAGAGTTTATTTTACATCCATGCCTGATGATGCGCCAACTTCTGTGTCTTTTAAAAATTGTAGAATCCTGATCATATTTCCGCATGGTCAACTTGTGCTGTGCGCCTTGAAGAATGTACCGCCAGTGGGTAAGAGAGCACACCACGGTGGACAGCTCCTTGTCATAGATGGCTCAAGACTGTTTGGATGAAGGAAACTTAAGAAAAAAATTAAGCAATCGGGTGTTCTGACCCATCGTGCACCTGCAATAATACCACCCCCACAGTTGTGGATGAGGCATAACATGCTACATTAAATGGCTTGGTGGGGTCTGCATGGTTGAGAATATGAGGTGCAAAAAACACCTCCCTGATGGCATCAAACGCTCGCTGGCATTCCTCCATCCAATGGTATAGCACATTCTTTCTGGTTGGGGGTTGCAGCAGAGCAGCCAGCTGTCAGAAAACATGAGAAAATCTCTTCAAAAAGATTATTGTGCGAAAAAAGCTCCTCAACTGCTTCTGGGTCATGGGAGTGGGCCACTAGAGTGTTTCCATGAGATTGTAGGGGTTTGGCATAAACATCTTTCAGGACTAGGTTACCCAAAAAGGTAACCTCTTCATAGAAAAACTCATATTTGGATGGCTTCATGTAAAGTTCCATCTTGTGCAATGCAGCTGACGCTGCCTCCAGGTCCTTCTCATGCTGCTCAGGAGTGGGGATTATGAGGATGTCTACTTTGTATGCCACCACGCAAGTGAACTTGAGGTCATTGAGAACATTGTTGATCACCCACTGGAACATTACCGGAGCATTCTTCAGGTTCAAGGGCATCACGCGGAATTGAAATATAACTTTTCTGGTCCAAATCGCTATAAGCCATTCCTATCAATCTTCCACCTGGATCTGATTGAATGAATATATGAGATCAAATTTCATAAACACCCAGAATTTTGTGATAGCCTGGCTTATTATCTGCTTGAGTGGGAAAAGGTAATGGGTTGTGAATGGTGATGTTATTCGAATTCCCATAGTCAATGCATGGGTGCAACGTACCATTAGTAATTTGAGTGAAAATTATAGGTGATGCGATAGGAGAAAAATCCTTAAACACTCATCCCTTTTTGAGCATATCATTTAACCATACTTCCAACGCCTTGTCCTCCTGCGTTATGTAGGGATACAGTGGAAAGTTTTGTTGATCATGGCTACTTCAAACAGAAAGCCAAGTTGAATTCAGAGTGCGGTAAGAGGTGATTAGCCTTTTTCAAAAATAAAAAAATTCTGATATGCCACTAACGCTGCGGAAAACTTCTGGCTGAAGGCCCACCAGAGAGAGAAGTGATGTGATGGAACTTTGCCCCCATTCCATTGTGAGTGTATCAGTAAGTGGAAATTTACCCTAAAACTGGGCGTTTGCAAAGGACGGAATATTTAAGTCTAGGTTAATACTCACCTGCTGCTGATGCCTCTACCTCACCCCATAATAACCAGGAATAGCAGATCTGCCCTTCAGTGAAATGATCACAGAAACGTGATTAATTAAAAAGGCATAGGCGACCATATTTTTATGAAGTCATTGGAGCGTAAGTTGCACACATCATGGACGCCCCTACTTCCAAGTCCAAATCAAGATCATGTACCAGTTTCAGACTCATAATTTTACCCGCCACTCCCATATATAACTAGGGCCTCAACTTAAACCCTGTGTGCACCCAAGCGAATTTCCAGCGGAAATAAAGAATAAGCAAAACTTGTTTATTAACGACTGAATGGAGTTCTGCCATCTGGGTAATAATATTAATGGTTTCATCTGGGGAATCTGGATCAATTGTGGAATTAGAACCCTCCATGGGAAGAGCCTTCTCATATTCTTCACGTGGGGATGCCAACTTGGGGACCAGGGGATTCAAGGGCGCTAGGTCCATAGCAGGAACTACTTTACTCACTTGCTCCAGGATAGGGGAAGGGAAAACAACAGGCAGATGGGACATAGAAACATCCTCTGGAACTAAAGCACATAAACCAGGAGCTTAGCTTGTACTAACCGCTGAATGAGTGACAATGGGCACGCCTACTTATCATTCAACGCCCCCTCCAAAACCTTTTTGGTAGAGAACATATTACTTGCACCCCCACCCCGCGTGACGCCTGCCAGAGCGTAGCACCAATGGAGGCATCCATCATGCACACCTGATCCAGTGAACCTACCTGGTGCCCCAGCCAGAATGATTAGTGGACATGGGGTCCAAGGCAGCATGAAATACTGCCACTAACACATACAACGAAAATCTGAGTCCAGGGGCCTGGCCACAGAAAGCTTCCACAAGCAAGCTAGATCAGACACTTCAGCGCCCAGCAAAAAATGGAGTAGGAGAGATTATTGCAATAACGCGCCAAAACTACTGATGACATCACATAATCAATGGAGTCAAAACCCCCAGTTGGTTGGCCAAGTATAAGTTTCCGCGCACCCACTGATGAGCATCCCCTTCCATGATATCCAGCAATGACACGCTCAGATGAGCATCCGTCAGAGAGGCGGAAGCCATTGTTTTGGCTAGAAACTTCACCTGTAATCTGGTGAGGGCGTCCAACACCCTATTCACAATATCCACAGACAGGACAGGTAAACCCACCCCTGATGACTAGATGAGACCAGAATTAAGGCCTCTAAAAATAAATATTTGGCCAGGAGCTCCCCCACCACGCAGAAGCACCCAACAAATGCGCCTACCAACCACACAAACAGAAAAAAGTTGAGCAAAAGACTTCAGGTTCATGTGGTACACTAAGACCATTGTGTCATTGGCTTCTAACAGAAGGGTGGAAATGGCGGACACTAAGGCTCAGTAAATTATCTTATTGGAGAGGTTAATGAAATTGAGACTGGACAGCCAGTTGTGGTTCTTGAACACCCAGAAAGCAAACCAGAAAGCTGGGGCATAGCCATCCAAATGACCTGGTAATGGGAGGGGAGAGAAGCAATTATGGGGTGACAACTGATGATAACTAACTTTACAACTCTTATTAATAAACAAACTGTGGCTGCTGCAGTGGCAGCAGATTCTGCTGCCGTTAGCTTCTTGGGACTTTGGAGGGCCCTGAATAACTGAGGGGCCACAGGTTGTTTAGTGTGTGGTGAGGTCTCAGAACTTCGCCTAACGTGTAAAATGGTCTTCAATATCAAATGAACATCTTTATGCAAGAGGGCTTTTCAAAAATGGGACATCCCCAAGAGGCCACTAACTCAATAACCCCATTTGAGAAAGGAAGGCAGTAACTTTGCGATGATGTCCACTAAGGCCCAGTTGTTGTGCAGCCCTGGGAACATGATACTTAGTAGTGGCAGCAGCAGAAAGTGGTAAAAATTTTATAAACGGAAAATGTAGTTGGAAAGGGATTCTGTTTTTTCAAACAAAAATTTTGAAAATGACCGACAACTGTATCAGTGAGTGAATGTTGTTTTGAGTAATAGAGGATTAGAGAACAAATGGGGTTGCATGAGCCAAGAGCATCATGATATCAACCAAATTCAGTTAGTTCAAATTTGCAATTAACTTGACGCCAAATTGATTTTCCGCTGGCCAGCCAACTCTTGCTCAAGATTTGCTACTATATTTCCTCCAACTGCGACTCTGCTTAACAGATTGGAAAAGCTTCATTTGGCAGGCAACTGGTTGCACCCATGGCCAGGATACATAAGGGCTATCCCATTAAGTACATTGGATTTGTCGCCCTCAAACACACTGGAGTTGGACCCCCCTCTTTAAGCGGGAGGGAAGCACTTTAGCAGGTTATAACCTGATTGTACCATAACTGGCTTAATTTCAAAACCTCTCAATTTAATTATTTTTTCACCTTCTCAACAGAATCCAAAACTATTTCCATAGCATGATGACCGCCATTTTTATTCTGGCAGCGTCCTCTTGCCACCGCCGCCTCAATGCACCCCCTGATCCGCTGGAGCAGCTCTTGTATGGTAAAGAAAGTGGGAAAGGGGCCACTTTTGGGGATACGCCATCATCCACCTCTTTTCCACTACATGTGTCAAATCTCACCAGTCTACATAGGGGATAGCCGCCTTCTTCACCACTTTTTGGTGTGGAATGGAGATTTCACACGGTCAAGACACAGGGGGCACTCCCCAGATTTGCACTGGATTGCTAATAAAGTGAATTATTAATTATATTTAATTTATAGTTATAGTTATAGTTATAGCCATATACTCAACTTGCTGACATCCTTTTATCTTGCTGGTTTGATTAATCTATCAAATGATTTTAAGTATAAGATTAATATTTACTCATATTTATCAAATTTAAAATTTTTTGTTTAGTTGATTTTGATTTGATCTACCTAATCACAAACTAACCTCACTTATTGCCATCAATTTAATGACCTTATTTAGGTTAAAAGGTTTAAAAATGTAATGTTGGAGGTTATTTTAATTTCTGCTTTTAAAACAATTAATTGATTACGTTAGTAATTTAGATGTTAATTTATTTAATTAATTGACTAAATTATTTAATTTGCTTCCACCCTACGTGCAGGTTTTGAGTTCAAAACTTGTACTGGCTAGAAAAATTCTCAGTGTGGTATATTTGTCCCAAGGTCAACCCACCTCAAATATTTTTTTAAATTATTTAATCTACTTAAAAAACTCTAACAATTACTATATGATAGACAACACACAGCCTAAACTGGTGAGTCTAGAATCAAAAACCGTCTAAAAATAATTCTACTGTGCATCAGAAAGTGGTAGCGAAATTATCTGAAAAAACATTAGGAAGTGCACTGACAAGCTGTGGAAAATATCAACTAATACATTCAGAGGTACACACACAAGGTGTGGCCAAGTATCAACTCATACATTTAGAGATATACACACAATCAAGTGTCAGGGAAGCGGCAGATAAAGTTTAGACTGGCCTTCCAGTTGGGATGCAAAAGCACTCAGAAGGTGAGCCAAAATTCCAGAGATTCTGCTGCTCAAATGACGTTTGGATGGGCTGGGAGATAAGTGAACAATGAGCAATGATGGGCCGCAAAGATGAAAAGCAACCCAGCTAAAAGGCAGGCTATTGCAGCTCCAGGGCCTATGGGCTTAAGCGTGGAACATGTTGGATCATATTGAAAAGTTTGTATTCCCCCATGAGGGAACGTGGAATGGAGCCACTGGTGATAGTGCGGAATTTCTCCTAGAGTGGGTATAATTTTGCTCATAAAATGAAAAGTCCTGGTGGCGGATTACTTCAGTGATCAGAGAGAAAAGTTCAAGAAGACTTTTTACATGCCCTGCCCACCATTCCAAGTATCTGACATGGTATTTCACTACCATAACTACATCACTCCTAGAAGGGCAAACTTGGATCAATTTGGAAGGGCCCTTTCACCATCACCTACAAAGTAGAAAATGAGTATTCTATAAAGTCCATGTCTACTGGATATAATTAATTAAGTATAAGCTAATTCTTACAGCCCTATTCTCCCTAACATTCTTGAGGGTGTGATGTTGGACATTTGCTGTCCCAGTTGCAACAAAAGAGTATTTTTGGGTCAAAGTCTGCCAAAAGGGGAAATGTCAGCCATTTGCAAGTTTGCAATGATGTTCTGATTGATTTAAATAACGATAGTGCTGATATTGGCCAAAAGACCCCGGCCAATTCTCGGTGGAACCCCGTTAATCAGGGTATCACTATTTTGAATCCTGCATGGGCAAAAAACATAAAATTGAGTAGTCAGATTGCTCCAACCACATGCCAGACCATGGGGCAACCATTGGAAGGTACTTCCCCAACCGCAACCAGGTCCTTCAAAGCACCTACGTGGGTACCACAAACTTTTATAGGCTTGGTGGGGGTCCCACAAGGTGCAATAAATTTCTTAATGGGGTTTGGCTGAAGCTTATAAAATTATTACCTCATGGGTACATTTTGGCTAATAACAATTCCCTGCCATCATTCAGTCAAGATGAAGCAACTATCTCACGCTTCAATAGGCTGCTCCCCCATATTTCCTAATTCAGACTAGGCTAAGGTTTTCCAAACCTACCCTTGAATTTGCCTTGACCCTTGAAACAGTTTATATACTGAACGGCAGGATGTTGATGGGGTCATTTTCACTTTTTTCGTGCTAATAAAATTTATAAAATAACCAATTTTATTAGCGCCTTATATTTAATTTTATTTAAAATATTTGTGGAATCCAGCAGCAATAAGAACCAGTGAGCATATATTGGCTGGGCTCTACATGATATGTAGAGAATTTAACATAATATTCTATTAAGATCTGAATCTTAATTAAAGCCTTTACTCTAAATATACACTATTGTATTAAATTATACTTAATAAACTCTTTTTATTATATCTGCTTGTCATCAGGTAGGTAAGTAATAGTACTTACTTTATAAGATTAAATATATAGGGCTTAAAACTTCTCTCTCGTTGCAATCACTTTTAGCAACAAATTTGATTAAGGATAGGTAAGTTTGATAATCTCTTTTAGGAGATTAGTGTTCACCCAATGTTGGGTAGCAGTTGGGCTAGCAAAGTAAAGGGCACAGGATTGGGATCCACATCATCCAAAATTTGTAAACGCCCTGGAGACACCGGCGTCCTAGATAAAAATAAAAAAATTGCAGTTGGTATTTCCCCGGAGACTTATCCTGTCAAGCAAAATGTAGCCAGTTCATCAAAACTCCACATTCCCAGCCCCTGTTGTCAGTGAAGCATGGGCTTCGAGTTTTCTGGATATTAATCAAACGGCGCTTTGGGAAAAGTTCTGTGGAGATGTGCACAACCATTTCCTGAAAGCAGTATATGTAGCCACCGCACTCCATGACCTGCTGTTGGTTGGATCTCAGGTTTGAAACTAAAGACACAGTGGATGAAGCTTTACAGGTGCGTGTTGTGGTAGAACTCCCAGATGTTCAATAAGTGGTTGAAACAAAACACACTTAATGGACCAAATCTAACCAAATTTTGTTATGTTCAACTTCCTCCCCACAACAATTAAGCGCACAGTGCTGGAGCACCACCTCATGGATGGGCTTAAGGCATATAGTGGAACTTCACTCCTTAAAATGCAACGCTTTACGCTTATGCCAGACCTGTGCATGGGCAAAGTTATTTCTGTGATCACCCCAGCCGCGGTCATTGCAGAAGACTATACCCAAATCCCCTTACACCGCAGTTTTGTTTATTGACAGTCAGGAATCCCACCCATTCCGTGTCATGTTGGATAGCGCGCCCCCTATCTTCACCTTTTGTTGCACTTTTGGACACAAGGCTCACACCTGCCCGCTAAGGAGGGCATCATGCAAGCCAAAATCTTCCTGATGCAATGGGTAGTGCAGATACCCACTATGAACTGGCTATTGACAACTACCCGCCTTCCATTGGAGTGCATAGGGGTGTTAAATTCAGGTCAAACCTGTGTCCCCGCAAGAGTGCAAAAATTCCAAGCAGGCCCACCAAGCAGCGGCTAAGGCAGCAGCCATGGTCACGTCTGTGATCCTGCCTACTCAAACCCAGAATGACATCGAGTCATTTGCTATGGAAGTGGTTTGAGAATCTGAGCACCAATCAGATTGGCCAACCAACCTGATGACACAATGGGTGAGTCAGATTTACCTGACAAACTTACCAATCCTCTAATAAAACTGCTTCTACCTATTTCCATCCAAATTTTTTGTTAACCTTAAATGGTGCACAGCAGGAGCACATTAACTTTAAAATTTGGCAGAAAGCAAATTCCGCCAAAAACAAAATCCATACCAAAAAAAATAGATAGTGCCCTAAAGGACCGCTATAACTCAACTGACTCGGTTGCTTCCCACAAATGTGGTGCCATATTGCATGCTGAAAACGAGCCAAAGGATGGGCAAGGGGTACCCTTCACATTGCACCTTAAGTGCAATGGGGGAACCTTCACAATAGGACAATGAACATTGCTGGAATCAAGGCCTCACCATCCTAGGCTAGGAAACTGAGTTTTTTTAAAAATAATTTACCTGTGGAAATCCTGGACATTCATGAAACCCGCTGTCCATATGAGTGCCAAGGAAACAGGGGCAACCATGCTCCACCCCTACCTTCCTTTTTGGTCACCGCACTGTGTGGTGCTTATACATTTAACTCATTAATTTAAATTTATAACCTAAAAATTCATACCTCGATGGTCATGTGCTTGTGGTGTCCTTTTTGTGGGATGACAAAGTGCATTCTATCGTTAATTTTTCTGCCAAGACCTGTTCATGGGCTCACTGGGAATTCCTTTTTGGCCATTACTTCCCTCCCACTCCCTCCTGATCCGTTTGTGGTGGGCGACCTGAACTGCTGGTCCAACCCAGCCACTGACTGCTGGCCTTCAACGCCTGCACCCTTAAGGAACATTAAACCTTACTCTATTAAAGCCACTTTGGGGCTGTTTGATACCTTACCTAAACATGCACCGCTGCTCCCCAACATGTCCCATTCTCATATGCACAACTGTCAGCTGAGGTCCATGTCACGCATTGACCTTATTCTTGCACCGTTGAACTTTTGGTCCCAGGTAGCACACTTTAAGATGACAAGAATTGATTTCTCCAACCACAGGTTGGTGTCAATTTCCTTCTCTTTGTTGCACCCAGCGGCACAGGTGCCAAAGTGGTGAAAACTTTGTCCATCTGAGATCAAGTTGCTCAGGTTTTCCTCATGAGTGGACAATGAAACTTTACCTCTGGAGTTCACCACACCATTCTGTGCGGACCCACTTTCTACCTGGTCAACCTTTAAAGTGAACACCATCTTCCAGACATGCCACCTCTCATTGTGTTACTCTCAGGCTGCCTCAGTGGTCATTTTGCACACGTTCTCAGGGATGGACCACCAGTAGTCTACCGTCCCTGCTGCAGGCTACAGCCCAGATTGGGGTCACAAGTGGGCATAGGTGTCCGCTCACCTTAACGCACTGGTAAGGCAACACAAACATTGAGTTTGTGTACGGTACAAAGCAAAAAATATAACGGCGGGTGACATGTGCTCCACCTATTTTTTTTCAAAAAAAAACCTTCACGCTGTGACAGATCTTGGCTTGCACACAGTTGAGGCGGCCGGACCACTCCATCACAGAAACTCCAGCTGAAGTGGCAATTGAAGTTTGAAACTATTACTCCAAATTGTATCAATCTGATCCAGTCAAACCAGCCACAGTTGAAGATTTTCTTGAAAGTGCACATATCCACACCATTTTCCATTACCCAGAGTTGATGAACTTAAATTCGTGGGACAAGCTATTATATACCGTTTTCAGTGCACCGCACAAAAAAATTCCCAGGTCCAGATGGGATTCCTTATGAGTCCTATAAGAGATATTTTAACTATTTCTCCTCTTTGTTCTAGACTCAAATGAACCAGTGTTTGTTGGAAACACGCTTCCTTCCTGGGGGCCAAGAGGCATATACTATAACGCTGTATAAAAAAGGGGATAATCTGGACTTGGCCAACTGGCGCCCCATTTCACTTACTAATACAGATATTAAATTATTTACTAAAATTATGTCCAACAGCCTAGGGGAAGTTGCCTCTGATACAATCTCCTCTGGACAATTCAGATTCATCCCCAAGCTGTCTATATGGGACAACATACACACTGTAGCCAAGGTCTGCCAATCCACGGCTACTGGAGCACTTGTCTTCTTAGATCAGCAGAAGGCTTATGATAGGGTTAACTGGGATACCTCAAGGCATGCCTCAACAAGTTCCACCTTCCCAATTGATTCATTAATTGGGTGATGTTGCTAACGGAATCTGCCACAATGGCTTTGAATGCCCTGGCTTCCTCACTGATGTGGTTCATCCTCAAAGGGGCCTCCGCCAAGGGGACCCTTTAAGCCCACTATTGTACAACTTCAGCCTCAACCCACTTTTATGAAATGTGAATGTCCGCCTTTCTGGTGTCAATGTTCAAGGCCAAGCACCAATTAAGATGCTGGCATTTGCTGACGATTGTGTGGTTGGGGTGCTTAACAACCAAGATGTATGCACGCTTGTGGCTACTATCCAGGATTATCCAGGGTAAGTAACGTTGCACTTAACTCCTCCAAAACCGAAATTGTTTTCCTTGGTCAGTTCCAAGCCCGCTGGTTACCAGCACCCCATTTCCTACCTGCTTCAGCAGCTAGCTCACAGGTTCGCTTGCCTTGCCCACCCCATACTACCCCGCTTGTGCTCCCTTTCATGTCAAGACCCACTGCTGGTCCAGTACACCATTTGGGTGTGTGGCTGGAGGCAGGAGGGTACGCCTCATCGGTGATGGAGCACCATATTCTAGATAATGTCACAAAAAACATCGCCTCCCTCAGAGCCCACCTAACTACCCTCCCATGCAGGGTTGTGCTGGCCAACTCTATGCTCCTATCTAAAGTCTGGTTTGTGGCCCATGCTATTTCCTTTCCACATCTTTCTTCACCTCGTTATACGCCCTCCTGCAAGGGCTTTGGTTAGGCCGCCCACCAGTGTTCCTGGATGTCATGTTTGGCCCTCGGCATATTGGTGATATGGGCCTGCTCAACTGTGAGGCCCATGCTGCCAAAATACTTGGCACCTGGATTGCTTCATTCATCAACCCCACACTCCAAGCCTAACACTGGTCATGCGCAGCCTGCTCTAACTTTTCCCGCTCCCTGGGCCTCAGCAATCCTAACCTCCCCCATTATCTGTTAAAATATCTTGCCTTACATCCCTCTGCTGTGGGCCCGCATGGGACGTCACCCCACTTCAAATGAATTCTTTTCTCCATGCGGAGCACTGAGTGTAGAATTTGCACCAGTGGACAAACCGTCCAGAGAAGTCTCCCTATTCCCCGCTTCACACAAGAAGTACAAGGCCAAGCCGTTCTGAACAGTTTGATACCCAGGAAACCCCCTTTCATGGCCAAAGTGTAATATCTGAACATGTTGGACATCCCCTACTCCCTAGAAACCCAGAAAGACATCTGGAATTACACCCATCTCCCTCTTTTGCAGCCACAAGTTTAATCCCATGTGTGGCGCTGATTGAAATGGTTATACTGTACTTCCAAGAGATCCAATGTATCACACTCCTCATGTGTTGTGTGTGACCAATATGGGACTTTGGTCCACCGCCTGGAAGAGTGCCCACCATCAAAAGCGATCTTGCAGTAGTTCAGCGTCTTTTTTGCCAGAAGCAAACACAGACCTTCAGCCTCTCTAGAAACATCTTTGCCTTGTCCTTGAATTCCCCAATACAACCTTTCCTTTGAGCCTTAGTGGTAGCAATTACTATGCGGACTATCCACACGGTTGTCCTGGATTCCATTTCAGGCTATGCTCCCACCCTCTAGGAAAATGTATGCAAATTCCATTCGCACCTTATGGACCATTTTTAAGCATGGTTGTTTGGGTACCTACCATCCTGTCAACAACAGTTGTCTCATCCTGGTTCCCAGTATGGTTTATCACTTCAGACCCTATCCTTCATATGTTCTCAATAATGGCACAAGCCTCTACTCAAAATAGCACTCTTCCTTTATTTGGCATTCCCGCTGGCAACAGGAGACAGCATTAGCTTCTCTGGGGTGGGCCTTAACGTATATTAGTGCTTGATTATTATTACATATCAAAAGCATCTGCCCTATGGTTGGCCTTCCCAGTTAAAATTAAAAATATATAGGGGCCTATATAGTAACCTAAATTTGGTTCTCTATAGTAAATGTTGTAGACTATACTTACCTTTATTGTATATAAGTTTTGAAATGTGTACCTATGAATTTTTTTATTAATCTCTATCATATGTATATACGTGTGATCTAAAACTAGCTTTACTTTTTTGAAGTGACTAAAGCTTTATAGGGGTGTAAAATCTCATCTTTTTTGACAGAGTAGTTATTTTCATAAATAGTATTAGAGCATTTGGCAGTTGACAGATATATTTATTTGAGGCAAGCCAACCAGGGGATGGGCATTACCAAAAATAAAACTAACTAAAAACTAACATAAGCACTTGGTTCAAACAAAACCCCTAATGAGAGGATTGAATGAAACAAAACGAAAAACAACCAACCAGGTGGGCAGCGGAAACCTCTTATCCCTCCATGGTGGAAGGGGAGGGGGGGTTGGGGGCTCATCTTTGGTGGCCTCTTTAGCAGCAGCTTCTTCCTCCAATAATAGAGTGCTTGTCACGGCCAGCAGTAATGGCGTTGGGCATCTGCGGCATGGGGTTCAATATCACTGATAATTGGAATTTCATGGAAATTGTCAGCTAGATAAATGGCACTGAGATATTTGGTTAAAGCTTTTTTAGCTTTGATGTGGGTGTCTGAGAGTTTAACAAACGTGGCAATGTTGGTTCAGGTTATTTTTGCTTTTGGATTCCATGCTATAGTTGTTACGTTCTGGATAGCATCATTTGCATTTTTGTATAGCTGGTTTACCATGATTTTACTTTTTGGAGTTAAGGTTGCGGGGATAACAGGAGGTGGAATTCCTCCTGTGAGCATTGCTACTGATTAAGCGACAGCTTTATGCAGGGGACGACTTTCTGGTGTTGCAGCTGCTTTGACTGCAAGCTGGTAATCACTGCAAAACAATTCAGCGTTTGGCTGTGGGGTATATAGTCAAGGGGGTATCTGGCGTCCCATTCAGCATTAATGAACTGTTTGATTTGCAGAGATAGTTATTCAATGAACTTACCTGATTTGTCAATTTCAGCCAATAATTCCCATGGGTTTTGGTTGAATTGGATTGGGGAATCAGCGCACAGTTGAGGTTTGGTCAATTCATTTGAGGAAGCATGGGGATCAAACTGGGATCCAATCTGATTCTTGATTGGTGGAATTGTTTATGGCATTGGGGTGTGGAGGAGGATGATTAGTGGCTGTAGGTGCAGCTGCAGCAACAGGCTTTGGGGGTGGGGGGAGGTAGGATTGTGCCCCATGATGGAAATTGTACAGGGTGGGCAGCTGATTGGAGGTCAGTGGATGAGTCATCTGACTACCTGAAGTGGTTGAGAAGGGGCACTTGCATTTTGAGTGGTCTAACTCAAAACATGATGGACAGATCGTCCGCCCACCCTCGATGTGGGCCCAAGACAGATGGTCAGGCACTGAGGGAATAATGGTGCGTGGCAGAATTGCCACCGCAGCTTTATTAAATTCAGGGCTTATTGTGGCATATGCCCAAGGCCCAGCAGGTCATGTGGCCCCATTTGGAACCACAAATTGTAAGATGGGGTTGGAGCCATAGGCTGCCAAACCATCCATCAGCTCCTGGTGGAGCACCGCAGGGGGAGGTGGTGTGTGCAAGCCAGAAAACTGAACCACCAAGGTGGTGTCCATTGGGAGTCAGGTCCGAGTTGTTGGGAGAGGGGTGCCCTGGAATACCAGGGGCACAGTTGCTGTAGTGGCAGCGTCAGCTTTGCAGGTGAAGCCGAGGCCAAAATACCCCTTGTAGGGGTGGAAATCAATAAAGCCAGCAGGTGTCATCACCGCCTGCGCCATTTTGATAATGGCTTGGTCATGGTATGGGAATAGTTTCCCATCCCTGACCCTTAGGCCATAGCATGTTGCTCCAGGGGAGCACTAGGGGCAGTGAGGTACCACTTGGGTATGAGCAAGGTGGGCGTCTAGGTCTTTGGGAAGAACAAATCTTCCATAGGTTTTGAATGACTGGGTGAACCAGTCCTAGCGCGTTTTCCTGTTGGATGGAAAATGGCGGGGGAGTTTCACCGCTGCCCCATGCTGGAGCAGCCAGCGGAGAATCTGAGGACATTATAGCAAAACTACAATGGGCGAATTTGATTTGTTTTATAAATTCATATAATTTTGCTCAGAAAGTTATGCTGAGCAGAAAGAGAGTCAGTTGACAGATATATTAAATATAAACATTAAGGTGGAAAACAGTCTATTATAGATTAAAATATAGTAAAATGATTGTAAATGGTAAATTTTATAGTATCAAATAATCTATCTTGATTAATAGAGCAACATCATATAGACCTTATGTTTATACTTAATGTTTACTTTCTGTTTATAAACATAAAAATATGTTATCAAACTTATGTAACTCTTTAATGAATTATGATATGATCTTTATTACCAAGCATATGAAAGTAAAATATAACAATTTCATTGTAGTAGCGCACATATTAGTGATACAAGAACTAGATGCTTACTCCAACATAATTACAACTTTTAATTTTTAGTATAATGAGAACATAAAATTAATTGTTTTAATTACACATTATCTACTACTATTAATATTTTATTATTATAAATGAACCTATAATAATAATGCTGATAAAACTAAAAACTCATTTTTAGACATAGTTAGCTTTTTTGTTATCATTATATATCATATATGTTTTTACTAAAAAGTATATAAATCTATTAAGTATAACATGTCAAATGAACCTCGCTTATACTGATAATCATGAAGATTTAAGATGCAATTCTAAGAGCATATAATGGGATCATATAGATACTTATAACATGCAAAACACTTAAGTGAAATAGTTTAATATGCTATTCTTAGTTCAATTATATTGACTTATTATTGTCAGGATGATGAAGTATTATTTTAGATCTTCATGCCAGTCTTGATGCCAAAACAACCAAATGGCAAGCCTGAATACCAGAGGCACTGTGCATGAAAGACGTTTAGTTGAGTGGGAAACGTTTTTGCCAATGAGTGACAATAGATCTTGATTGCAAATAAAAACATGAGTATGAACCAGGCCATCATGGCCCTGGGCCTGAGTTTGTGTGTTGGAAAGATTTTAGTGAGTTAGGGGGTTTGAGTTTCATCCCATTAAAAATATGAAATTTTGGGAAACGGGATTTAATGGATTTTAGAAATAGAAAATCAACTATAGTTCTTCTTAGTGTGTTATGACTGCTTAAATAGACAGTTGATTTGATAAATAGTTTTGAAAAGCTTGGGATTGGGGCCCTCAAGATTTGACCTAACCCAGAGAACTTTAAGCAAGGTGGAAAATGGGAAATGAACTTAATTATAATTGAAATCAAAAAAGTCAGTGGTGGGCCAAGTTGCGTCTAATTCAGCCTTGCATGCCCAAATTGCAGCTTTGCCACATTTTTTGATAGTTAGCATGACAGTGTCTCACCCAACAGGCAACGGGAACCTCCCAGGGACAACCCACATAGGGGCAGTCCCATTAGGTTGGAAATGGGTTTAGGGTACCCTACCCGCCTGCACCTGGCCACTTTTGGTATCCATTCAGCCAAGCTAGATTTATCAAATAACAATCATGATATGAGAGGGGAGGATTCTGAGCTGGTGGCAAATTTCAACAATAACCCAATGCCATTGGTAAGTTCTTCCCTAAGATACAACATTAGGCACATTTTTCTTAGAAGGTACAAGCTCATTGGGCTCTGTTCTCAACGTTTTGGAGGCAGGTTAAATTGGTGACAACATTTTCCAATGACCTGATGCCATTAGTGAGTTTTGCTGAGGATTTGATACTAAGAACATTCTTTTTGGCAGGTACACGCCCATCAGGCGTTTTTCCTGGTATTTTGAAACTGGTTTCAAACCAACAGCAATAATTTCCAGTGACCTGATGCCACTGTCAAGTGTGGCTGAAAGTTTGACCCTTGATACTTCATTTACTGAATGTGCACACCCATCAGGCTTTGTTGCCAAGGGTTTTGAGGCTTACAGATATTTAAGCGCAAATTCATTCTCAATTTGCTGTATAAATTTGGTGGAAGTAATTGTGGGGACAGGGGGTGGGATTTTCAAAGGAAGATCTGTAACCCATCACTTATCTACCACATGGATGAGATCAACCTGTGATATGAGAGGGACAGCTGCCCTTCTTGGACCCTTTGTTGAAGAAAATGGGAACACCTGGTTTAGGCAGAGGAAATGCTCCCCCATACTTACAATCAAAAACTTTTTAGATTAACTATAGACTTAAAATGAACCTTATCAGTATGAAGAATAAAATTTACTCTTAAATTACTTAGATAGTAGCCTGTCATCTCAATAATTAATTTAATACCTATATTTAGATGACTATAAGTTTTACACTTATATTCAGAAAAAATATATATTTACTTTTTGTTTAATAATACTATTTTTCACAAACTTATAAATAAGTTAAGAAAAATACTAATGATGATTTCTTATAATAATTGTTCAGCATTAAAATTATATTCTTTGAGTTAAATTCACATAAAAATTTCTTAAAGACTTTAAGCATAGAATTAGGTCTGTAGTTTCAAGCATTTATAAAAACTTTTACTTTGTGTTAAACTATTTTATCTTATATAAACATTATACCACAATAAGTATGATTTTCTATATACATAATTTACTTATAGTTAGATAGAGTAAGAAGTGAAACCCTTTGACCTACTTCTATAACTTAAGCTGTTAAAAAATAGGTGTTTAAATTAAAGAATAATAGAAAAGCCTTTTTGTGAAGAGCTAGTAACCTTTGATATATATAATTATTGGATTACAATGGCCAATCATAAAGATGGATAGAACTTTATACCCCTTTGTAAAAATTTATAGGTCTGATTATTCTTGACCAATAACCCCTATAAACTTATTACTTGCACAGGTTTGGTTTTTGTGCAATTCTTCCGCGTTGTATAGTAGTTGATATAATTAGTTGATAATAATATGACAACTACTACTGTAGTTGAATGGAAGTATTATATCTCAGCCCAGCGCTCAGCCAGTATTTCCTCTTAAAGTACTTGTGATTCCTTGAAATAGGGATTTTTTTTCCTTTGTACTGTCTAACTTGATCTACTCTTAGATCCTCGTTTACAGTCTCTCTGGTTTAACACACAGTTAGCAGCAATCCCTGATTTGATACCACTTCTTCTCTAGATCCCCACTCAGATCCTTACTCTTCTTCTTAAAGAGTCTACCTTTTATTTCACACAGCAATAATATCCCTGAAAAAATAGAACAAATGGATGCTGATAGTGTTTACTAAGCTGAGATATCTACTGTATACTCTGAATTTCTGTATGTTTTATTAGTAAATTCTAGGGAATTTTATAGTGAAGATTTGGTGCCCAACTCTCAGTTGACACCTCCTTGATAAAATGGCAGCTATTGCCATTGAATCACCCATCCTCTTCTCAGCAGCGATGGTCTTCCCCATCCTGGCTAGGATTGCGTCATTGGACATCATCAAAACCTAAAATGGAAAGAGTCAGAAAATGTGTCACTAATGTTTTCCTCTTGATCCAAGCAAACCAACCATATTTAGCAAGTGACCTGCTTATGTAATGGGACTTGATACCTATTTAGACAAGTCACAAACCAACTGATTAATTTTCTAGTTGCAGACAGCATCATTCGCCTCACAACTTACTCCTTAAATTCCCAATCAGTCAGTAATGAAACATGATCGATCCCAATTGGTACACCTGATAGTTAATCATCAATCAACTATCAGATGCCTCTATTTTGTCAGCAACTCTGCCCAAGATCTCAAGCATTCGTCCGGATTGATCCCTGAAAGATCCAACCAGGCGAATAACCTAAAATCCCCCAAACATAGTTACCCCAAAATCAGGGTCAACTAATATCCAATTCATTGCCATTAGGGAATTATCCCCTAGCTATCCCTGGTAATCAGTCAGCTGGAAATTTGGGCAAAAATCCCAACACATCTCACCTCTTGCCTAGATTTCCAGCGAGAAAAGGACCAGGGCAGAAGAACACCACACTGGACACTTAAATGAATAATTCATTTGCTCAAGTAGAGTATGATCACCAGTACTCAATGCTGCTTGGGACGACCTTTGGCATGCAGCTCTCTTCCTCTTCCTCCTTGGTACCACCTACTCAGAGCATGGTCCCCATGATCTTCTGTCATGCTGAGTTGATCGATTTACTCATGATAATATTAATCCCAGGATCTGGTTTTCCCCCATAAGGGCATATGACCTGCTGTCATATCCAGAATATTTGGTCCGGCATCCTCAATTTCACGATTTTCTCCTTGTCTTGACAGGAGACTCTTGCCATCAATGTTTGTTTTGTGGCCCAATTAAAAATGATCCACTATATTCACCCTTGTTATTTTTCTTCTTATAACCTCTTGGCTCATATTATTCTTAATTCTTCTCTGGAGAGCTTATTCCATTAATTTTTAGATTAATTTCTCCAAAATTGGAGATAAATTGATTGTAGAGTGCATAATGTCAACTATCATATAAGTCCGACATCCCCCTCTTGTCCAGCTCATATGTTGAATTTTGAGTCGCAGTACCACCAGCTGCTCAACGGTTTGTCTGATCAAGATCTTCAGCTCTTCCATCAGATGAGTTGGGCTGCATGACAGAACCTCTTCTACAGTCCTTTCAGGACTCATACTCCTAGTCTGGCACCAGTGGCTAGTCCTTCCATTTATACTGGAAATGGTAACCAACCCCACTGAAACCAAGCTAGCAATTGTTTCAAACAACTTGCGGCCAATCCTCCTTTTTCATCAATTCCAGAGTTAGATTTTAAAATTCAACTGGATTTGGCTCCTTTTGCAGATGTGCATAACATCATCATTGATGCTCCTGAAATAATGCCCTTTGCTCTTGATTGTTCCTTCCTTGCCAGGTCAGACTTGCTTCCAGAGTTCCTCTTCTGACTCAGTCAATATTACAAGCCAGCTGTCTTGGCCACCAAACTCACCATCAGCAACTGTGTGCATTTCAAAATCCCCTATGTAGATTTAAGGGCCCAAGTCACCGAGGCTTTATCCATAGCTCTGAATCCTTCCAGTCTTGAGAACATCCTAGATCAGGATATTGCAGCTTATGCTCTTCGCTTTGAGGCCAAGTTTTCAATTTGGGCCATGAAGCTTCCATCCTATCCCAGTTTCCATTGCTCTTTCTACTTCAGCTTCTGAGAAGCTCATAATCATCACTTGCAGGATCCCATTTGCTCCTTGCATGACTATCTCATTTCTGGTGTGTCCCATCAGTACCTTTTGCTGATGGCTTTTATAGGTGGCATGATTCAGCAACCCTCATCTAGAATCTATTATTTGTTGCAGCACATATGTCCAGTGTTCTTGATGAAGCCTGTTGGCAAGCACTCAAGACCAATCTTCCAGCTCCAGTACCATTGGGATTACTCAGGGTTATTCGCCAACTGCCTATTTGACTGTTGCTTCCCTCCCCACTCTGGGGTATCACGTTTGGATTCTTCTGACATCTCAATTTCCCTTCCCCTCATCACTTTCTTGCAGGGATCTACATCCGCTCAACAAACTTGGTCTCATGTAGGTTTAACCCTTGCCAGCATCTGATCTTACATAGATTTCAATGTGTTATTCACTCCTACTGCGATCCATCCTCCCTCCCCAAGAAGTGACATAGGCAGAATTATTTCTGAATTTAGCATAGTCAATAAAAAATAAAAATTATAAAAATATATCAGTTTTTCTATGCGGTTTTAATAATTTTTTTTTCAATATCTTTATCAATCTTTTATTTTTTCTTCTTTTTTTCCATGGGACTTGACCTTGTTTTGGTTCAGCGGTCCATCTTTTTATTTTTCCCCAAACTGCATCCTAGGTTTCTTAAACCTACCAGTTTTCTATGGCTCAGAGGTCCTTTTTTGGACTTGATTTAATCATTAGGACTTAACCAACTTAATGGTTCAGCGATCCTTTGGAAACTCTTTTTTTGTTATTTTTTTCATTGATCCATCACTTCAAATACTTAGCATGGACTCTATTTTCTACCCTTCCATCCAATAGGTTCTTGCTGGAGTAGGCATCCATCGCCATTTTTGGCGATAATCTTAAAGGGACCTAACCACAATGCATCCAGTTTTTTCTTCTCCCAAAACCATGCATATCACAATAGGCAACTCTTTCAACTATTCAATATTATAATAAGGCTGGTCAGTTCTTATTGTCCATCATTTTCGCTTATATCCTTTTCTTCAAAGTCATATCAAATGCCTGCAATTGCATTTCGATCAAGATATCTGTCAATCAGCTCAGGTACTGCTCAGAACCCATCTCCAATGTTGGTTCCACCACTGAATATAAAATTGACAGCAACGCAGCCTTCCCCTCCCATATAGAAACTCAAATGGCGTTTTTCCTGTTACTGTATGATGACTGATATTGTATGTAAATGTCACCAAACTCAGGTGTGTTCCTCATGCAGAAGTTCTTCCTGAAACCAGCTTCCTCAGCATCGCAGCCAGCGTTCCATTAACTCATTCAACCAGTCCGTTCATCTCTGGCTGATAGGGTACAGACACAGCTCCTCAGATCCCCATTATCTCAATTAACTGTTGAATCACATGAGATGTGAAGTTCGTCCCATTATCACTAAGAAGGACCTGCAGACATCCATGTTGATATACTACTTGATACAGGATGAACTTCGCGGTGCTGGTAGCGTCTACTTTTACCAGGGCCTTTGTCTCAACCCATCTCATCAGATGGTCGATGGCAACTATTATATACTTGACTCCCCCTGTGCTCATTGTCAGCGGTCCCATCATGTCAATGGACATCATATGCCAAAAATTCCAGGGCGGACCAGTTGGTATTCTAGATGTATTTTATGTGGCTTGTGCAGCTGGCACTCCACACAACAAGCTAGATAATCAGCGACATCATAGTTGATTGACTCCCAGTAGTAGTACTGGTGAATATGGTCTGTCATTTTTCTCAGGCCTCTATGCCCAACAACCTTATGAGTGGCTTGAACGATAGCTGCTCTTTCTGATGGCTTTGTTGAGAGTAACCGCCTCCCATTGATTATCTTAAAAACTTGACCATCCATGGTCTCAGTTTTTCCCATTGCTTTTGAAGCGCACCTTGGATTTCTCAGGGCTCATTCCCAATTTCTCCATTGACCATTCTCTGGAATAACTCATCCGCCTGCTGTATACCATCTGGACCATTGGTAACCATGATAAGCCATCCACATTCTGATGAGAAGCCCCCACTCGGTGGACAATCTTATAATTGTAAGCCTGTAGCTTTAGTGCCCATTGGTCCAGTTGTCTTTCTGGTTTTCTCAAATTGTGGAGCCAATGCAACAAGGAATGGTCTGCTACCATTTTGAAGTGCATTCTGTAAATGTACACCCAAAAATGTTTATAGGCATAAATGACCATAAGGCATTCATGCTCAGTTATGGTGTAATTTCTCTCAGTGGCTAAGAGTGTCTGGATCACATAACCCACCGGATTTTCATCCCCAAGTTCATCTACTTGGCTTAATATGGTGCTGATCTCTTTTAACAAAACATCAGTTAATATAATAAATTCTCAATCAAAATAAGAATTTTTAAAACTTGGATAATCTATATGGTACTGGCATAGCTCATTTAAGGATTCCAGGCTTCTTCATTCCATATGAAGATTTTCTTCAGATCCTTTAACAGCTGGAATAAGGGCTCAGCGATTTTGGCAAAATTTCAAGTAAATCTTCTATAGTATCTGGACATACCAAGGAAAACTATATATTAGACACTCTTCACCACAGCCATTCGTTCTATGGCTTTGATTATATGGGCTTGCGGCTGAAATCCACTAGAGTTGATCACGAATCCCAGATATTCCAACTCTTGCTTGAAGAAGTGAAATTTCCTTGGCTTAATCTTTAGTTTAGCCACAGATAGTCTTTTGAACACTTCCTCAAAGTGGTGTAAATGGTCAGTAAACGTCCTACTGAACATATTGATATATCCAATTACACCATGACGCATGACAACTTTAAGTCATTCAATATACCATCCATGGCCCTCTGGAACGTTGCAGGTGCATTGCATAGACCCTGTGGCATCCTCGTCAATTAATATAGCCCCTGCGCAGTAATAATTGCGCATTTTTCTTGGTCTCTTCAGGCAAATCAATTTTGCCAATATCCAGTTTCAGATCCATTGCAGAGAAATACTTCACTTCTCCCAATCAATCTAGTTCATTGTCGATTCTTAGTAGGTGATACAAATTCTTCTTCATAATCTTATTCAGCTTCCAGTAATCAATCACCACCTAATTAGAGCCAACCTTTTTCTTCATAATAAGAATTGGACTCGCCCAGGGACTTGATGACAGAACTAGAAGCCCATGCTTCACTAGCTTACTGATTTCTTCTTCCACTACCACTTCAGCCACCTTTTACCATAGAATTGATCTCATCCTGATTGGCAAATTTTCCCTGTATTGACTTCGTGGACCACATCTCTAGTGCATCCCAAATTGTGGTCATCCTAGGTGAATACTTCCCAATACCTTTTAAACAATATGAGCATCTTCTCTTGCTATCCTTCTGGCAGATCATCAAGTTGCTCTCAATCAACCAATAGGGTGTTATTCTCAGTTACCCTGGCCAGTAATCCCATTTCATTGAGGGTCCCAAAATCGTTAAATTCCTCAGTTCACCATTGGGATTAGATGAACCAACGTGACGATTTGATTTTTCTTGACTTCATCAGTTTTTCACTTAGATTCTCCAGGAGAACTCGAATTTCTCCATGGCCCAGCATTATCATTCCAGGGGCCACGCAAGGCTCTACTCTGGACTTCTTCCAGGGGCTTCTGACTTCCCCATACAGAAGCTCCAGTATCTCTAATGTCAACCCCGTGTCAACTATCATCTGGGATCCCAGCGGTACTGTTTTTGCATTCTTGATCCTCAGTTATTTGATTTTCTAAGATTTCCATCAGCATTTCTCATCACTTTCAGCCAACATGTTGGTATCAAATCAGTATAATGCCATCATTGTATATTAAGTTAATGAAGTTGTTTCTCCTAATCAGTGGAGCTTCCCAATCCTTCTGATAGACCAATGGTAACGTCTGGCCCAATATGGTCAAAGTATTATCCTCAAAGTTACATTTAACTTATACTTCCTTATAAGCTTTTCTTTCCTGTTATTATCACTTTTAGTAACATGATTCTACGCAATTTCTCCAATATTGACAATCAACCTGGAATATGAGCAAATTTGTCTGCAACAATACAAGTTGGGCAAAAGTGGCCAGCACAAAAGGCCTGAAGCCCTCCCAACCTGCCAGGGAAAACGCCCCGGCGGAATGTTGATACACCCTCCCACCAAAAAGGGTGAGTACAGCGCCGCACCTGGAGTTTTGCAATTTCTGCAAAAAATGGGCGCATATACCAAAATCGAACACTCCCAACCCTTGTCCTCCCTTGAGAATGGCATTAGATTTATAGTCAGTGATACTTCCCTTGAATCATGGAAAAAAATGGGGGAGGCCTCCTCCGCAACTTTCCTGAACACCATCTCAGTAAATTACAAAAATCTACACAGAGGATGGGTGGACGTCAGGTTCATGTCCATGGAAGAAGCAGCGGATGCAGCGAAAATTAAATTCTCCATAAAAATCAACAATGAAGACCACACCATCTGCATGGTGCACATGTGATGGAATGAGGCAAATGACCTATTCATCATATTTGACCAACTCCCAAGCACCATGCACTGTAATATCTTGCAGATGAACTCTGCGGGGGCCTCGAAGGTTACAGAGTTATCAAACAGTTTGAATTTAAAAAATTCCCCCTCCTGCCCCACCTGTGCACAGGAAAGGCAATAGCCATTATTGAACCAGATCAGGACGTGGCAGAGGATGTCACTCTCATTCCCCGCATGGCAACCATCAACCTCCATGATGGCAGCATATCTCGCCCCTTCCATATCATACCAGAACACACCCCACCTATCTGTGAATTCTGCTCAGCAATAGGCCACAAAGACCATGCATGCCCCACCAAGTGCAGGATTGAAGCACCAAGTTTTGTGAGGACAATATGGATGAAACAAGCCCAACTTTTGGCAAAATTAAGGACTCCACTTTTGCCTTCAATTGGGGCAAAAGAGCCAATATTGCTTTAGTCAAGCCCATCTCATGCAAGGACTGCCGTCGCACACAGACTGACCACAAGCAGGCTGCAAATTCCGCCAATACCCAAACTCACACCACAATTTCCACAGAACAAATTCAAAGTGGATGCCATGGAAGCACAGCGGAATAACCAATCAGATCCTCCACATAAAACCCAACACAACCAAACTGATGAAATTTTTGGACACAACCAATCAAACACCTCCAACCAAGCGGGAGCAGATCCACTTTGCACCACTGGGGATCCTCCCAGCCAATCACATGTGATAGGTGATGATATGGAAGACCACTTCAGTCAATCACAATGTGACAAAACCTATGTACAAGACCCAACCACCCCAACTCCTAGTTTCTGCCCATCAAACCCACAGGCAAACGGCAAAAAAAATCTTTTAATGAGGCAAAAGCCAACCCACGCCAGACCCAAAATTTACGGAGTAATCTAAGCCAGAAGAAACTGAACAATGCCAGCACCAAGGCCGCCAACCAACACACTGGAACAAATCTGGCTAGTCGACCCCATACTTTCAGTATGACTCACAATAAGGAACTAGGTGACCTCAGTGGGTCACCCCAGCATTCCTGATGTGTGGACTACTGCAATCAACATAGGGACGCTCAACATCGCGGGAGCCAAGGCCCCCACGTCCCAGGCCAAAAAAATGGCTTTCCTGTGCAATATCCCCGTGGACATCTTGGCTATCCAAGAACCCCACTGTCCACTGGGGGAGGAGGAGTCATGGTCAACCATGCTCCTTCTGGCAAAATCCTTTTGGACACACCATTGTGGGATGGTAATTCAAACAAACTGTAACCCTCCAGTAAAAATCCAAAGCACATCCTCCCACCTGGAGGGATGGCTGCTCCTAGTGAACCTCAAGTGGAATGGAGAGAATTTTGCCGTGGCATGCATGTATTCCCCAAATGATCCGAATGACTGCCAAAAATTCTTTTACAATATCCTCTCAATCCATTTCTCTGAGGCAACATTTTTCGCAGGAGATTTCAACTGCTGGCTTAACACCAATACCAACCGCTGGCCCAAGTCTAGGGCTATACCCTGCGGCCACACAGAACTATGCATACTAAAGGCAACATTGGCCTATGTGACACCATTCCCAAACAAGCCCCCACCCTGGCCAACATGACGAGGCCCCACCACAACAATAACCAGCTAGTCTCAATGACCCAGATTGACCTGATGCTCGCCCCTGTAGACTTCTGGCACCGAGTATCAAACTTTACAACAACAATTATCCCTTTCTATGACCATCAAATGGTCTCAATAGCGATATCATCCTCAGAAAAATATGAAAAACCACCAACCTGGCACTGAGTTCACCCGAGCACCATCCACCTTCTGGAGCTTAAACTTTGGATCAATATGGTGTTAACAACACAGCAAGAAAGACAAACACCTGATGGGAATCCTATCGCTGAGTGGGAATATTCAAGGCTTGTGCAACCAAGAAAGCCTGCCACCTAAACTCCAGAAAAACAGCTGCAATGTCCGCGACAATCAATAAGGCTATCAGACAGCTTCAACACTTAGAAAAGAACACACCTCATGAGGGATACACCCCTAATGGGGGCGCCTGTGGTTCCAGCTATCAACACAGGTAAACTCCCTCTTTAGGAAAAACTAGCATTACACCGAAGTATGTTATAAATCAAAATACACTTTATCTGAAGAATCTCACACGGCCCAATTTTTTGCCATTTTAAATCAATTTCAACATCGGCGACCTGCACACAGGTCCACCAAGCAGATGACACAATGGCATCTACACCATCAGAAAAATCAGCTGAATTACACTGATTTTACACTGACCTGCACACAGCGGATTTCGCATCACCTAACGAAATTAAAAAATTTCTATCATCTGCTGATATTGATACTATAGCTGGCCTACCAGACCTTGCAGCACCCATAACTAAAGATGAACTATGGGAGATAATAAGATCAACCCCACACAACAAGTGCCCTGGGCCTGATGGCCTTCCATATGAATTTTTCAAAAAATATTTTAAACATATCGCACCAATACTACTGGCAACTATGAATAAATGCCTGGAAGACACATCTCTTCTACCTAGTGGCCAAGACGCATATGTGGTCACACTTTTCAAAAAGGAGACCTGGCAGATCTAAACAACTGGCGCCCAATTGCTCTCACCAATACCGACACTAAAATACTAACAAAAATTTTAGCCAAACGATGGGTTGCATTTCTCAGACAACCTTCTCCCCCCCCCCCCCCCCCATCAATTTGGATTCATCCCAAATCGCTCAATTTGGGATAAATCCACACAATTGCCAAAATCTGCCAAGCTAATCCCACAGGTGCCCTTGCTTTCCTGGACCAAAAGAAAACATACAACCGAGTACACTGGGGATACCTAGAACAATGTCTGAAGGCTTTCAACCTACCACCCCGCTTTATAAACTGGGTGCTCCTCCTAACGCTCTCAGCCAGGTTTGCAATCAGAGGCGGGATGCCAGGGCGATTGAGCGCATTATTCATCAGTATAAATCAGTGAGTAATGCCATGCTGAACAAACAGAAAACAGAGGTAATTGTTATGGGCAAATTCAGCTCAAACGGGCCCCATCCTCCCACCAACACACAAACCAACCAACCACACATCCAACCACAAAACAACGATCCAAGCCAGTAAAACCACTGTGTTTACCCTTTGCACACCACCCTGCCATCAACCCAGTCCGTCATCTGGGCATATGGCTCTAAACCGGTGGATATGCACTTGACACCATAGAAACCAACATTTTGGACAACATCACAAAAAGAATGACATGTATGTGGAGGAGTAAAGCCAGCCTAACCGGAAGAGTTGTGTTAGCCAACTCCCTGATCCTATCAAAGTTATGGTTTGCTGCCCACGCGATCCCCTTCTCTGCCAATTTTGCTAACGCAGTCTACAAGCTCCTGCAGAACTGGCTATGGTCTCAATACCGTGCACCTGTCAGGCTGGAGACCATGTATGGCCCACAGAAGAGAGGCGGGATGGGGCTGCTCAACTTCACGGAAAGAGCTACGCAAATCCTAGGCTCATGGATAGCCTCCATGACGTCACCCAACCCACCATCCCCCCACTGGGCCAAGGCAGCCCAAACCAATTTTGCAAGGGCACTACATCTGAGGTCCCCCTCCAACCCGGCGACCCTGATGAAGTGCCTTGTAACACACCCAAACGCCACCAGACCACACAACACCAATCGGTATTTCAAACGCATCCTATACAACCTAAGACAAGGGGACTTGAGCTTCTCCTATGCACAGAAATCTGAAGACAATCACCCTCAAACTGGATATGTGCAACTCCACAGAGGACGAACGGTGTCTAACGTACCTGCCCCATTACCACCCTTCCCTCTGTCCAGGATTGACTACCTAGACCACCAAGACGTCCCATATGACTTAAACACCCAAAAACAGGTGTGGAACCTCGTCACCTGCCCCCACCTATCCCCACAAGTGTGCTCCACAATGTGGCAATACATGCGCCATACATATAGAACAGCTGACCATACTTTCTCAATGTTCGAGACATGCGCCATCTGTAGTGGACCCAACACACTAGCGCACCGCCTGGAAGAGTGCCCGCCATCTGCGCATATCTGGGCCAACGTGATGCACCTGTTTCAACAATCACCTACAACCAAATTCTGACTATCCCGTGATATCATGGCACTCAACATGGCCTCACCTATCCCCCAGACACTGAGGGCTCTAATTGTGTGCATTGCAATATGGTCCATTCACACAATTACCCTTGACGCCTTCAACGGGATCTTCCACAATCTCAACCAAGCCATCATCAGGTTCCACAACCATTTGGCTGACCATTTTCAAGCCTGGCTGTTCAGCTCACTCCAACACAAATGGAAGAAACGGATGGGCACCTGTATTCCAATCTGGTTCCTTCGTTATGACATTGAAAACCTCACAGTCTTCATAGGCGGTACACCCTACTAGCCCATGAGTTGCCATGCCACTTAAGGTCTAGCCACCCACCACCCGTGGCCCCCAGCCACACCAAAGTGTGCCAAGTCATATCTTTTGAGTTCCTTTGTTCTGCGCTCTCTTCCCATTTATGTTTTCCACTTTCCCTGCTCCTACATATCGGATGTGCCTGTCCCCTGGTCAGCCATCCTCATATTAATAACTTATAGCTATATGCTTCACATGAGATGGTGGTATTTGGCCCAGATGTCCCATACTCCCTCTTGTGTTCCAAGTCAGGAGAGATCTTCATCATCTTCAACAGTTTGGTTGAGACAATATTAATGGGTGCTCCGCTGTCAATAATCGCCCTCACCTGTACTCAATTCACTAGTATATCTATATACGTACACTCAGAGTATTGTAAGATAGCTTTTTATGAGTGTATAGCAGCATTATTAGCCAAATTGAGGGTGTGAATGATTTGCGCCAATAAATCAGGAAATGATTCCTTTATTGCGCTGAGGAGTATTGACAGGTTTGCCTCATCTAATCAAACTTTGGTCAATTCTTTGGGATTATCTGTGGCTTAAATCTTGTCTGCTAATTGTCAGGCATACAGCTGGGAAACTTCATTGATTATCTCGGTCATCAATCCCCTTCACCCCAGATCTTGTTAATGCATTCACATCCAAATTGACCACTTTCTATAGTTGGTCCTGTACATCATCATACTCGAAAAGATTACTGATGTCAATTTCCTCATGCATAATATTGGGAGGAACAGGCTTCTCCTCAGCTCTAAACTGCTCCCCATCTAGGCTGCAGGCCATTTTCCCCATTCCTTTGCAGTTGCAGACTCTTTTGCTTGGACCATATTGATTTAATCCTTGGGCTTCTTGAAATTTACAGCGAAATGTCACTTTTCTCTGTATTGGTAACATACTTTCTCTATCTTATTAATCCATCTGAATTCTTCCAGGCTTATTCCCTGACATGGTTTGAATGTTCATCTCTTTAGCAACTTCATTCCCCTTTGTGGGATTTGAATTGCACACCAGATTGAATTTTAAACTTCTGTTTGGGGCATCAAAGGTTGCTCCCAAAATTTTCAAATTATCTACCATATTAGAGGTAGTAATTTCTGTCATGAACATGGAAGATATCGTTTGATACAAAATTGCAGTAGGGCCAAAGGGCCGCTTGTAATAAAATTCCAACATCGTGCATCCAGTACCTTTGCTCCAACGAGGATTTGCAATTCCTGGTATAAACGATCAGTGAAGCTTGCTAAAGATTCTTCTTTATGGAATTGGATGCCCATAATCTCTTGCTTGCGCTTTGACATGCATGTCAGGCTTCTAAATTCCTTCATACTGGCTTCTTTGGCCTCCGCATATAACCAGCTGTCCCCCTCCAGGTAGGGCAACACTAGGTTTTGGCAATTGGTGTCTAGGCAATTCATCATCGTCAATACCTTTTGACAATCACTGTATCTGTACATAGTCATATTGAATAGTCAGAAAAATGCAGGGGCGTTATCCCAAATGGAAAGTCAGAAATTTTGGTGTTGCCTTGAATTCCTCTGAGGTTTCTCTAGCCACCTCTCTAGGTTTGGCTACTCAGCACACTTGGGGAGTGATTTTGGGCGTCATCTAAAATAAGCATCAAAAGTGGGCGGCATGTTTCTTGGGGTATTTGACTTCACAAATATCATATGAGAGTTCTTTAACCAGCATCAGTTACCACATATGGCTTACAATCACATTGGTGAGTTATTAACTCCTTGACCTGTTTAATCAGCCACTTGTTATCAGCACAAAAAGCTCTTAAATGAACGTGATCCGCTTCATGCTCCATTTTCGGAAATAAGACTTCTCAAATTTAGTTTCCTCTTTCTTCTTTAATGACGTTACTTTTCCAAGTAACTCATTCCTGAAACTCGTGACATTATTAATCCCTTCCTCCATCTTGGCGACTCTTTCTTCCAAGGCTGCAAATTCTTGATTATATGCTGAGTTCAGGGTTTTTTTATTAACAGTTGCCAACTCCATCCATAGTTTTCTTAACTCATCTTTATATGATATCCTTCTAAGTTCTTCTACTCAACTACACCCCTGTAGTGAGCACCACTTTGTAAAAAATTATAGGTATAATTATTTTCAACCAATAACCCCTATAAACTTATTACTTGTACAGGTTTGGGTTTGTACAATTCTTCCACGTTGTATGATAAATGATATAATTGGTTGATAATAGTATGACGACTATTATCCATAGTTGAATAGAAGTATTAGACCTTGGCCCAAAACTTGGTCGATATTTCCACTCAAAATACTTGAGATGACTTTAAATAGGGATTTGTTCCCTTGTACTGTCTAACTTGATCTACTCTTAGATCCTCTTTTACAGTTTCTCTGGTTTGACACACAGTCAGCAGCTAAACCTAATTTGATTCTACTTTTTCTCTGGATCCCCGCTCAGATCCTTACTCTTCTTCTTAAAGAGTCTACCTTTTATTTCACACAGCAATAATATCCCTGAAAAAATAGAACAAATGGATGCTGATAGTGTTTACTAAGCTGAGATATCTACTGTATACTCTGTTTTTATTTGGTTTATTAGTAAATTCTAGGGAATTTAAAGTGAGGATTTGGTGCCCAACCCTCAGTTGACACCTCCTTGATGAAATGACAGCCGTTGCCATTGAATCACCCATTCTCTTCTCAGAAGTGACGGTCTTCCCCATCCTGGCTAGGATTGCGTCATTGGACATCATTAAAACCTAAAATGAAAGAGTCAGAAAATGTATCCCTAATGTTTTCTTCTTGATCTAAGAAAACCAACCATATTTGGCAAGCGACCTGCTTAGCTAATGGGACTTGATACCCATTTAGACAGGTCACAAACCAACTGATCAATTTGCTAGTTGCAGACAGCATCATTCACCTCACAACTTAATCCTTAAATTTCTAATCAGTCAGTGATGAAACCTGACCTATCCCAATTGGTACACCTGATAGTTAATCATCAATCAACTATCAGATGCCTCTATTTTGTCAGCAACTCTGCCCAACAAGATCTTAAGCATTCATCAGGATTGATCCCTGAAAGATCCAACCAGGCGAATAACCTAAAATCCCCCAAACATAGTTACCCCAAAATCAGGTCAACCAATTTTTAATTCACCTCACAATAGGGAATTATCCCCTTGTGTTTCCTAATAGTATAGCCAGCTGGAAATATGGGCAAAAATCCCAAAACCCTTTTCTAAACAAAGAGGTTCACCAATAACAAGCCCTGCCTTTAGCTAAGATCCATAACCTATAGCACACACTAGTTTAAAAATTGGTAGCGGCAGTTTTCCTTTCTAACCTATGCCACCTCACAACCCATCCCCAAAGCCAAAAACAACACTACCACTATATGACTAGAGTATTTTATGTTAAGGATCAAATAAATAAGTTCAGATTCAAGGGTAAGGTTAAATTAAGTGACACCAAGATATTTCTTTTTCCCACAAATTAACATTTTTAATAGAACACCCTCAGTTATGAAATTTTGATAATGTGGTAACAACAGATGAAGATAAGCCACAATTAAAAGTCTGTGATACTAATGAGACAGCTAAAATGGCCATTAATGGATATCAAACATGCCAAAAAATCCTTAGGTGTCAAGGTAGATTAGCCAATTAACACATGACATTGTATTATTCCTCATGAGTTGGAAGATTTAATACCAAAGTAAATTTGTTTGAGAGTACCATTTTCTTACAGAAGAAATAAACTTTACTAAGTCCCTCTTCCATCCTTTAGTTCTATACATAACAGCTTACATAGAACAGGTTGTTGGGTTAATATTTTTTCCTAGGATTTGGTAAATAATAAAACCCTTAAATCAATATTTCTGTTAAAACAAATTAAATACGTTTTCTTACAATTTATCAAGGGCTATGGAGAGGCCTATCTCCTTTGTAGAAACACTAGTTTTATTGTTGCTAATTTTTGTTTTTTTTCTTGGATTCTGATCAGTAAAATTATGCAAGTAACTCAAAGATCAGTCACCATGTACTAAAATTACAACCACACCAAACATTACCCCACATACTTACTTATTCTAGTCCCTTTTATTAGAACAATGATGCCTTGTGACCTGAAGCTAATTTCCTTGGTGCTTAAACAGACATGAGGAAGCTAGATTTTCCCTTGGAACGTCAGTTCCATCTTAAACTTCTATTATGTATATTTTTACCTTGATACAAAAAAGTTTGTACAGGCTTTATTCAAGTGATATACTTGCCTTTAATTTTTAACATAAATTGTATTGTTTTTACCATCCATTATAGGCAGTATAAAGCACCTTTTGAATAAGTCATTTTAGATATAATAGTTATATTAAAAACTACCACAAACTTTCTATAGAGGTTTTGGGCAAAGGTAAGTTAAATATGACCATATATTACTATAAGTTTCCAAAAAATTGATTTATACTTTAGATGATATTTTATATGGCGTATTAAAGTCAAATAGCCCTAAAGATATTTATGGAATTTTTTATATCCTAGACAATAATATAGATATACTGATTTTTGTTCTATTTAAAATTTAGTATCTATATGATGTTTTTATGTTCTTATAATACTATGATGTGATTTTAGGGGAAAGATAAGTTTTTTAATATCTATAAAAACCATAGTTTTTAAAGAGATCAGATGTATTAATCAGGACTTAGAGCCAAAAGTAGTATATCTAGGACAAAAAAGTCTCTTAAAGCTTTTATAATATAACCTTCCAGAAATGCCTTTATGTTTTTAATTCCTCAAAGTTGATTATCTATCAGATAGATCATTATGTTTATTATCAGGTCCTTTGGAAAAGCGCTTTATGGAATTACTATGACATATTTTTTATAGAGTGAAAACATTACTTTTATTAAAATAATTGTTTTATGAGAGTGATGAGTATATCAGCAAAAATTTCTTTGGGATGGCATAAATGAATAAGTATATCTTTAAAAATTATAAAAGCGCCTTAATGATTCTGTTGGATGGGAATACAGGCATGTAAAACTTTCATGTACTTTTCTCACTACATTATCATATGCCATGTCAGCAATATTTTATTATGATCCAGCTTTATTTTATTACGTTATAAAGGCAAAACATGAATTTTAAGCCATTTGCAACTAAATCTAATAGTTTTAGAACACATTAATCAACAAATTAATCCAGAAGATAAGCTCAATGTAGATTAGTTTGTTTAATCTCCTATGTGGTGTTGGAAACACTTGTTTTATATGAGAAAATCTGTAGTCATATATATCCATTAAGGAAACACATGATCAATTTGGCATTCTTAGATACTATTTTACTAATAAAGGTTATAAACCTAGTAGGCAGACGAGAAAATTGACTTTAGAAGTCTTTACTGGTGAAATTTTACTTATCCATTAGTAACTCCGCCACATAAGACAGTGATGCTCTTTAAATTTAGTGACTAACCCAAAAGGTTTGATGGCAATAAACCATATGATATAAAGATTAACGTATCCTTAGCAAGTCTAAGGCTCTATTAGTCAATGGACCATAGGGGTCAGCAAAAATCTGAGGGGTCTCAAAAGACAATGGGTAGCTAAATACCATATGAGAGTAATTCTATGCTGCTGTTTAATAAAATTACCAGAAGCTTACATGCTGCATGAATTTTAGATAAAGTGAACAGTTCATTTTACTTTTCCATTATCGCTGATATAGAGATAGCTTTCTACATTCGATTGAGTGATCTATTATAAAGGATTAAATGATGCTTATAAATTCCAGTAGGTAAGGATAAAACACATCATGCTTATCAATTTAGATGTACAGAAGATAGCACTACATGATGGGTTAATATTTTATTTGATTGGCTTCAACTCTAAAAATCATAAAATCATCATTGAGATATGTTAGATAATTAACCATATTGATTTCTCTCATAGTTGCTGAGATTAAGGGATTCTTTAATTGGGTATGGCTGCCAATTTAGTCACCTAGTTTCAGTAAATAGAAAATATTAAATTTACAAAAATTTGAGGCTGTTAGCTGAGCGGGTAAAACTGCTTCCACCCCTAGTGCAGGTTTCGAGTTTGAATCCTGTACTGGCTAGAAAACGTTCTCGGTGTGGTATATTTTTTCCTAAGGTCGACCCACCTTGAATAATTTTTTTAAATTTACAAGTTTATGATCCCTATTTGGCTTTGTTAAACTATTAAATTGTATTAAAATAATTTCTAATAGCAGATGTTTTATTATTCTAATTACCAGAAATTTATGTTAAGGATGATTGACAAGTTATATTAATAATTTTTTGGGTTTAGCAGTGAATTGTGGCTGAGGATAAACCATAACCAATTTCTGGCAGGTTTTCATTTGATTCTGGAATGAATTACCATACTGCTGACTAATTCTGCAATAATCAAATCATATAACACTTTGGATATTACTAGTGACTTGCGCTAAGTATAATTCTACTGCCAGCTTTGATATCAAGGGTTCTGATAGGTGGGCATTAGATTGCCATTTCACTGACTAAGTTCAAAATTACCAATGACTTAAAACAAGGATATTTGACTAAGTTAGATTAATAATTGTTATTTACAATTAACCAGTGGTGAATGTCAAGATGAATTATACTATTGTCTGTTATTTAATTTTGAAGATTTAGAAGGAACAAATTTCACAGTGATTTCTGATGATAGTTTAAGATGCTGGCAGGAAGTGCTGATGACTGTTATTAGACAGACAGCGGATTTACATGAATTTGAATTTATTGCAGGGAAAGCCGACCATGGGATGGACACTTCCAAATATGACTCAGAAGAGACAAAACTTAGTACCAGGGGAGGCACCCCAGAGAAGTGATGTTATCTCTTGTTGCCAGCGGGAACGCCACTTATGGGGAGGGGGAGGAAACGTGTGAAGGGGCCATAGCCACAATTGAGCATGTGTGGAGGAAGGGGTCTGATTTGATGAACCAGACTGGGAACCAGGAAGAGACCAGCTGTTGGCGACATGGTGGGAGGTATCCAAACATATACGCTTGAAAGTGGTCCATCAAATGGGACTGGAATCTGTGGACCACTTCTGAGAGGGTGGGGGTGGAGCCTGTGATGGCATCTAAGACAATCGTGTGGATGGTCCACATGGCGATTGCAACCACCAAAGCATAAAGGGAGGGCAGAAGGGGGAGGCCATTGATAGAGCGAATATATCTCTTGACAGACTGAAGGGATGTGTTTGATCCTGGCCCAGAAGACGTTGAACTTCGCGCCATATCACTTTAGAGGTAGGGCACTTCTCCAGGCGGTGAAACAGCGTTCCATACTGGCTACACATGACACAGGATGAGTGTAAAGCGTTAGAGCGCTCAGCTGTATGATACACCCGCCTCAGGCAGCGGCACACATGGGAGTGGACTTGAGGTTGCAACAGAGGATGGTGTACATATTTCCAGATATTTTTTGGGTCTCAATGGAGTAAGGGATGTCCATCATGTCCAGGTAGTCCACCCTGGATAGGACATGGGGTTGAATGGGGATCACGCCATCGTGGATGGGCAGCCCCTGTACCTTTTGTGTGAACTGAGGAGAGGGGCAGCCTCTTTGGGTTGTATGTTCGCTGATATGAATTCTCCACTCAGCGCTCCACATGGAGAGGATGATTCGTTTGTAGTGGGTTTTAGTCCCGTGAGGACCTGTGGCTGATGTATGTGAAGTGAGGTATTTCATCAGGGAGTGGGGGTTCAATGGATTGTTGAGGCCCAAGGCGCGGGAGAAGTTGGAGCAGACTGCGTGGGACCAGTGTTGGGAGGGGAGTGTAGGGGTGGTGACAGCCGCAATCCAGGTACCCATGATCTTGGAGGCATGGGCTTTGAAGTCAAGCAGGCCCATGCCATCATGATGTTGAGGGCCAAACATGACCTCTAGCTGCACTGGTGGAAGGCGGCCTGACCAAAGCCATCCTTGCAGCAAGGCGTACAAGGATTTTTAGAAGCTTGGGGAGAAGGGGATGGCATGAGCTCCAAACCAGACTTTGGAGAGGAGCATGGAGTTGGCTAAAACAATCCTGCCAGTAAGGGAAGTAGGGTGGGCTCTGAGAGAGGCGATGCTTCATCACGTTATCCAGAATATGGCACTCCATTACTGCTGACGCATATCCGCCTGCCTCCATCCACATGCCCAGATGGCGTACTGGTCCTATGGTAGGACGTGGCATGAAGGGGAGCACCAGTGGGGCGGTGTGTTTTGAATTAGCAGGGCAAGGATGTGGGTGAGCAGATGGGCCGGGTTGGGAACTAATTGCTGGGGTCCAGAAGTTCTGAAACCGACCAAGGAGGATAATTTTGGTTTTGGAAGCGTTCAGTGCCGCGTTGCTTACCCAGGAATACTCCTGGATGAGAGCTTCAAGCGCGCATGCATCTTGATTATTAGAAATCCCCACCACACAATCATCTGCGAATGCCATTATCTTGACTGGGGCTTAGCCTGGCATGTGGACCCCAGTGAGTTGGGCATTCACATTTCGCAGTAGTGGGTCAAGGCTGAAGTTGTATAAGAGTTGGCTGAGGGGGTCCCCTTGTTGAAAGCCCCTTTGAGGGCGGACTACTTCTATTAGGAAGCCAGGGCCACACACTGCCATTGTTGAAGATTCTGTGAGCAGCATTACCCAATTGATGAAGCGAGGGGTAGGCAGAATTGATGGAGGCAGGCCCTGAGGTATTCCCAATTTACTCTATCATAGGCCTTTTGTTGGTCCAAGAATACAAGTGCCCCAGAGGCTGTGGACTGACATACATTAGCCACAGAGTGCACGTTATCCCAAATCGACCTTCTGGGGATGAAACCAAATTGTTCTGGGGAGATGGTGGCAGATGCTACAGTCCCTAAACGGTTAGCCATGATTTTTTTTAAAATTTTGGTGTCTGTGTTTGTTAGAGAAATGGGGTGCTAGTTGGCTAAGTCTAGCTTATCCCCTTTCTTGAAGAGTGTGACAGTGAAGGCCTCATGTCCTCCTAGTAGGAGGCGCGTTTCCATCAGGCTTTGGTTAAGTGAGGTGAGCAGCAATGGGGATATATATTTGAAATATTTTTTGTAGAACTCATATTGAATGCCATCAGGGCCTGGGCATTTTTGGTTTTGTGCACCGCAAATGGCTGTCCATAATTCATTCAGAGTAATCAAATTCATTATTTCTGGGTATCGGAAAATGGAGCAGATGTGGGCTCAGTCAAGAAATTCCACCACTTTGGCTGGCTGAATTGGGTCAGAGTGGTATAACTCAGAGTAATACTGTTGCATTTCGATTGCCACTTTAGCTGGTGTATCCACAATGGAATTATCTGATCTTTGTACTTGTGTGCAGGCCATGCTCTGGCATGGTGCGAAATTTTTTAGAAATGTGCGGTGCACTTGTCACCTTTTGTGATGCGTGTGGCCCTGTACTGAACACAAACCCAATGTTTGTGTTGTCTTTTGAGTGCGTTGAGGTGGGCAGCTGCCTCCGCCCACTTCCATCCCCATGCAGAGCTGTATCCTGTAACTGGGATGTTGGACTCCAAATGTGCCAATTCTTCCAGAGCGCGCGAGATAACCGCTGATGTGGCTCATGAGCATCTGGAGGAGAGATGGTGGGAGTGGCGGATGGTGTCATCTTTGAAAGTTGCCCATGTGGAAATGGGGTCCGCGCAAGATGGTGCAACAAACTTTTTTGCCATAGTTGCCTCTTCTACCCACGTGGAAAATCCTGGCAACCCAAGCTCAGGGGGGCAGATTTTGTACCAATGTGGGGCCTCAGCAGCTGTGACAGGTAGGTGGTAGGTTAGCGAGACCAGTCAATGGTTGAAGAATTCCAATTTTGTTGTCTTAAAGTGGGAGATGTGGGGCTGAATTTTGCCGGCATTAGAATAATGTCAATGCAGGTCATGGACCTTAATTGGTCGTTGTGGACGTGGGGCCATGTCATGTTTTCAAGCAGTGGGGCATGCTGCGGCAGTGCATCCATTAACCCAAGGGTGGCCTTTAGAATGCGTAGTTCTACGTGACCCTGGGGGGTGTGGGGTGAGGAAGGTCACCAGTCTGTTGGTGTGTTTAGCCAACAGTTCATGTCACTGACTATGAAGGAGTCTGTGGGTAGTGGGAGGGATTTGACCAACAAGAAAAATTCCCGATGCTCACATGCACCATTTGGGGCATAGATGTTGACGATTGTGTGTGCTATGTTGGTCCATGAGAAGGTGACAACAAGCACTCAGCCATTTAGGAATGTTTCTGAGGATAAAAATTTGAAAAAATTATTTTGCTAATTAGCACCCCACAGTGTATTGACCAAAAGGATAGGGATGGGAGGAGCATTGCTTTCCAAGCTTCCTCGGAACCTCGTGGACAGTGGGACTCCTGGATGGCCAGGATATCCACAGGTAAATTGTGTTGCAAAAACTCAGTTTCCTAGCCTGGAATGGGGAGGCCTTGAGTCTGGCAATATTCAATGTCCCTATGGTGAAGGTTTCCCCCATTGCACCTTAGGTGCGAGGGGGTGGGCACCCAGGCCCACCATCCTCTTCTAGATCCCCGTGGGCCTTCACTGCAGTGCGGGTGTTAGAAGCAATGCTATCAGAGTTTTTGTTGATTTTTGCAGAAAGAGTCACGTTGGCTTTAGCCTTCACTTTTGTTTTCCCAACGTCAGACGAATTTTTTGCGGTGCGGGTGAGTTTGGTGCACCGTTGAGTGGGTCAGATTTTTTTTCAGTTGGGATGGGTCCCAAGTCAGTTTCAACTGGAGCTTGGGTGCAACAATTGGGTGAGATCAAATCTCCCATCAGATCCTCAGATTGAGTGGCCCGCTTAGCATGGGTTTCCCAATCTGATTGGTTGATGGATTCCTGAGTTGCTTCCACCGCGAAGGTCTCCATGTCCTCCTGGCGTTGTGAGTGTGGGATAGTGGTGGTGGCTTTGGCTGCTTCCTTGACTGTGGCCCTATGGGCCTGCTTGGCCTTCTTCCGCTCTTGTGGGGAGATAGGCTTTACTAGTAGGTAGCAGCCTTGTGCTCCCCATGAGAAGGCCTCCTTGGTGCTTGTAGTTGGTTCGTAGTGCGCCTCTCCACTGGCCATGGCCGCTGAGGGGTGCTCTTGGAATGTGAAGCCCTCCTTGATGGGGCACGCGTGTGCCTTATGGCCAAATGCATCACAGTGGGTGCAGATGGGGGGCGCGCTGTCCACAGTCACCCGGAATGGGTGTGTGGTATGCCCTGCGATATCAATAAAAGTGGAGTGCAGGATCTGGGTTAGGTCCTTTGCAATCTCCTCAGTTGGGGTCAGTACTGCGATGGCTTTGCCAGTGCACAGGTGTGTCATCAGCGTGAAGCGTTGCATTTTGAAAGATTGTATTTTGCCATATATGGTGAGACCATCTTTCAGGTGTTGTTCCAAATTGTCACGTTTTACTGTAGTAGGCAAAAAGTCAAACGTGAGGAAAATTTGGTTTGATTTTGTCCATCTGGTGCATTTAGTTTCGATGACCCATTGCCCTTTGGGGAGGTTGACCACTACGTGCACCGCTGCAGCCTCGTCTGCTGCTGTTTTGCTTTCGAAACCTAGGTCCAGCCAACCGCGTGACATGGAGTGAGGTGTAACGTACACCGCGGTCAGGAAAATTGTGTGTACATCTTCACAAAATTTTTCCCATAAGGCCGTTTTTGGATGTCCAGAAACACGTGGACTCTGAATTCCACTGACGAAAGTGGCTGGTAGTGAATCATGTTGATGTCTTGGTTGTATCATGCTTGCCATGCGAGTATCTCCGGGGAAATAGTGACCACCAGTTTCTTAGTATTTTTGTTAATTCCGCCGGATTCTCCAGGGCGTTTTTGAACGTTGGAGGCCGTGGACCTTCCACCTGCTCCTCTTACCTTGCTTGCCCAACTGCTCCCTGACATGGGCGCAGACTAATCTCCTCTGTGAGATTATCAAACTAGATTCAGTCCTGAATTGAATAGGTTGCAATAGTGATTGCAACGAGAAAGAAAAGTTTTTTTGACAGCGGATTTACATGAAGACACCTAAAATATGAATATCTGGAATTTCTTATAAATAAAGGTCTCTTTTTTGTCCACTCTTTATTGTTTCAAGATGACTTAGACTCTTGTCAATCAAAATTTGGACTGGAGTCCCCAAGGTAGGTACTGGGTGAGTGCACCTAGGAGTGGTGGTTGCTACCAACTCCCATACCCAGAGCTACAAGGAGGCACTATGTGGACGTTCTCAAATGGAAACCACAATTAGGGACTGATGGGGAAAAAACTGAGGGAGATGGGATCCAGGGACTCAAGCTTCCCAGGAAGGGGGTCAGACTTGCTGTGTGCCTTCCAAGAGGAGTTAATTGGCCCAAGATGAAGTTGTTGATCTGCTGGGTTGGAGAGTTGCAATGGGACATGTGTGAAAAAGTACATCATTAAATGTGATATATCAAAGACCAACAGTCCTTTTTTTAGTACTAGATTCAAAGACCAACAGTCTTCATATTGTTGGCCTGGCAAACTAGTGGAGCCCTAACGTAGCAGATGAGAAATCTGTGACACTGGTACTTACTACAGGAGGCTCTTTTAATGTGTTGCTTAATTAACTGGAGGTTAATTAGAAGGTAGTGAAGGCCACTTGGCTTTATTTCAGGGAAGAAGAGGACTGACTGGTGGGATCTTTTCACTGATTTTTTAGTTTTGTCACCTCTTGGAGGTGGGGGATTACACCAAGAACCTCCCTGCCATTGCGCCAATGATGTTCTGGGCCAGTAAAATGGGAAGGTGCCGCGCTGGAGGAACACCATATGGTTTATGGGTAAATGGCAGAAAATATCTTGATAGATTCCTCCTATAGTTTCCTTAATTATGGATTTGATTGATTGGTTATGACAGCGAATTAGACCTAGTTTTGATGTTATTGGTAATGTTAATTTACTAAATTTGTGCTTCCAAATTTGGTTGGGTTGAGCTATTTTGAGGGATCCGCCATATCTGGGTGTATCAGGGCAATACCCAATAGCAATTAAGAGTAATACATTTATCAGCGACTGAATTAGAGGATAATCAGTAAAGTTTATATTAATAATTTAATAAAATTTACTGCGAATTATGCCAAGGATAAATCAAGTTCATAGTGTTTATAATTGACCAGCAATCTGCGCTGAGGATGATTGTATTTCAAGTTTTGGTGCTGATGGTTCTGATAGGTGGTCATTTGGTGGCATTCTGATGCCTAGAGTACAGAATTACTGGTGACTAAGGCTAAAGTTATATGACTAAAACTAGATTAATGAAATATTATGATAAACTGACCACTGATGCTTATAATAAAATTAGATTAAATCAGCGTTCAATAAGGGGGAGATTTCATGGGATGCTTGCCAATGGAAGACACTGATGCTAAGTGTTAAAATCAGGGTTTTTGTATGCTTGCAGGTGCTAATTAGCCCCTGGTTTCAACAATATGGCAGTAGAAGTATTTATCTCAACTGCTGAAATAAATGAAGGGGGTTTGTATGATCACTGGTTAAAATAATAATACCTATAAATTAAAATAAATGTTAGATTTAATAAATTTATATTATTGGCATAGAGCAGGTCAAGAAGCAAATCCTATATTGTATTGCTGCTTAGTCTTTAAAATAACTTAGACTTGAAGCAAGATAGGCGTAAAAAATATTAGCTGTTGCAATTTTGGCGGTTCCCTATATATCTGCCAAAGGTTTTTCGCACAGGGTTATGCCCACTGAACAATTGGAATGGGCGATATGACAATTGTCAGTTCCTCAGAACACTTGTAAACAAATCAATTATAATAAAGAGGGGCAATTTCCCCCAAAACACTTCTTTATTTTAATTTAATAAACTCAGTGGATTTCTTCTAGTCCACTTCCCTTTCTTCCTTTTTTTCTTCCTTTTAAAAACCCTCCTTCGTTCAATCCCTTATTTTGCTGATATCCCAGCGACCTCAGTCAGTAACAACTCTTTCGCTTAGTTTATTTGTTTCTTCATATTCTCATTGGTTTTGGCTTGTTGTTCTTAAATTCTTTATCACCCTGAGCTGAGGCAATCCAAATTATCTTGTCAAATGTCAACATCACCTTATCGCCTTATTTTGAAGGCAATTTGATATGACCCAATATAACCTCATCCTAAGGCGATTGAATACTTATAGCTTTGAAACATCCTCAGCTGATTCTGCCCATTTAATCTTTGGTGGAATTCCTCTAATGATTCTTTGGTCATAATGTGGCTTGTCATCCAGTCATATAGATTTGTGACAATACCCCCTTGGCTGGATGATAAGAAGTACGTCTCTTTTTCCTTCAATGCCATGAAAACTATTGCGTGCCAACAGCCATGATTCTGTGATTTCAATTTCTTCTTTCATATTTGGCTTGGTGTGGAGTTGCCTGACCCAGGCCACATCCCTCTTCCACAGTTTCATCTTCCCCTGGCTGATGAGGATGAGGCTGACGTGGATCTTATGACCATTCTAACCCAAGAAGAGCTCTTCCCAAATTCATTGGCCATTTAAGTTTCCTGGCACGCCCCTTTGGGGACATAGTGGCCCAGCTACGCTGGGGAGGGGAGCGGAGCCAAGGGCCTTTGTATAATGAAGTGGCCCAGCTCCTTGCGAGCGGCTTTACTCGCCTAGTGCTTCCATCTACTGCTGATCCTTATCCCACAGCCCTGTCTGTCCAGCGGATGCTGTGTTTCATGCAGCGGGTGATAGCCAGCTGGTTGGGGTCCTTTCCCCATACTCCTACCCACTTCTGGTCCCTGGGAGTAAATTTCTGCAACAACTGTCTAGCTCGCCCTCACTCTGGGGTCACCGCAGCATTCACTGCCCTAAGCACTAACGATCCATCGCAGTACCTTCCCATCATAGCGCTCTTAGGTAACCTTATTTTGCATCCTGCAACTGCTTTAGGTTCAGTAATAGAGCTGCACCAGGCTGCCCTTGAGTGGGCCTGGCGAGTGTAATTCAACGCAACTGCTCCTTTTCCAATAGCATATATGAGCATGGAGGACTTCCTTGATGATTGCCTTGAACTGGGTGCAGCCTTTTCCCCTCAAGCCAGAACTCACCTAGTTACTTGCCAGCCCTTATGACTCTGACCCCCTCTGCTGGCTTACTCATTGATTTCCTAGGATCATCAATGCATGTGGTTGTGGGCTTTGCTCCTAGTGGGGCAAGAACGATTTTGACTTGATCAACCAGCTGAGCTCTCAACACCTCACCTGTTGCCATGAAACTCCAGTCCGTCCTTCTTTTCCAGTCCTGTATCACCAGCCTCCCCTCCTCAGACTATTGCAGTGGCCCCTGAGCAGACATCAGCCCCATCTCTCTCACCTTGGCAGCCTTCGCCTCCACCCCCAACCCCAGAAGAGTCCATAGAAACCACGGCACTCTCAAAGCGGCAGAAGAAGAAACAAAGGTCCCATCAATAAAAACAAGAGGACTACTGCAAGAAGCCAAAAAGAGACAGTAAGATGAAGACATTGAAGCAAAAGACCTCCAGTAACAACCCCAGTTAACGTAGTTATAACTCAATTATGATATTTTGTACAATCATTTTCATCATCATCATCTACATTTTTAGAGAGGCTCTATTACTGCTTATATGGCCGAAGGAATTTCGTGTGCACTCAATTTATAATCTGACTGCTCGCGGGATCCTTGATAGTATAAGCGTCAACTCCCCCTGGTATTTCAGGGCACCCCTCTTCCCACAACTCAGATCTGGCTCCCAGAGGACACCACTTTGGTGGTCCAGTTTGCTGGGTTGCCCACCCACCTCCCCCCTGAAGTGCTCCACCAGGAGCTGATGGATGGTTTCTCAGCCTATGGCTCCAACCCCATATTACAATTTGTGGTCCCAAATGGGGCCACACAAATCACTGGGCCTTGGGAATATGCCATGATCAGCCCTGAATTTAGTAAAATCGCCATGTCAATTCCCCCTCACACTGTTATTCCTTCAGCTCCTGACCATCCGTTTTGGGCCCGCGTTGAGGGCGGGCAGATGATCTGTCTGTCATGTTTCAAGTTGGACCACTCAAAACGCAAGTGCCCCTCCTTAGCCACTTCTGATGGATCAGACAACTCAGCTGCCGACCTCCAATCCGCCACCCACCCAGTACAAGTTCCAGTATGGGGCACAATTCTACCTCCCCCTCCCCCAAAACTGGAAGCTGCAGCTGCACCTGTAGCCACCAAGCAGCCTCCTCCTTGCCCCAATGCCACACATGATTCCTCCAATAAGCATCAGATTGGATCCCAGTTCAATCCCATGCTTCCTCCAATGAATGAACCAAACCTCAACCATATGATAATTCCCCAATTCAATTTAATCAAAACCCATGTGAGTTATTGGCTGAAATTGATGAATCAGGTAAGTTCATTGCAGAACCATCTCTGCAAATTGAGCAGTTTGTTAATGCAGAATGAGATGCCAAATACCCCCCTCAACTATATACCCACCAGCCAAATGCCAAATCATTTTGCAGTGATCACCAGCTTGCAGTCAAAGCAGCTGCAACACCAGATTGTCGTCCCCTGAATAAAGCTATTGTTAAATCAGTAGCGATACTCAAAGGAGGTATTTCCCCTCCTGTTATCCTCAAAAGTCATACTAAAAAGAGTAAAATTACCGCTAAACAATTACACAAAAATGTTAACAATGCTATCCAGAACATGGTAACTATAGCACGGAACTCAAAAGCTAAATTACCCAAACCAACATTGCAACGTTTGTTAAACTCCTAGACGCCCATATTAAAGCTGAACAAGATTTAGCTGAATATATCAGTGCCATTTTCCTAGCTGTAAATTTCCTTTAAATACCAATTATTAGCGATATTGAACCACATGCTGCAGATGCCTCAACGCCCTTACTGTCTGCCTTGATATGCACTCTACTATGGGAGGAAGAAGCTTCTGCCAAAGATGAGCCCTCAATCCCCCTTCCCCTTCCACCATAGAGGGATAAGCAGTTTCCGCTGCCCACCTGGTTAGTTGTTTTGTTTGAAGTGTATCACTCAATACGCTCATTTGGGCGTTTTGTTTGAATTAGTTACATTAGTTTTTAGTTTTAGTTTTGGTAATGTCCATCCCCTGGTTAGCTTACCTCAAATAAATAAGCATCAACTCCCATTTTTTTCTATTATCTCAAATCGCCCAATACAAATATTTGTGAGCTTGTGCTTCCACCCAAACCCGTGCTGATTGTGGAATAGCACCATATCTCCATCTTTGAACTGTGCTAGGCCACTTCGCCATACTTGATCAGCAGTGGGTTTTTGATTTTCTTGGCTAGGCTGAACAAGTACGCTTCACTTTGTAATTTAATCAGGATATTTGCTAGGGTGGTTAAATAGCGTTGCAGATCCATTCTGCCAGTGTCTTCTACACAGGCATATAGAAGCGCAGGCAGAGCGGGGTGCCGTCCATAAAGCAATTGGAAGGGGCTTTTCCCTGTAGTATAATGGTAGCTAATATTAAGGTGAATACCATGGTAGAAAGGAGGTACTTCAATCAGATGTCCTATCTGTAACCAACTTCTGTAGTATGTTCACCAGAGTCCCCTTAACCCGTTCAACCATTCCTTTGGACTCAGGGTGATATGGGGTTGTTAGTACCCCGCGGATGGCCATCAATTTGTTGAGCTTGGGTAAAATGTGAGAGGTGAAGTTGGTTCCATTGTCATTAAAGATAAACTTTGGCAGCCGTGATGTTGAATTATGCATTCCATTACAAACTTAGCCACAGTAACTGCCCCCAGATCCCAAATGGCCCGCGCCTCAACCCACCTGGTCAAGTGGTCAATTGCCACCAGGATATACTTAGATCAGTTAGTTCCAGTTAGCAGGGGTCCCACGACATTGATAGAGACTATATGCCAAGCAAAGTGAGGTTTTACTAACTGTTATGAATTCTTCTAGTGGAACGGCTTCTCCACCTGGCACTGATGGCAGCAGGACAGGGTCTCAAGCACGTCAAATTGCATGCTTTCCCAATAATACCGCGGCCTCAACAATTCAAGATTCTTCTGGACTTTACCATGGCCAACTGCTCAGTGTGCGCTCATAATAATATTTGGGCGTGTGGAAGGGCTTAGGAATATTCACGGTAGTGTCCCCTATACGCTTATACAATTCCCCGTTTTTCTGAAACATATTGGTCCTGAGTCCATCTAGTAACTTTATAACTTGAGGATGTTCATCATTGTACTTTCCACTGAGCATTTTGTCAAACATTATGTCACTTAAATCCGCTGTAACTGCAATTGTTGACAATCTTAATAAGCAATTGTCATTTTGGTGTTTTGCTCCTGGTCAATTAAGAATTTAAAAGTCATAATCTAGCAGCTTAAGAGCCCATAAGGCTAGCCGCCCTTCAGGCTCTCTCAAATTATGCAACCTAGCGCAATGATGCATGATCCGTTATGACTTTAAACTTTACTCTTTGCAAATACACCTGAAATTGCTTATACGCATAAATCACCCCTAAGCACTCTCACTTTGTTACGGTGTAATTTCATTCGTGGTAATATAAGCTATGACTACAGTATGCCATGGGGTGCTCCTCCCCCTCATCGTCCTTCTGAGACAAAAATGCCCCAACAGCGGAAAGTGATGCATCTGTCTGCACTATAAATTCCTTATTAACATTATGGTAGTGCAACATGGACGCACTAATTTAACGCCGTCCAAAGTGTATCAAAGGCACATTGACGCCATTCCGTCCATTTGAACATGGCATCCTTCTTTAGTAGCTCAAACAGCGGACCTCTGATGCAACTGAAATTGGGTATAAATCATTGGTAATAACCCACCATCCCCAAAAACACCTGAATGTCCCACTTACTAACTGGCTTAGTCATCTTTTGGATAGCCTATACCTTGTCTGGTTGGGGTCTTAGCCCAGCCACATCCACCATGAACCCAAGGTACTCCAGCTGATCCTTGAAGAAGTGGCATTTCTGAGGCTTTATTTTAATATTGGCCTCAGCCAGTCGGCAAATACCTCTTCCAGTTGGCAAATACCTCTTCCAGTCGGCAAATACCTCTTACAAATGGGTAAGGTGCTTGTTGAGTGTGCGAGAGAAGATGTTAATATTGTCAAGGTACACAAGAACACATGACAGCTTCAGATCACCCAGAATGTTTTCCATTGCTCGTTGAAATGTGGCTGGGGCATTACATAGCCCTTGCAGAATACGAGTTGGTTGAAAAAGCCCTTTTGATGTGATTATGGCGCATTTTTCTTGCTCCACCATGGGCAATTCAATTTGCCAATAACTGGATATCAAATTTATTGCCAAGAAGGAGCAAGCTCCACCTAACCAATCCAGTGCATCATCAATCTGTAGTAAAGGGTATGAGTCTTTCTTGGTGATACTATTGAGCTTCTGGTAGTCAATTATTATGCGGTTAGTACCATCCTTCTTTTTAACAATTAGGACAGGCGAAGCCCATGGACTCTTAGATGGTTCAAGCATTTCCTGCTCTAGCAGCTTGTCAATCTTCTAGCGATGACTTCTTCAGCTGCCATTGATTGGAGGATTGGCTGAGACCTGATGGGGGATGATCCCCAGTGTCCAGCCAATGAACAACCCCTGAGCGCACCCCAAATCATGATAAAAACAGCAAAAATCTCTTTGTATTTTTGAAATAAATCTTCCACCTGATCCTTCTGGTCTTCCAATAACCCCATTAAATTCTCCCATGGTACAACCACCATTACACTGAGATGCAGTTTGATGGGCAGATAAAATTCATCCAGAGAACTGAACTTGTGAACCTGGTTGACCTCCCCAATTGGGTTCAAATGTAGATACACTATAATCTGATGCCGGCGGATTTTGATTGGTATGTTCTAAATATTTGATACCCATACCTTGATCTCCCCATGGCCCATAAGTATGATGCCTGGAGCCACGTGGGGCTCAAACCGCAACTGCTGATAAGGCCCAATGATCTCACCATAGAGCCCAGATGGCACTTCCACTTCTAACTCAGTGTCTACTATAACTTGATGTCCAGAGGGAATAGATATAGCTCCAGCTGCTCTAAGCGGTAGTCCCCGATATTTGTAAATTTGGTGGGGAAGAGCCCAAGTTTTTCCTTTTAATTGATGATAGCGCACTGGAATCACCCCATCGCTAGTAGCAAAGTTGATCTGTACCATATGCACTGAGCCCTTCGGCACTCTGCTGGAGGTGAAATAAATTGGGATCTGCTGTCCCAAAATGGCTAGGGTCTCTTCCATCATGTCAGCGACAGCCCCATAGTGTCACATAAAGGCATTTTCAATCAACAGATTGTAGTTGCTATTTGGTAATACCACCTCCAGAGCCACAAGAACAGATCCAAACTGCAAGGGAAGCGCGCTATATGCTCCCTCAGAGACAGTGGTTTCTGCTCCAGCGGTCCCATACACCATCCGGTGGTCTATGTCAGGTTTTAAAGACAACTTTGCCACCAACTTAATGGAGACAATGTTAACAGGAGCGCCCATATCAATTATAGCTTGTACTCGGGTTAGGATACCACAATGTCACTGTAAGTGCACTCCATGTAAGATGAATGGCGGTTTTTTACTACATGTATATTCAGTGGTTCATGTTTTCCCAGGAAACTAATAATACCCGCACCAACTCTAGGGTACCGAGTTACAATATCATCCACTGGAAGAACGACCTCTACTCCTCTCAGAGACAAAGCATCTGCAAACAGTTCTAACTGGTCTGACAGACTTTGGTCAAACATTTGACAAGTGTAAGGCTTCAGTCGCTCTGGAGACCCTTTGTCCACCATTTCGTTGGCTTGTGCTTGGGTCGGCACATTTACTCCCCCAACCGGCTGTTGGTAGAGGAATGTATCATCATACTGGGAGGCTACTGCTGCAAATAATACAGAAGCTTCAGGTGGGACGCTTGAATTCGAGATAGTGGATGTAGAGAGTCCCATCTCTACTCCGCTCTGACTTTTCCCTGATAACCTTGATCCTGTTGTTCGTAAGAAATCTGTTGATTGGGGCACCATCATCCCATGTGCCCCAGGCATCAGCAATTAAAACAACGTACCCCATAGGACCTGCGTCTGTGATTAATATAAGTTGGCTCACTCAGAAGGTTGTTCTGAAGAGGATTGGTGTAACCAGACCCACATCAGTAGAACGCTTGCTGCTGATCAGAGTATTTAGAGCTGAAGCAGTAGCTGGCCAGTTATTGATTGGAAGTTATGGAATGGACGTTGGAATGCAGTGAGCAACCTGGCAGAACCCACGATGACTGGTTGATTCCCCCACATGATATGGGCTGACAACAGCAGCTGTGTAAATCTGTTCAGTATTAGGTGGAGGGAAAATTACAGCTAAATGATGTACAAACTGAACAAGTTCAAGAAGAGATACATCATCCTCCAGCAATGTGGCCATGACATTGTAAAGCTCAGGGTATAGCTTCACTGCTGAGGCCATTGCAATGCACACATCAACTTCAGATAAAATCCCTGCCCCAATCAACACGTGAGCTTCTGTCATAAATTGCTCAGCAAATGCGGTGAGGGTCTCATTTCGCTGAAACCTGATGGTCAAGAACTCAGCTTTCAGCTGTGACATCTTTGCAGTTCTGCTGAACAACTGCAGCACTGTATCATTGACTTCTTGGTATGTAACAGAACCTTTTGAAAGGTAACAAACGACTTGATCAGCACTTCCAATATCTAAGAAAGAGATCAATAGTTTTTCCCTCTGCCAATCTGAAGTTCCTTCAGTTGCAAACTCAAATCATCAAAAAACCCATAAATATTTCCTTCACGATCAAATGGTGGCAGCTTATCACTGTAAGCCTCCTGGAGCAGCTCATCTTGTCTCTTGAGCACAGTATCCAATGCAAGTTTTACCTCCTCATATGCAACAGGCTTAGCATGTCATGCAGTCTCCTTATAAAAGCAACCTGGATGCGACATAGCTGGTGACTGAGTTTTCATCATAGTGTAATTGATCAATGGGTCCCTGTAGTGAGCACCACTGTTGTAATTTTGGCGATTCCCTATATATCCACCAAAGGGTTCTTTGAACAGGGTTACGCCCACTGAACAATTGGAACAGATGATATGATGATCATCAGTTCCTCAGAACACTTGTAAACAACCAATTATAATAAAAAGGGGCAACATTCTTAAAACACTTCAAAATTTTAATATAATAAACTCAGCGGAATTTTTCTAGTCCGCTTCCCTTTCTTCCTTTTTTCTTCCTTCTAAAATATCCTTCTTTCAATCCCCTTGTTTTGCTGATATCCCAGCAAACTCAGTCATTACTGACTCTTTTGCTTAGTTTATTCATTTTTCCATATTCTCATTGGTTTTAGATTGTTGTTCTTAAATTCTTTATCGCCCTGATTTGAGGCAATACAAATTATCTTGTCAAATGTCAACATCGCCTTATCGCCCTATTTTGAAGGCGATTCAATATGACCTGTTATAATCCATTATTGCCTCATCCTAAGGCGTTAAATACTTATAGCTCTGAAACATCCTTGGAAGATTCTGCCCATTAAGTCTTCGGCGGAATTCCTCCAATGATTCGTTGATCATAATTATGGTTTGTCATCCAGTCATATAGATTTGCAACAATAGCTTTGAGACTATTTAGGAAATATGGATGTTCAACCTATCAAAGCTAACAAACTCTCATTGTTTTAACTGGAACAGCCAATAGAGGGTCAAGAGTAGGTAGGACAAGTCTGTGAGGAAAAGATCTGATATTTTAGCCAATCATCATGAGAGAAAATAGTTGCACTTGTGGGACCCCCTCCAAGCCTATAAAAGGGGATGGTCGCGGCGTAGGTGCTTGAATTACATTATAATTGGGACGATGAGGACCCTCAGAGCAACTCCTCTGTAATCACTGCAGGTTTGGCATAGCCCTGCCCATAACTATAAGGTTATTTTGCCAAGAAGGGGAATTGGAAGTATCTCTATAGTTTTTAGGATTCTACCAAGAATTGAGCAGGGTTTTTGGGACGATTTTATCCTTATTGAAATTCAAAATATTCTTATTATAAACTGGGACAGATAATTGTCTGACAAGCACCAAATTTGAGTTAGCAGGGGTAAACTCCCCCATAATTAGGACTATTTGCACCCAAAAACATTCTTCTCACTTAAATGAGAAGGCAATTTTCTGTCATTAACCCTTCAATAATGTTGGGGGAAGAATAGGGGCGTAAGAAGCGTCCATGTACTATGTTTATGGTAATACCTGTAGCCAAAGCCTATATAGAATAATCATCCCCTTGCTTGTAAGTGACATTGAAGGGACCCTACCAAATTGATCCAAGCTTGCCGCTTCTAGGAGTAATGCGTTTATGGTAGTGCAGGAACAAGTCAAACACTTTGAATGAAGGTAAGGGAGCCTGAAACTCATTGGCAGCTTGTCCCTCATTCATAACCATTTTAGCTAAGTTTGTCATAGCCTCAGATTAAAGTTTAATATACGTTGAGCCATTATTCTCATGACTTTCTCAGGTTCCCCAACTTAAGTGCAGAAATAAAAAATTTTAGCTAAAAAGGGCGGGTATCCCTGGTTCCCGCCCATACAGAACATGGAATGGGGGTATTTTCAGAATTTAAGTGATAACTAATCCAGTAGGTCATAAGAGTACAGGGTAAAAATTGATCCCAGTGAAATGGATCAGAAGATGCCATTTTTTGTTAGGATGAAGACCAATGTTCCATTTGCTCTCCCCACGGTCCCATTGGTAAAGGAACTATAATGAGACAAGAAAAAGTTTGCTTCCATGGAGGTATCCAGGATTTTGACTACTCTGGGGGTAAAGTTCTTATCATTGTCACAGAGTAGTACTTGGGGACATCCATGATGAGTGAAAATGTTTTAATGTAAAAACGTGGCTGTGTGCTTGGCCATTTGGGCTGCAAGAGCCACGGCTTCAATCAACTTAGTGAAATAGTCAATGTCTACTAGTATATATTGGTTTCCACCAGTAGTCTGCGGGTGGGGACCTACCAAGTCAAGGCTAATAGTATGGAAAGGTTGTTTGGGGGTAGTTGATTGATATTAGTACCTAGTCTTGAAAATAGACTTCTTCTTACAAGTGAGGCAGGCTTTCAAAACTTTAACAATAGATTCCATGATTCCTTCCCAATGGTACTGTTCCCTAATCCACTCATCAGTTTTCTTAGCTTCCCCATGACCTAGGGTAGAATGAGCTTCCAGAATAGCAGGTACGCGTTCTAAGGGCTGAAGGTAAGGCAGCCACTTTGCCCCACCTGCTTATACAACTTCCCGCTCTCCGCTTTGGTGTTGAGGGAATGACGGGCTAACATTTTCTGGACAGGCTTCTACTCATACTCCCATTCATTAGAGATCATTAAGAGTTCATATATTCTCTCCGCCTCACTATTATTTAAGTGAAGGACGGGCAGCTGAGTTAACCCATAAACATTAATGTGACTGGTTCCAGGCATGATATTCAATCTTATGCTATAATGCTGGAGCTTTAGAGCCCAGCGTGCTAACCTGCCAGTAGGATCCTTCATGTTCTATAACAGTTTTAAAGAAGCGTGGTCTGTAACCACAGTGAAAGTAGTCCTGTACACTAAAGGGCGATAGTGCTTCACAGCTAACAATATGGCAAGGTACTCCTTCTCTGTGACGCTGTAGTTGCGTTCTACTTTTAGCAGCATCTTACTGAAATAGGATACAGGAAGAACTACACTGTTTTCATCCACTTGGGCTAAGAAGGCCAAACGGCATAGTCTGAGGTGTCAGTAAACAAGATAGACTGTTTGTCATAGTCAGGGTGCCTTAGGATAGGACGTTGTTGTAGCAGTTGCTTCAGCATCTCAAAAGCGGCCTTCTGTTCCGCACGTCAATGGAAAGGGGTGTTTCTAGTCAATAGGCGGGTGATGGGATCACAGAGTTGGGCGAACTTAGGGATGAACTGATGGTAATACCCCATCATTCCTAGAAATACCTGAATATCCCATAAATGTTTGGGGGAAAGTATTTTTATGATTGCTTTAACCTTATCCTGTATAGGTTGAGTTCCTTCCTGAGATATGGAGTGTCCCAGGAAAATTTAATTTCTTTAGTAAAAAGTGCACTTGGAGGATTTCAATTTAATCTTGACTCACATAAGAGTTGAATTACTTCCTTCAATTGAGTAAGATGTTTGGTGAAGGTCTTGGAGAACACCGTGATGTCATCAAGATAGATGATGATGTAACTTAATAAAAAGCCTGCAAGATGTGATCCATGGCTCACTGGAAAGTTGCAGATGCGTTGCACAACTCTTGAGGTAATCTGGTGGGCTGGAAGAGACTCTAACTGCAAATTAGAGCGCATTTCACCTGATCTTGTGAAGAAAGGTCCATTTGCCAATATCCACTAGCCAAGTCCATTAAAGAGAAGTTAGTTCTGGAGAGTTGAGCTAGGGTGTCATCAATGTGGGGGATAGGATAGCTATCCTTTTTCGTGAGGTTATTTGATTTGTGGTAGTCCATGACTACCTGATGACCTCCGTTCTTCTTTTTGATTAGAAAAAGGGGGAAGACCAAGGGCTTTGTGAAAGAACAAGTAACCCCGCATCTAGTAACTTCTTGAGCTTAGTCCTCATCTGCTGTTCTTCCACCTTTGACTTGTGGTAAGGTTTTGACCAAATGGGACGGGCATCACCCACATCAATGGAGTGGCTCCAGTCCTTCATGTGGCCATAGTAAATATTCTATTTGGAGAATATGTCACTAAATTCTTCCAATATAGTGTTAACTTTTTAAAGTTCATCTGGATTCAGCTCATCTGAGATATGGAAATTATTTTTGGTACATAACAGGTTATCCGTTGGCAAGCCCATATCCAACGTAGAGCAATAAATTGAATACTTTTAATGACTTCCATGGGGACCAATAAGCCTCTACAAATCTCCTGGTGTTTTCTTAAAGTCATGTCCTTGCTGGTGAGGTTCCCTAACATAAGGGTGATAGGCCTCTTGTAGGCTGGATCTAGTATACCGGTCAATACCTGAGACTCCAAGGGACTAACGCCCTCAATACTTACGAGGTGCAACAAGAAGAGGTGTGGTATATAAAACTGATTTTTGTGTCAACCACTCGTTGTTCATCTGCTTTAATCACTACCTCATCTGAAGCATAAAAAGGAATAACGTCCTTATCATACACTGATTCAGACAATTTTTTGTATTGCATTGAGAAGTGGTATAATGCAAAGACAAAGCAGAAAAAAAGGTATTCAACAGGCAAGAGTATTATTCCTTGCTGGAATATTTATTAATAAGACTAAAAGGACTTTGTAATTGAGTAACGAGAGGTTACCTTGCTTCATGTTGATTATTCCCTCATACTCAATCATAAACTGGGTACCTAATAGCATATTATAGGTTTGTTGTCCATGGCCACAGTGGGGACGATAAGATGAGCTTCCCAAATTAAATGGGAAGGGAAGAGTATGACCCAAAGGCGCGGGTGTTGTTTGGGCCTGCAGTTCAAAATTATTTAAGGTAATCCAAGTCAGGCGCCAGCTTTATCTTCTTAATAAGCCTTGAGGAGATTACGTTCAATGAGATGCCAGTATCCAAGATGGCCATCACCCAGGCTTTCTTAAATGACCATTTCCACCTTAGTGATTGTTCATCCAAAGTTATGAGACAGAGCTAGGACCTCCTTGATCCAGAAGTTGGAGGTTAGTTTGCAAGCAGTCTCTGAGTAGCTCGCCAAGATGAATTTCATAGTATGGACCTTATGAAGAGGTCAAGCAAAGCCAGCCAGGATCTGATCCGCATCACTGGCGGTGTCAATAACTTTGGGACACCCTAGAACTTGGCTGAGGTATGTGTACTCAGATATGGTGGTCTAATCTACTCCTCCAGCGTTCAAATGATCAGGACCTCCACTTCAGTGGGTACTCTCAATACATAGTAACTAACATCCTCATGACCCCCTTTAGATTTGTCCTCAGGGGATTCTCAACATATGGTAATGGAGCAATAGAGGTGGGGATTTAGGAACATGAGGTTGGGTAGGTATCTTCTGACCATACGTTTTTCCAGCAAGCCCTTTATTGTTACAGGGGTTACCCTTAAGGCGTGCGACTACCAGCTTGGCTGAGAGAAGGCACTGCGTCTTTAATGAGCTGGGGCGGAAGCACATTATTATATGCTTTAAAGGGCTCAGACCTATGGTATGATATGATAATTACCTTGAGTCGCATTGAAGGAACAGAATTTCATGGGGTGGTAGATAGGTTATGGGCCCATGGAGGTCGTTGGATCCATTGTCCACTGACTTGAAGGCAAAAACTCCTCAATGGTTAGTACATGTGGTTTCCTCACAGCTTCGTTGGTGGTTGCACAGGTATGAATATCAGCAACATCTAAAAAAGCCTCTTTTATGTCGCAGACAATTTTGAAGTTGCTCTTTACTAAAAAGATATGCCTAGCTAGAGAAGGTTGAGAAGCTAACCCAGCTAACATGGCAGCGATGGCATCATCCAGGGTTATCATGTTAGACTTTAACAACCTCCGCGCAGTGAGAAAAAAAAATGCTCAGAAAAGGAAGCAGTCAATTCGCTCATATATATGCTAAGGCGCATAAAGGCCTATTTTCCATGTCTAGAATCTACTTGCAGCCAAATTTAGCTACAAGAGCTTCCTTAACCTCGGCCCAGGCGCGCAGAGTGTCCATATGAGGGACCATCATCTCATTGGATCAGAAAATTAAATAAGGAAGGATGTGCTGAATTTTCTGGTGGTCAGTCGCGCCTTGCATGGCAGATTCATAGAATTATAAGAACGAAGCAATTCTACCCTCTCCAGGGGTAAACTTGTCTTTCAATGGATTTTTGAAAAGGCAAAGTTTGAGCTTTTTAAGTCGTGCTAAAGCGCTGGCTAGTTGTTGTTCAAGGTCAACTAGCCAGGGTTCAGAAGCAGCGGGGAGGTTGTAAGGGTTAATCCCCAACATCCTCCTTTTTGAGTGTTTTTGTGTACTACCCCATGTAATGAGCACCACTTGTTGAAATCAGGGTTTTTGTATGATTTCAGATGCTAATTAGCCCTCAAATTCAACAATATGGCAGGAGAAGTATTTATCTCAACTGCTGAAAATGAAGGGGGTTTTTTGACCACTAGTTAAAATAATAATTTTTATATTTTAAATAAAGGTTAAATTTAAGAATTTTTATTAGTGGCAGTGAGCTGGTCAAGAAGAAAACCCTATAACAATATTGCTACTTAGTATTTAAAATAACTCAGGGCGTGAAGCAAGATAGGCGTAAATTCAATAATAGCTTTGAGCCTAATTATGAATTATGGGTGTTTGACCTTTGGAGCTCACAATTTTCGCATTGCTTTAACTGGAACAGCCAATAGAGGGTCAAGAGTAGGTAGGACAAGTCTGTGAGGAAAAGATCTGATATTTTAGCCAATCCTCATGAGAGAAAATAGTTGCACTTGTGGGACCCCCTCCAAGCCTATAAGAGGGGATGGTCGCGGCGTAGGTGCTTAAATTGCATTATAATTGGGACGAGGAGGACCCTCAGAGAAACTCCTCTGATTTTGCTGCAGGCTCGGCATAGCCCTGCCCTTAACTATAGGGTTCTTTGACCAAGGAGGGGGATGGAAGTATTACCCCATTTTGAAGGATTCCACCAAAAATTGACCAGGGTTTTTGGGACGATTTTATCCTTATTGAAATTAGAAACATTATTATCATAAACTTGGACAGGTAATTGTCTGATAAGCACCAAATTTGAGTTAGCGGGGTGGACTACCCCATCATTAGGACTATTTGTACCCAAAAATTCTTCTCATTAAATTAGAAGGCAATTGTTAACCAATAAGTTGAGTTGCTATAGACGAATGCTGATGACTGTTGATATGCAGGCAGAGGATTTCCAGGAAAGCTCCTAAAGTATAGATATGTGGGATTCCTTATAGATAAATGATCTCTCCTTCGCCTACTCTTTAAGTATTTTTAAGATGACTTAGACCCTTGACAATGGAGGTTTATACTGGAGTCCCCAAGGTAGGTTTTGGGTAAGTGCACCTAGGAGTGGTGGTTGCTACCAACTCCCATACCTGAGCTACATAAAGGTCCTATGTGGACTTTCTCAACGGCCACCACATTGAAGGATCAATGGGGATCTACCCTGAAGGAGATGAGATCCAGGAGCTGAGCCACACAGGAAGAGGGACAGACTCACTGTGTGCCTCCCAAGAGGGGTTAATCAGCCCAAGTTGAAGTTGTTGGTCTGATGGTTTGGAGAGTTGAAACGCGGGCTTGTAGTGAAAAGGTACACCAATGAAGGCAAAACAGCAAGGGTCAACAGTCCTAATACTGTTAGCATGGAACACTTGTGGAGCCCTAATTTAGCAGATGCGAAACTGTGACATTGGTTCTCACTACAGGGAGCTTTATAAATGCAATGCATAATTAACTGGAGGTATGGTTAGGGGTGGCGAAAGCCACTGGGTTTTTTGGGTAGGGGTGAAAGCCAACCAGAGGAACTAAAGCCCTGAAGTTTTAGTTTCTGGCGCCTCTTGGAGGAGGGGTGTAGCACCAAGAACCTCTCTGCCATTGCGCCAATGATGTTTTAGCCTGCCAAAGTTGCAGGAGCTGCTCTGGAGGAATATCATCTGGCTAAGTGGGGGAAATGTCAGAAAATTAACAATATGGATTCCTCACATAGTTGCCAAAATTAGGGGAATAGATTCGTTTAGCATGGCTGCCAAAGAGTCACCTAGTTTTGATAGATGTAATATTATGATTACAAAATTTGTGCTCCCCATATTTTTGGGTTGAGCTAATTTTAAAGTACATGGACAACCCTTGATGGCTATTGTTACTGTTTTGATTATCAGCAATTTATGCCGAAGATGATCAACAAATTATATATTTTTTCTTGGATTTACCGGAAATGTAATGCTGAGGATTCACCAGCACCAATTGATGGTGGGTTTTCATTGACACTGAAGTGGGTTATGATTACAGATGAATGATGTTAAAGATCATTAATCATATATTATTTTGGGTTTTACTGGTGACTTATACTGAGAGTAATGATATTTCCACCTTTGATGCTGAGGGTTCTGAGGTGGGCATTTGATTGCGCTTTCACTGATTAAGAGTTCAACACCTGGAAACTTAGCATTAGGATAATCAACTACTATAGCTTTATAATTATCTGAAATTACCTAGCAATCGATACTGAAAATAAATCAGATTGATAGCTAGTGTTTGATCAAGAAAATTTAGAGGGAATTTTTGCCATTAGTAATTGCTGATGATAGGTTGGGATGCCAGAGGGAAGTGCTGATCATTGTTGATAGGCGGGCAGAGGAGTTTATAGAAAAACTTTTAAAGTTTAAGAGTTGTATTTTCTTTTAAGTAAAGAACTATCTTTAGCCTACTCTTTATTGTTTTAAGGTGACTTAGATCCTTTAGGGTGGAAGGTGAGATTTGGAAATCCACATGGTAGTTTCTGTGAGTGTACCTAAGAGTAGTTGATGCTCTTAACTCCCATACCTGGAGCTACAAATAAGCACCACATGGACTTGCTCGCCTGGCCACCACAACAAGAGACTGAAGGGGACTAACCCTGAAGGAGATGAGATCCAGGGACACAAGCTTCCCGAGATGGGGGTCAGACTCAATGTGTGCCTCCCAAGAGGGGTTAATCAGCCCAAGGGGATGTTGTTGGTATGCTGGGTTGGAGAGTTGCACTGCAAATTTTAGTAAAAGATACGCTGATTAAGGTGAAACAGAGTGGGTCAACAGTCCTCATACTGTTGGCCTGGAGCACTAACAAAACCCAAATGTAGTGGAAGCAAAATCTGCGACAAAATATCTATTAACTACTGATACAATTTTTTCAAGATGTCACTGTAGCCATTGTATGAATTTTAGATTCCCCATAACCAACATTATCACTTCCCTCGAGTGTTGTAAGACCTAAAGACTTTTCAATATGGTATGCATTTTCCTATGATTAACTTTTATATAATCATAGAAGGTTTTGGTATAGCATATAGAACGATGCAGTTTTGTTAAATTTATATTATTTGAATTTTGATTTCCTATTAGAAGATATATTTGGTTCTCATATGGCTTTAAGACTGAAAGGATGGCCATACGGTCATATTACTAGTTTTCTTTTGTATGATTACTAAATAATAAATAGTATAGTTTGTAGCCCTTTTTATTTTGGGCTAATCTAACTATTCTACCAGTTGGGTTTCTATTCTGCTAGTACCACTATAAGGAAGTATACTTCATATATAATTGAATCAGGTCTTATATATATGCCAATATGTTGAGAAAAATAACTGAAAAATAACACCTTATTAAGTTATAGTATATTTTCAATACATAGAGGGAAGCCTTGCTGGATTCAACTATTGGATGAGCTTATTGTACACTTGTGTTAAGAAAACATCACCTTTACATTGACATTGCTAGCCTTGATGGACGGCAGAAAATGTATATCTTATGAGGCTATATAGTAAAAAATATAAATCAAGTGCCCAAAGATAACTAAAACTGTCTTATTATAGCTGCAATAAAATAGAACAATTCTTTATGCGGGAATCTGGCAAGTTTATGCCCGCTGATGTTGAGTAAGCCAGATATCCATAAAATACTCAAACTAAAAGAAATATTTTTTAAAAAAATTTGGGTTTTAAAAGGTTTATTAGTCACAGTCAGGAGATCAAGAAAGAACCCTCTCAATATCAGTATGCTTAGTATTTAAATTGTCTTGAGTATTGAATTGAGTTGGAAAAGAAATTCATTATAAACTATGCACATACAAATTAGATAATATGGGCTGTGGACCTATTGGATCATTTGAAACTTGCCTTACTTAATGAAACGGCTGATGGAGGGCAATGACAGGTAGTTTAGATCCATGAGGTAAGGTTTTTATATATCTTACCCAATCATTTGATGGGAAAATATTTGCACATTGTGAGACCCCCTCTGACCCTATAAAAGGAGCCAGTCTCCACGGTGTGAGTTAATTAATTTTTTGTAAGACAAGGAGGACCTCTTAAGGTCTCACTTGATTCTACCGCACAGTCAGTGCAATCTGACTGCCAGACCTAGTGTTATTTGCCCGTATTTTACTAGTAAAAGTGTTACTTCAATTTGTGGGGTTCCACCGAGAATCAACCAGGGTCTTTTGGCCAATATTGTCATTATTTTCATATGAAATATTATTATTATGAGATCAGACTTGTAATTGGTTGATGTAGTTGATATTGGGAAGATTCTTGCCCACAACATTCCTTTCACGAAGTTGACTTGGCAAATGTCTGACATCACCCCCCTTAAGATTCTTGGGGGGGAGAATAGGGCCATAGGAAGAGGCCATGAACCCAATTGATAGTAATCCCTGTGTTAAGGACTTTATAGAGTACTCATTGTATCTCTTGTAGGTGATGGTGAAAGGACCCTCATAAATTGATCCAAACTTGTTGCTTCTAGGAGTGATGTGATTATAGTAGTATAGTACCATGTCAGACACTTGGTATGAATGTAGAGGAACCCAAAGCTTATTGGCAGCTTGTACTTCTTTAGTTACCATTTTAGCTAAGTTTGTCTAGCCTCAGATTGAAGCTGAACAATATGCTGAGTCAATCTTCTCATGGCTTTTTAAGGTTCCTCACCCTTAGAGGAGAAAACTTCCTTAGCTAAAAGGGCGGGTATCCCTAGTTCTCTCCCATACAAGACGCGGAATGGGGACATTTTCAGGATCAAGTGATAGCTAATTCAGTATGCCTTAAGAGACACTGGGTAGGAATTGATTCCAGTGAAATGGATCAGAGGATGCCATTTCTACGCAGGATGGAGACCAAGGTTCCATTGGCTTTCTACACAGTCCCTTTGGTAGAAGAATGATATGGGGACAAGGATAGTTGTTGAGTCCCCATGGACGAGGCCAGGATCTTGACTACTCTGGAGCTGAAGTTCTTACCATTATTGAAGAGTAGTACTTGGGGACAACCATGACTAGTGAAAATGTTTTGACGTAGGAACTTTGCAGTGGCCTTGGCCATTTGGGCAGGAAGAGCCACGGCTTCAACCCACTTAGTAAAGTGGTCAATGCCTATAAGTATAAATTTGTATCCACCGGTAGTCTGAGGAATGAGACCTACTACGTCTAGACTGATGGTGTGGAACGGTTGTTGAGGGGTAGTTGGTTGATTTTGGTATCTAGTCTTGAATCTGGATTGCTTCTTACACGTGAGACAGGCATCCAAGACTTCAACAAGAGTTTTCATGATTCCTTCCCAATGGTACTGCTCCCTAATCCACTCATCAGTTTTCTTAGCTTCACCATGACCTAGGATAAAATGAGCTTCTAGGATAGCAGGTACGCGTTATAAGGGCTGAAGGTAAGGCAGCCACTTTGCCCTCACCTGCTTATACAACTTTCCGCTCTCCACTTTGTTGTAGTGGGAGTGTCAGGCTAACATCTTCTTGGCCGGTTCATTATCATCATTCCAGTCATCCAGGGTCATTAAGTGGGCATATAACCTCTCCGCCTCACTATCATTTAAATGCAGGGTGGGCAGCTGAGTTAGCTCATTAACATCCTGTGAAGGGTTCCAGCGCAGTGTTCAATCTTATGTCATAGTGCTGGAGCTTTTGAGCCCAACGAGTTAACAGGCCAGTAGGATCCTTCATGTTCTGCAACAATTTTAGAGAAGCGTGATCCATAACCACAGTGAATGTAGTTTCATACAAGAAAGGGCGGCAGTGTTTTGCAGATAACAGAATGGCAAGGCACTCTTTCTCTAAGACGATGTAGTTGTACTCAGTTTTTGGAGAGCATCTTATTGAAAAAATAACGCAGGATGATCTACACCATTTTCATCCAATTGGGCTAAGATGGCCCAACGGCATAGTATGAAGCGTCAGTAAAAAAGATAAAAGGTTGTTATAATCTGGGTGCTGAATGATAGCGCGTTGTTGCAGCAGCTGTATCAGCGTTTCAAAATTAGCCTTTTGTTCAGCACCCCACTGGAAAAGAGTGTTTTTTGTCAATAACTGAACCAGGGGCTCGCTGAGCTGGGGTGAAGTTGAGGATAAACTGGTGGTAATACCCCATCATCCCTAGAAATACCTGTGTATCCCGTAGATTTTAGGGGGAGGCATTTTTGATATTGCTTAGACCTTTTCCTGTATGGTTTAGATTCCCTCTTGAGAAATGGCATGTCCAAGGAAATCCAATTATCTTTGGAGAAAGTACACTTTAAGGATTTTAACTTGATATTGGATTCGCGTAAGCATTGAAACACCTCCTTCAGGTGATCAAGATGTTTGGTAAAGGTCTTTGAGAAAACCGTGATGTCATAAAGATAGACGATGACAAAACTTAGTTTTAAATCCTGCAAGATGTGATCCATAGAGTGCTGGAAGGTTACAGGTGCGTTTCACAACCCTTGAGGGAGTTAGGTGGGTTGGAAGAGACCCTCACTGCAAATAAGAACGCATTTCTCCTGGTCTTGTGGAGAAAGGTCCACCTGTCAATTTCCGCTATCCAAGTCCATTGCAGAAAAGAAGTTAGATCCAGAAAGTTGTGCCATGGCGTCATCAATGCGAGGGATGGGATAACTGTCCTTTTTAGTGAGATATTTTTGTTTGCGGTAGTCTATGACTACCTGATGTTCTCCTTTCTTTTTTTTTAATTAGCAAAAGGGGGTAGACCAAGGGCTTTGTGAAGGAACAAGTAATCCCGCGTCTAGTAAAAGCTTAAGTTCAGTCCTCATCTGCTTCTCTTCCACCTTTGACTTGCAGTAAGGTTTTGACCAAATGGGACAGGCATCACCCACATAGATGGAGTGGCTCCAGTCCTTCATATGGCCATAATCAGTATCTGACTATGAGAATATGTCGCTATATTCGTCTAGTAAAGTGTGGACTTTTTCCAGCTCATCTGGGGTCAGCTCATCCGAGATATGGTCGTTGGGTAAGGTATATACCAGGTAATTATGGGCAAGCCAAATCCGTCATAAAGCCAATGAAGTGCATACGTTCATTGTCCTATATGGGGACCAATAAACCTCTGCCAATCTACTGGTGTTTTCTTAAAGCCATGTTCTTGTAGGTAAGTTTCTCCAACATAATATTAATAGGCCTCTGATAGGCTGGGTCTAGTATCCCAGGCAATACCCGAGGAACCAAGGGGCTAACGCCCTCAAGACTTATGAGGTGCAATAAGCGGTGGTGTGGGATTTTGAGCGTGATCTTTGTGTCAACCACTTGTTGTTCACCAGACTTAATCAAGACCTCGTCTGCAGCATAGAAAGGGATACTGTCCCTAGCATCCAATAGAGTTGGGAAATTTCTCTGTATTTCGCCTAGAGGTAGAATAATGCAAAGTCATAGCGGAAAATGGGTATTCAACTAGGTAAGAGTATTTGTTCTTGCTGGATTTTTTATTAGATAAATCTAAAGGGACTTTGTAGTTGAGTAATGAGAGGAAACCTTGCTTCATATTGATAATACCATCATTAAATCATATATTAGTACCTATGAGCATATTATAGGCGTTGTTGTCCAAGGCCACTGTGGGGGCCAATAAGATAAGATTCACAATGCAAATGGGAAGGGAAGAGTATGCCTCAATGGCATGGGTGTTGTTTGGGCCTGAAGTTCTAAATTCTTGATTGTACTCCAAGTCAGGCGCTAGCTTTATCTTTTTGATGGGCTTTGAGGAAGTTACTTTAACTGGGGGAGCCAGTATCCAGGATGGCTATTACCCAGACTTTTTGAATGACCACTTCAACTTTGGTGAGTGTTCCTCCAAAGTTAGAGACAAAGCAAATACCTCCTTGTGCTGAAAGATCAATTTTAGTTAACAAGCGGTCTCAGTTTATCTTCCAGGATGGATTTCATGATATGTACTTGCTTAAGAGGTTGAATCAAGCCAGCCAAGAACTGATCAGCATCGCTGGCAGTTTCAATAACTTTGAGACACCCTAGAACTTGGCTTAGGTGCTTTTCCTCAGGTATGATGGTCTGATCTACTTTTCAGCATTCAATCAATCAGGGACCTCCACTTTCGTGGGTACTCCCAATATTTAACAACCAACATCAACGTAAATTACCTCAAATTCATCCCCATGGATATTATCAACAACTGGTAATGTCACAATTGAGGTAGAGGAGACAGGTACATGAGGTTGGGTAGCTATCTTATGACCATACGTCTTTTCAGCAAGCCCTTTATTATTACATGGGTTACCTTTAGGGCGTGCAACTACTTGCTGGGCTGGAGGGGAAGGCACATCAGCTTTAGTAAGCTTGTGCTGGAGTACAGTACAAAATACCTTACTGGTCTCAGATCTACAGAAGGGAGGGATATCTGCTTTGAGTCACACTGAAGGAGCAGGTTTCATCTGGTGGACAGGCACAGATGGGCTCACCCCCAACTGCCCTACAGATGAAAGCTCCTTTATTGTTAGAACTGGAGGTTTAACCTCAGATTTATTTGTCTTGCACATGTATTTAAATCAGCAACGTCTAAAAAGCCTCTTTTATGTCATGGATGTTCTTGAAGTTGCGCTTTGCTGAAATGGTATTTCTGGATAGAGAGGGTTGGGAATCTAATTCAGTCAACATGGCTTTAATGGCATCACTAAGGGTTTACATGTTAGACGTTGACACCTCTGCGCAGCGAGTTAACTGCTCAGCAAAGGCAGCGGTCAGTTCGCCTTCATATATATTAAGGCGCATAAAGCTTATTTTTCCCTGTTTAGACTCTGCTTTGAACCAAATTCACCCAAAAGAGCCTACTTAACCTCTTCCCAGGTGTGCATAGTGTCCATATAAGAAACTATTATCTCTTGTGCCAGGTGACTTAAGCAAGGAAGGATGTGTTTAATTTTTGCTTATCAGTTGTGCCTTACATGGCAGATTCATAAAGGTAAACAAATGAAGCAATGCTCCTTTCACCAAGAGAACTTGTCTTTTAAGAGGGGGAATTAATAAGAACTGATCAATCTCTTTAAGACGGGATAAAGAGCTTGCTAGCCACTTTTCAAAGGCAACCATTATTGATTCATTTGGAAGAAAAGATTTTGAGGGTCATTCACTTTGAAAGCCTCCATTTATTAGTAAAACTTTTGTGGTGTACAGTAGCCCCCCTTAGTGAGCACTACTTTGTGGGAATATGGCAAGTTTTATGCTCGCTGGTGCTTAATTAGCCAGAAATCCACAAAATACTTAAGCTAAAAGAAATTTCTTTTAATGATAGTAAAAATTGGGCTTTTAAAATTTTTAATAAGTCGCAGCATGGAGATCAAGAAAGAACATTCTAAATATTAGGATGCTTAGTATTTAAATTGTCTTGAGGCTTGAAGTGAATCAGATGAGAAATTCATTATAAGCTATGTGCATCTAATTATGTAATATGGGCTGTGGACCTATTGGATCGTTAAAAACTCGCCTTACTTCATAAAACAGCTGATGGATAGCGATGAAGGGTAGTTTAGATCTGTGAGGTAAGGTTTTGATATATCTTACCCAATCATTTGATGGGAAAAGATTTGCACATTGCAAGGCCCCCTCCACTCCTATAAAAGGAGCCTGTCTCCACGGTGTGAGTTGAATTAATTTGTTGTAAGATGGGGAGGGACCTCCAAATGGTTCCCTCAATTTCTTCGCACAGTTGGTTCAATATGACTGCCTGACATAGTGTTATTTGCCTGTATTTTATTAATAAAAGTGTTACCCTGATTTGTGGTGTTCCATCAAGCATTGCAAGAGTCTTTAGGCCGATATTGTCATTATTTTCATCCAAAATATTATTAACATGAATTGGACTTGTAATTGGTAGACAGTAGTTGATATATTGAGATGATTCTTGCCCATGACATTCTTTTCACAAAGTTGAGGTGGCAAATGTCTGACACTTTGAAACAGAAAATGGTTATGCTAGGTTTGCATTTATGATGATGTACACATGCTTATATCCAACTATTGTAGAACCTAAATATCTCACAAACTCTTAGTAAAGAGCTTCTTCTTTATAAAATATTTATCAGTAGAGGTTATATTCCATGGAAAATCATCTCTTTCCACTCAGCATAACTTTCCGAGAAAAATTACACAGACTTATATACAAATCAAATTCGCCCATAGTAGTTTTACTCCAATGTCCTCAGATTCTCTGCTAGCTGCTCCAGCATGAGGCAGCGGCGAAACTCCCCCCGCCATCTTCCATCTGACAGGAAAATTGTTCTAGGACTGGTTCACCCAGTCACTCCAAACCCATGGGCCGTCATTCCACCCAAGGACCTAACGCCCATCTTGCTTGTACCCAAGCGGTACCACACTGCCCCCTAGTACTCCCCTGGAGCAACATGCAATATGGACTAAGGGTCAAATATGGGAAACTTTTTCCATACCACAACTAAGCCATTATTGAAATGGCACAGGTGGTGATGACACCCGCTGGCTTTATCAATTTCCGCCCCTACAAGGGGTATTTTGACCTTGGCTTCACCTGCGAAGCTGATGCTGCCACTACAACAACTGTGCCCCTGGTATTCCAGGGCACCCCTCTCCCCACAACTTGGACTTGGCTCCCAGAGGACACCACTTTGGTGGTCTAGTTTGCTGGTTTGCCCACCCACCTCCCCCTGCGGTTCTCCACCAGGAGCTGATGGACGTTTTGGCAGCCTATGGCTCCAACCCCATCTTACAATTTGTGGTTCCAAATGGGGCCACATGACCTGCTGGGCCTTGGGCATATGCCACAATAAGCCCTGAATTAAATAAAGTTGCGGTGGCAATTCTGCCATGCACCATTATTCCCTCAGTGCCTGACCATCTGTTTTGGGCCCACATCGAGGGTGGGCGGATGATCTGTCCATCATGTTTTGAGTTAGACCACTCAAAATGCAAGTGCCCCTTCTCAACCACTTCAGGTAGTCAGATGACTCATCCACTGAACTCCAATCAGCTGCCCACCATGTACAATTTCCATCATGGGGCACAATCCTACCTCCCCCACCCCCAAAGCCTGTTGCTGCAGCTGCACCTACAGCCACCAATCAGCCTCCTCCTCACCCCAATGCCATAAATAATTCCTCCAATCAAGCATCAGATTGGATCCCAGTTTGATCCCATGCTTCCTCAAATGAATTGACCAAACCTAAACCATACGCTGATTCCCCAATCCAATTCAACCAAAACCCATGGGAATTATTGGCTGAAATTAATGAATCAGGTAAGTTCATTTAAGAATCATCTCTGAAAATTGAGAGGTTCATTAATGCAGAATGGGACGCCAAATACCCCCCTCAACTTTATACCCCACAGCCAAACGCTGAATTGTTTTTAAGTGATTACCAGCTTGCAGTCAAAGCAGCTGCAACACCAGATTGTCGTCCCCTGCGTAAGGCTGTCATTAAATCAATAGTGATACTCAAAGGAGGAATTCCACCTCCTGTTATCCTTGCAACCTTAACTCCAATAGCAAAATAGCGGTAAATTAGTATTACAAAAATGCAAATGATGCTATCCAGAACGTGGCAACTATATCATGGAATCTAAAAGCAAAGATAACCCAAACCAACATTGCCACGCTTTCTTAAACTCCCAGATGCCCTCATAAAAGCTGAAAAATGCTTTAACCAAATATCTCAGTGCCATTTACCTAGCTGGCAATTTCCATGAAATTCCAATTATTAGAAATATTGAACCACATCATCGCAGATGCCCCAACGCCATTACTGACAGCTGCGACATGCACCCTACTATGGGAGGAAGAAGCTGCTGCTGAAGAGGCTGCCAAAGATGAGCCCCCCAACCCCCCTCCCCTTCCACCATAGAGGATAAGCGGCTTCCGCTGCCCACCTGGTTGGTCAGTTTTTGAAGCATTTCACTCAATCCACTCATTATGTCATTTTGTTTGAACCAAGTAGTTACGTTAGTTTTTAGTATATTTTAGTTTTGGTTATGTCCGTCCCCTGGTCAGCTTGCTTCAAATAAATCAGGTTATATTCCATGTCTAAAACCTTTATACAAGAAATTACTTCTCTTAGTATAAATGAGAGAATGAAGGTTTTTAGCCATAATGACGCTTGTTAAATTAGTTAGCACCTACTTTAAGTTTTCAAGATTTGCACCATTTTTTATAGAAAAACTATATTATAATCACATTATAGTAAATTTTATGGTATTTTATAAGTCTCCTAGAGATGTATAATGCTCTTTAAAAAGTATCTAGAGCGTTGAAAAGGCCTTTGATTATTATCTTAGGTTCAAAATAAAATTGAGGTATTAATGCACATTTTCTATCCTCTATGGAAAGCTCAATCTACCTACAACTGCTGAAATGGTTAATGCATAAAGTACTGGCTACTTCTATAACATTTAGTGACCTATCAATTTGGATATAGGGCAACGTCTTTTAAAGTGACCAAATTAACGTGCAGCATTTATAATCAAACCGTTGTCTACTTATCCTTATTCATTACAATAATAAAGATGATGATGATTTCTATAAAGTCTGTCTCAATCCGGTGTATGGTAGTTCTTTATGCTAGATGGCTACCTATCCTTGATTTACTTTATTATATGACCTAGCTTTTATATGTTTGCATCACTTAGTGTCTACATATAAGCACTTACTTGTATATTCTACAAAAGTTATGTGTTTTTGATTTTTATCACCAAACTCAGTCTTAAACTTATTAAAATTCTTCTATTAAGAGCTGGTGAGGCCTTTGCCCATGTTATTTTAACAGGTGGAAAATTAGAAGGTTGTTTCAACTAAAATTCATAAACTATCAGAGCCACAATTGGTGTGGGTTATATATTGAGAAATATGTGTAACGAATGGGATTTCCACCACATCTTTTTAAACCTGAGAAGGGATCAGCCAAAGAAAAACAAAAACCTTAATTTAGGACCATCAAACTGTTTATTTAAGCAAAAAGCTAGCCACAAAATGTGACTTAAGGAAGTTATCAAAAATTTTAAAGTGGAGTTTTTCAAAATAATAACCATCTCTATAATAAACGTTAAAAAAATATAAATAAACGATGAGGGCAACACTCCAGAGGGTCAAAGAATCTCTTCCTATTTAATTAGATTAAAAATCTTAATTTTACAAACTGTCAATATACAACTGTGAGGTCTGATATTGTGCACCAAGTCATATTTCACTAACACACCAAAATTAAGGACTTTTTTAAGATACATTATAATGCATAATCCATATTTATATTAGCAATGATACATCACCTCATCATAGAAATTAAGCAATAGTTAGAAACAGTGGAGGCAATAAAAAGGGGATTAACAGGCTCTGTGGTCACAAGCATGACAGGAACACACAATAGGGAACTGTGCACAATAATTTAATGAAATCAATGGACACTGGAACATTGTTCAAAAATTTGAAGGCGCGCATAATACTATGGCTCATCATGGCACAACTATATAAGGGCTTGCGAGGTGGGCGTGATAAGCACTACCATGGCAGAAAAATGGAAGACACAACAGATGTAGTGAAAGGACCAGGCGAGCCCAAGTTCTATTTGGTTACCACCTTGAAGTTCCTGTCATACAATTACAAGTTCAATATTGTAAAAAGAGTGTTTCAGACGAAGAGAGTAATATTATTGGCTAAAAGACCCTTGTCAATTCCTGTTGGAACCCCACAAATCAGGGTAACACTTCTATTATTACTCGGGCAGGTAACATGCATTTGTGCAGTTGGATTGCTCCGAATAGTTTTCCAAATCTGGTTATTACTTCTGAGATCCATCCCCTCATACAGCACGTCTAATACAAACAACACTGCAGAGACCAGCCCCTTTTATAGGGTTAGAGGGGTCCTCACCAGGTTCAAATAATTTACATTAAATGATTGGGTAAAGGATCAAAACCTTACCTCATGGATTGATACTACCTATCAACAATTTTCCATTTCATAAATGCAAGATTAGTTTCAACTGATCTAATAGGTTAAATATCAATATTTCCTAATTTGGACTTTACTAAGCAATCCAAACTTTGAGCCTTGACATCTTAAATACTAATTATTGACTTATTAAGAGGGTTTGTTTTTTATTGCCCCAAGGCAACTAATAAAGTTATAAACATACAACTTTCTAGATTTTTAGTGTTTATTTAGATTTTATCATTATTAGTGGTTTCAATCCCCTATTAGTTGGAGTTTAATCCTAAACGCACCAGCGAGCTTAATGAATCCTAAGATCCAATAAGTATGCTCACTACAGGTGACCCTGTATACCATCAAAATCCTGTTTAAAAATGACAACTATCCCAGAAGCAAGGCTAGCTGCTTTAGAGCAACAACTAGCTAGTGCTTTGTCTCTCCTCAAAATGCTTGAGAAGTACTCTTCACAAGGATCTTATGAGCCCCCCTATTATTTTTAAATATCCTTTCAGAGACAAGTTCACACCTGGTGAGGGCAGTATTGCCTTCTTCCTTTATGTTTATGAATCTGAGATGGAAGGAGCGACTGACCATCAAAGCCTAAGTATATCCTTTCTCTGATTGAGTAAGATGGCTCGGGAGATCATGGTTCCTCATATGGCCACACTTACCACCTGAGCAGAGGTTAAACAAGCGCTGGTTGACAAATTTGGTTCCAAGCAGAGTTTACAACGGCAAAAACAGGCCTTTATGTGCTTTAGCCTGAAAGAGGAAAAATTGATCCCCTCGTTTGTTATGCAATTCTATAGCAAAACTCAACTCTATTTATGACCAAACTGCTTCCTCTAGATGATGCTATTGCTGCTATCATGGCTAGCTTGGCGTCTTATCCCTCTTTACAATGCATATCTTCGCAGTCAAGAACACCTTCCAAGCTGTATGGGATATCAAAGAGGCACTGCTAACAGTGACTGACTTACATGTACCTGAACTTCTGAAAGGAGATCTAAAGAGGGAATCAACTCTGACCCCTCCAGCCTCTTCTATTGCTTCCCTCTTGAACCCAGCTTCTTTAGAGCTGCAGCGAAAAGATACTCCTTCACCATGTGAGGATAGCCAAAAAACTGGCAATTATGGGCAGCGCTTCCCTCCATCTTCAGTTCCAAAAGCTCAGCTGGTGAAGTCAGTATCCCTTTGCCTGGTTCTACTATTTCTGAGTTTTCTACTAAAGTAGATAAGATATTATATTCACCTAAGCCGCTGCCTTGATCCTCCTCAGCCTAACCTCAGGCTGCCTTAGTTTAAAACCTAAAAATCATGGGACAGCCTAAGCCAGTCACTTTCTAAAAGCAAAAGTCAAAGCCATTACACTCTAAACTCCTCCCCAAAAAGTTGGTGCAGCTACTTTGCTCTCTTCAAAAGTCAAAAGGGTAGATGAGCGAAAAAAGCCCTCCCCTATGATGAGATTAAGCCGGTTTTTCAGCCCCCTCCTAGTAAATCGTTGAGGTGTATTGACAATCCCTCTGATGATGAGTCTGAAGGGTGTGGTGAGGACGCAGAATATTATTTATTAGGAGCCCCATTGGAAGTGCAAATTTTGGATAGGTTAAGCTTGAAAGAATTGATACAGCCATGATACCCCAACGCACCTATTTCCAACATCTGTTGAGGTTTTCAGAGTGATTGATACCGCCAGTGATACTGACCGGCTTATTGGTAAAGTGATCCGATCTACCCAGAAGGTTCATACCCTCAAATCTATTTAATAAATACCCTGTGATGGTTCAACGCCTTGCCACCACTCTCCATTTGAAGAAGGTTCTTGTTCTCCCCCTACTTTTGGTAGCACGATAACCAAGGTAGAATTTGTCATCAATAAGGTGCAAGTTCTAGCCATCCTTGATACAGGTGCTCCAGTGAACGTGATCTCTTCAAAGCTCATCAACAAAATTACGTTGGCTCCTGACATGAACTATTTGCAAAAGTTTGGAACTGCAGGGACCAACAACATACAAGCTATTGGAGCCTACTCTTCTCTACCCATATGGATTGGGAAACTCCTACTGTCTTCCCCTGCTGTGGCATTAAACAATAACGCATATGACCTACTCATTGGCACTCAATTATTTATTGAGTATTATGGATTCATTAATATGAAACAGGGGTTCCTCTCCCTTCTAAATTATGAAGTTCTCCTGGTCATTACAAACGATGAGCCTAATAAAAAGAATACAGCTGCGTCGTTGAATACCTTTACTCTGCCCTCACTCTTATTTATACCATGGCGGACAGAAACACAAAAAAGCTGTCTGACTCCGTGGATGCTTCAGAGGGCATTCTATTGTATGCGTTATAGGAGGCAGTAATTAAAACGGTGAACAAAAGGTGATAGCCACCAAGATTGCTATGCAAATACCCTGCAACTGCCTTGTCAGACATTCACTTTCTCAACTTAGGAGAAAGAATGTTGGAGGTATGAGTGCTCCTGAATCTGCTACCATGATTGGCCCATCTCCTGCCCAATCTTCAAATAATATTGTGGTAATCAACGATATGAGTACCAATGGCGAATAGACCTTGGTGGATTCTCAGTGGAATCCTGACTATCAGAAAAATAAGGATTATAACAAAAATTGGCATAATAAGGTAAGAACTGATAATAGGAATTCTCTGACTTCTCGGCCAAATTCAAGGTGTTTGTTACCACACGAATCTGACCACCGCTGAGGTGAGAAGATTTTACTCATCGGTGATTGGATACAATTCATCAAATCATAACCACATAGGTCAGTTTTGCCTCAAAAATTTTTTATCTTTGATCTGATAGGCTGAAAACCTATATTCCCTAATTTGGATGACTCAGCTTTATATACTTTAGCTTCAAAAACCCATGGTCTTGAAATTTGGACTAGTTTAAATATGAAGCTAGTATTGAGAAAAGGACCTTCTTTGGTTTTGGCCCTGCTCAACAATAAAAAACATAAAAAACTCTAACAAAGCATTATCTATTACTTTTAATAAAAAAGTAAATTTCTCACTTTAATAAATTTTTTTGTGGCATCTGTCAGTGGATCCCACAAACTGGTGCTCACTACAGGGGCCATTACCCTGAATACTTCAATAAAGTATCAAAGCAATGGAGGCTGCAAACGTGAGCAGCTCTTTTGAATCACGATTAGTTGCTCCCAAGAATCAACTAGCCAGCTCTTTCTCCCATCTCAAAAAAGCTAGAGCTGCGTCCTATTGCACCGTTGGGAGTGAGGCCACCTATGCCTATCACCTCTGCAAAACCTGCTTCTTTGGTGCAACGTAAAGCAGAGATCCCTACTATGGGTTCTCTTTCAACTCAGCCAACAAGTGTGCACCCTAAGGGTATATCCTCCAGAACTAATGGGGTTGTGGAAATGCTGGTTAAAGCGAAGCTAAATACCCAACCCCTCATGGATGTCTCCCCTACTTCAATTGTAGCCTTGCCCATGGTTAAGAATACCACTGAGGCCGACTCTGAGGGGGGTTATGATGATTTTGGGTACTACTTATTGGGAGCTCCCGCGGAAGTGGAGGTCCCTGATCGCCTAAATGCCAAAGGAGTAGATGAAACCACCATGCCTGAGGATACTTACCTACGCCAATTAATAGATTGTATGGAAACTATTGACACAGCCAGCGATGCTGATAAGCTCCTATCAAGTCTAGTTCGCCCTTTACAGTGAAGGCATACCATGCAGTTTATTATGGAGACTCACCCTGAGAGCGCACGCAAATTAACCTCCACTTTTCATCTCAAGGAGGTCTTAGCGCTGTCAGCCAACTTTGGAAGCACACTTATTAAGGTTGAAGTAGTTGTTCACAAAGTCCAGGTGATGGCTATCCTGGATACAGGTTCTCCAGTGAATGTAATTTTATCTTGGCTGATATTAAGGATTAAATTGATGCCTGACTTAGATTGTATCAAGGAATTAGGAACTGTGGGCCCAAACAACACCCGCGCTCTTGGCACTTACTCCTCTCTTCCCATACATGTTGGGAAGCTTATCCTATCAGCCCCCGCTGTGGCCTTAGATAATAACTCCTATGATATGCTCATAGGTACTCAGTTTATGATCAGTTATGAAGGCATCATCAACATGAAGCAAGGGTTCCTATCTTTAATGAACTACGAAGTTCACATTAATCTTATCTAACAAAGAACTCATCAAGAATGACTACACCTGCTTGGTTGAATACCCCTCTTCTGCTTTGTCTTTACATTATGTTACTTCTGGGCGCAACACTAAGAAATTGCCCAATTCAGTGGAGGCTAGCGATGGTATTCCATTCTATGTGGCAGATGAGGTGGTGATTAAGCAGGGTGAACAACGAGTGGTTGACACGAAAATCACACTCCAAATCCCACGCCACTGCTTATTACCCCTCTCAAGCATTGACAGAGTTAGCCCTTTTGAGTCTTGGGTATTTCCTGGCGTGTTAGACCCAGCCTATCAGAGGCCTATTACTCTACTGTTGGGAAACCTCACCAAAAAGGACATAGTTGTAAGAAAGCATCAGGAGGTGGGCCGAGGGTTTTTACTCCCTGTGGAGGAAATTGAACAAGTCCACTCTATTGACTCAATGGCAGATTTAGGCCTGCATGCAGATAACCTGGTATGTACCTTACCAAATGTCCATATCTTGGATGAGCTGACTTCAGATGAGTTGGAGAAAGTCATACTCTTCTTGATGAGTATAGTGATATATTTCAAAGTCAGACGCTGATTATGGTCACATGAAGGGCTGGTGTCACTCCATCAATGTGGGTGATGCCCATCCCATTAGGTCAAAACCTTATTGCAAGTCAAAGGTGGAGGAGCAAAAAATGAGGACGGAACTCACGCAGTTATTAGACGCGGGGTTATTAGTTCTTTTGCAAATCCCTTGGTCCTCCCCCTTCAGCTAATCAAGAAAAAAAGAGAGAAGAGAGAGAAGGGGGGGGGGGGGGGGGGGGGAGAGAGAGAGAGAGAGAAAACAGAGGTCACCGGATAGTCATGGATTACCGCAGGGTAAACAATCTTATGAAAAAGGATAGCTATCCTATCCCATGCATTGACGATGCCCTGGCCCAGCTTTCAGGTTCAAATTTTTCTCTGCCATGGACTTGGCCAGTGGTTATTGGCAAATGGATCTATCTCCTCAAGAGCAAGAGAAATGCGCATTGATATGCAGGCAAGGTCTTTTCCAACCCATGCGATTACCTCAAGGGTTGTGCAATGCACCTGCTTCTTTCCAGCATGCGATGGATCACATTTTGCAGGATCTCAAGTTAACCTGTGTTATCGTCTACCTTGACAACATTACCATATTCTTGAAGACCTTTAATGAACACCTTGATCATTTAAAAGAGGTATTTCAACGCTTACGACGCTCAACTATTAAATTAAAGCCTCCAAAGTGTTCATTTTTCCAAAAGAAATTAAACTTCCTGGACATACAATTTATTGAGAGGGAATCCAAACCATACAAGATAAGGTTGAAGTGATTGCCAGAATGCCACCACCTAAAAACCTACGGGATATACAAGTATTTTTAGGGATGATGGGGTATTACCATCAGTTCATCCTTAAGTTTGCCCAACTCAGTGAGCCCCTTGTATGCTTACTAAAAAAGAATATCCCTTTTCAATGGGGCACTGAACAGAAGGCCGCATATGAAACAATGAAATTGCTGCTGCAAGAACGGCCTATCCTAAGGCATCCTGATTATGTAAAACCGTTTATTTTGTTTACAGACGCCTCAGACTACGCCGTTGGGGCCATCCTAGCCCAACTGGATTAAAAAGGGGGTAGATCATCCTGTCTTGTATTTTAGTAAAATGCTATCAAAGGCAGAACGCAACTATAGTGTTACTGAGAAGGAATGTCTCGCCATTCTACTCATAGTGAAGCATTACCGCCCTTTCTTGTATGGGACCTCTTTTACTGTGATTATGGACCACGCATCTTTAAAATGGTTGCAAAACATGAAGGACCCTATGGGGCGCTTAGCTCGCTGGGCTCTAAAGCTCCAGCATTATGATATGAAGATTGAATACCATGCTGGAACCCGCCACATGAATGTTGATGGGTTAACTTGGCTGCCCATCCTCCACCTAGATAACAGTGAAGCGGAGCGGCTGTATGAACTTCTAATGACCCCAAACGACTGGGAAGATGAGGATGAGCCTGTACAGAGGACGTTGTCCTGGCACTCCCATAACACTAAAGTGGATAGTGGGAAGTTGTACAAGCAAGTGGGGCGAAATGGTTGCCTTACCTATGACCCCTCAGAACGTATACCTGTAATCCTGGAAGCTCATTCAACTTTAGGCTATGGAGGAGTAAAGAAAACCTATGAGTGGATAAAGGATCGATATTTTTGGGAGGGAATCATGGACACCATTGTTGAAGTCTTGGATGCTTGCCTTATGTATAAGAAGCAGTCTCAATTCAAGACTAGATATCAATATCAGCTGACTACCCCACAACAGCACCATACCATGAGCTTGGATGTAGTAGGGTCGCTTCAAATCACAGGTGGAAACAGATATATTTTAGTAGGCATTGACCACTTCATGAAGTGGGTTGAAGCTGTGGCATTGCCAGCCCAAACTGCTAAGGCCACTGCCACCTTTCTTCACCAAAATATTTTCACTCGACATGGGTGTCCTCAAGTGCTACTCTGTGATAACAGGAAAAATTTTACATCCAGAATAGTCAAAATTTTGGCTGCTTCCATGGGAGCCCAGCAATTATTCTCAGCTCCATATAAACCATCAACCAATGGTACTGTGGAGTGAGAAAATGGTACTTTGGTTTCTATCTTACAGAAAATGTCTTTGTCTGATCCCCTTCATTGGGATCATTATCTCCCTAGCACTCTTATGGCCTACCAAATTAGCTATCATCAGATTTTCGAAAATGTCCCCTTTCTGAGTTTTGTATGGCAGGTAACCGGGCATACCTGCTCTCCTAGCTAAGGACATCTTCTCTAGAGGAGAGGAGCCTGAAAAAGCCATGTGAAGGTTAGCTAACCGCATCATTCAGCTTCAATCAGAGGCTATGACCAACCTAGCAAAAACGGTTACTAAAGAAGGCCAAGCTGCCAATGAGCTCTGAGCTCCTCTTCCTTCCTTTCAAGTGTCAGTAATGGTTTTATCTTACCACAATCGCATAACTTCCCATATTGGCAAACTTGGATCAATCTGGGAGGGGCCATTTACCATCACGTATAAGAGAGGAAATGAGTATTCTATCAAGTCTTTGGCTACAGGAACTATCATAAACTGGGTACATGTCCGCTTCCTATGACCCTACACCCCTCCCAACATTCTTGAGGGGGGCAATGTCAGACATTCACTTTCTCAACTTAGGAGAAAGAATGTTGGAGGTATGAGTGCTCCTGAATCTGCTACCATGATTGGCCCATCTCCTGCCCAATCTTCAAATAATATTGTGGTAATCAACGATATGAGTACCAATGGCGAAAAGACCTTGGTGGATTCTCAGTGGAATCCTGACTATCAGAAAAATAAGGATTATAACAAAAATTGGCATAATAAGGTAAGAACTGATAATAGGAATTCTCTGACTTCTCGGCCAAATTCAAGGTGTTTGTTACCACACGAATCTGACCACCGCTGAGGTGAGAAGATTTTACTCATTGGTGATTGGATACAATTCATCAAATCATAACCACATAGGTCAGTTTTGCCTCAAAAATTTTACCTTCAATCTGATAGGCCAAAAACCTATATTCCCTAATTTGGATGACTCAGCTTTATATACTTTATCTTCAAAAACCCATGGTCTTGAAATTTGGACTAGTTTAAATATGAAATACTAGTATTGAGAAAAGGACCTTCTTTAGTTTTGGCCCTGCTCAACAATAAAAAACATAAAATCTCTAATAAAGCGTTATCTATTACTTTTAAAAAAAGTAAATTTCTCACTTTGATAAATTATTTGTGGCATCCGTCGGTGGATCCCACATGCCTTCTGCACTTTACAAGCATTGATGGACTAAGTCCCTTTGGAACCTTGGATATTGCCAGGTATTCTAAACTAAGCTTATCAGCGACCAATCAATCTCCTGATGGGTAATCTCAACAATAAGGACATGGTCGTCAAGAAACATCAGGAGATTGGAAGAGGCCTGCTGGTCCCTATTGAGGATGTTAAACAAGTTCACTATATTGGGTTTATGGCGGATATGAGTCTACCTGCTGATCATTTGTTATGCACTCTGCCCACTGGTCATATATCTGATGATCTAGCGCCTGCAGAGCTTAATAAAAATCATAGTTTACTCGAGTCCTATAGAAATATTTTCTCCAAATCCAGTACCGACTATGGGCACATGAAGGGTTGGACTCACACTATTGATGTTGGGGATGCTTGTCCCATTTAATCCGATCCCTACCATATATAAATCAAAAGTTAAGGAGTTACAGATGCTGATGGAGCTCAAAAAATCTTTGGACGCTGGATTGCTGGTGCCTCATAAAGCCCTTGGTCGTCCCCTCTTCTACTTATAATGAAGAAAAATGGAGGTCATTGGGTAGTTATGGACTACTGTAAGCTGAATAATCTCACCAAGAGGACAGCTACCCAATCCCCCAAATTGACAATGCTCTGGCACAACTCTCTGGGTCAAAGTTCTTTTCCGCCATGGACTTGGTTAGTGGATACTGGCAAATGGACCTTTCCACAGGACCAGGAGATGCGCGCCCTTATCTGTAGCGAGGGCCTTTTCCAACCCACTCAGCTACCCCAGGGGTTATGAAATGCGCCTGCCACATTTCAGCGGGCGATGGATCATATTCTCCAGGATTTAAGCTCAAATGTGTGTGATTGTCTATCTCAATGACATCATATTTTTTTCCAAGGCCTTCAACGAGCACCTCTCTCACCTGAAGGAAATGCTATAATGGTTGTGGACATCCAACATCAAACTGAATCTCTCAAAATGTACTTTATTCCAAAAGAAGTTGGATAGTCTCGGGCATGCTATATTTTAAGTTGGGATAGAACCCCTTCAAGATAGGGTGGAAGCGATATGTAAGAAGCCTGAGCCTAAAACCCTTCACAGCATACAGAAATTCTTAAGCATGATATAGTATTACCATCAATTCATCCCCAATTTTGCCCAGTTTAGTGAGCGCCTTGTACATCTCTTGGCTAAGAACACTATTCTATTGGGGTGCTGAACAAAAGGCCGCGTTTGAAACCTAGAATGTGCTATTGCAAAAAAGGCCTATACTTCATCACCCTGACTATGGCAAGCCTTTCATGTTGTTCAAAGACGCCTCTGATTACGTTGTTGAAGCTATCTTGGCTCAGTTGGATGAAAATGTGGTCAATCATCCTGTGTCTTGTTTCAGTTAGATGCTCTCAGAAGCTGAGCGCAACTACAGAGTTACTGAAAGGAGTGCCTTACCATCTTACTTGCTGTCAAATACTATCACCCATTTTTATACTGGACTTCATTTAAAGTGATTACTGATCATGCATCCTTGAAGTGGTTACAAAATATGAGAGACCCCACTGGGCGGCTGGCTCTCTGGGCTCTTAAGCTCCAGCATTATGATATACTATTTAGCATTGAGCTGGGACAAGCCATATAAACGTTGATGGGTTGACGCAGCTTCCTATTCTAAACCCTGACAATAGCGAAGAAGAGAGGTTGCATGATATTATCATGACTCCTGATGCATGGGCGGGTGAAAATGAACCTGTACAAAAGATGCTAGCACGGGGCTCTTACAATACCAAGGTGGAAAGTGTAAAGGTATACAAGAACGTAGATGTAAACTGGTTGCCCTATCTCCGGCCTTCTGAGCGAATACCTGTGATCATGGAGTCTCACAATATCATGGAACATGGCGGAGTCCAAAAACCTATGAGTGGATAAAAGTGCGGTATTACTGGGAAGGCATCATGGAGGCCATAGCTGAATTACTGGTTGCCTGTCTGATTTGTAAAAAGCAATCCAGCTATAAGACTTGTTATCAGTAACAACTGACTACGCCTCACAAACCTTCCACACCATAAGTTTGGACGTAATAGGTCCTCCCTTCAGACTAAAGTAGCAATTGCTGTATCTTAATCATAAAGATCATTTTACCAAATGGGTTGAAGCTGTTTCTCTATCCGCTCAGACTGCTAAAGCCACGGTCACCTTTTTACACCAGTACATCTTCATCCGGCATGGGTGCCCCTCAGGTCCTCATATGTGACAATGGGAAAATTTTACCTCCCGAGTTGTTAAGCTCCTTGCCACTTCCTTGGGAACACAACTCTTCTTAGCCCCCTATAACCCATCTACAAATGGCGCCATAGAAAGAGTTAACGGAACCCTGATCTCTATACTCTGCAAAATGGCTAGCTCTGACCCTCTATACTGGGATCTATATCTACCCAGTGCCCTCATGGCTTACCAGATTAGCTACCATTGCATCCTCAAGATGTCTCTTTCCACATGTTGTATGGATGAGAACATGGGGTACCAGCTCTACTAGCCAAAGACATCTTCAGTGACAGAAATGACCCAGAGCAAGCCATGAAAAATAGGCTTAGCACATCATCCAACTAAAATTGGAGGCTATGGTTAACTTGGCCTAACGGTCACTAAAGAAGGCCAAGCAACTAATGAGCTTTGGCCTCCTCTCCTTTCTTCCAAGTATCTGACTTGATGTTATATTACCACAACTTCATCACTCCTAGAAGTGAGAAATTTGGTTCTATCTGAGAAGACCCATTTGTAATCACATATAAGTGAGGGGATGAGTACTTCATTAAATCCCTTGCTTCTGGAGTGACTGTCAACTGTGTCCATAAATGGTTTTTGCAGTGTTATTCACCCCCTAACACTCTTGAAGGGGGTAATCTTTGAAAATTACAAGTCCGATATTGTAGAAAGATTGTTTTGGATGAAGAAAGCAATATTATTGGCTAAAAGACCCTGGTCAATTCCTGGTGAAACCCCTCAGATCATGGTAACACTTATATTATAACTTGAACAAATAACATGTGTTTGGGCAGTTAGATTGCTCCAAATTGTCAGCCAAATCTGAGGATACCTTCTGAGGTCCCTCTCCCTCATACTGCACATCTAATACAACCAACACTGCAGAGACTGACCCCTTTTATAGGGTTGGAGGGGGCCTCGCTAGGTGCAAATATTTCCCATCAGATGATTGGGTAAATTACATAAAAACCTTACCTCATGGATCAATACTACCTATCAACGATTGATCATTCCATAAATGTGAGGCGAGTCTCAACTGATCCAATAAGTCAAATCTCAATATTTCCTAATTTGGACTTTACTAAGCAATCCAAACTTTGAGCCTCGACATCTTAAATGCTAATTATCACCTTATTAGGAGGTTTTTTTCTTACAAAATGGCAACTAATAAAAATATAAAAAATATGACTTTCTAGTTTTTTAGTGTTTATTTATTTTTTATTATCATTAATTCAGTCCGCTATCTGATGGAGTTTAGCAAAGAATGCACCAGTGAGCTTAATAAATCTTAAAATTCAACAGTTTTCATGGAACCGCCCAAGACGCCAAGAAACAATGATAATTATGTCTCCAAAGCCCTCTGCTCAACGAGGGGTTAGCCTTTTTAGCAGGAAGCTGTTGGCCACTTAACGCCATGATGCTCACATTTTTTTGCTAAAAATAAAAACTTAAATATTTAAATGGCGAAATTTTAGTTCAAAAAGAAGAGGAAGGAAATAGAATAAGGCAATGCCCTTGTCAAAATCCAGCAAGGGTTATGCTCGCTGGTGCTATGTGCCGCTGGATTCCACAATGGAATATTTAAAATAACTAATAAACTCTTAATAAAACTAAGTTTATACTTTTTAGTTTTTATTTTATCTAAGGCAAACTAGAGAAAAGCCCTTTCTCAATACTAGTATATCATATTTAAACTAGTCCTGATCCTCTGGGCCATGTGAATTGGGGGCTAAAGTATTACAAAGCTGAGTCATCCAAATTAGGTAATATAGGCTTTTGGCCTATCAGATTGAGGATAAATATCTTGTGGCAAAATTGACCCATGTGGTAATGATTTGAAATTTGTATTAATCACTAGCAGGTAAAATCTTCTCACCTTGGAGGTATTCAGATTTGAGTAATAATGATTTGTTAATTCACACCCAATCAATGATGGGTAAAATCTTCTCACCTTGGTTGTGTTCAGATCCAAGTGGTAATGATTCATTAATTTGCACCCAATCATTGACAGGTAAAATCTTCTCACCTTGGGGATGTTCAGACCCATGCAATAATTAACACCTCAAATTTGGCTGAGAAGTTGGAGCACTCCTATTATCAGCTCATACCTTATTATGCCGATTTTGGGTATAAATCCTATTTTCCCAATAGATAGGGTTCCACCGAGAATCTGCCAAGGTCTTTTCACCGTTGGTTTTCATTTTATTGATAACCATAATATTATTCAAAGAACGGAAACCCACATTCTTTTTTAAAAGTTAAGAAGGAAAATGTCTGACAGCCCTCATTTGTGAAGGCATTGGATTAGATAATAGGAATGTGCTTTGAGTTCACCACAATATTTTTGGGTTCTGCATCCTCTTTTTGGTTGCAGGTCCCTGGGTTTGCAATGAAGGAAAATGCCAGTTATATATATTAATTAAGATTAGATTTAGTGAGATTATGGGCACATAATGATTGACTAACACTTTAAAAGACTTTTAAAGACTATTATAAGGTTTAAAAAATAAAAAGCACTCCATCTGCAGTGTCCCACCGCTCTTTATGTTGTGTAAATTTCTCATAAGTTAAAAAGGACCTTTGTAAAATATAACTGAGGGAGTTATATTGGGAGTTAAAAATTATATCTTGTACTATATAAAAAAGATCATAACACAAAAATTAGATAAAAGGGTATTTTATCTGAAAATTAAAGATAATGGCAGCAAGTGTGGGAGAACTGACCTGGTGTAAAATTTACTTTTGGTGGTTTAATTATGAAATATCTCTACAAAAAAGCCTAATCCTCTCAACATACACACAGCTATGTAATGTAGTAATAAAGCAATTATTTTAAAGAGTGAGTATAAGACTATAGAAAGCCTTACATGTGATTTTAGTGGGCTCTGAAGGAGGCAATATGTTATGGTTGCTGCGGTGCAGTTTCAGGTGGGACTAAAGGAGGGAACATGAACAAACCCTCAAAGCGTGTTGGACTTTGGATGTGGTACTCTGGTTAGAGAGGATATGTTAATCTTGAAATAGTGTAACATATAAGATTTACTCTACATTAGCCTAAAGATGAGAAAGGCTTAGGAAATCTGAAAAAAACAAAAGCTCACGTTAGGACTGACAAACATTATATTCAGAATGAACTGGTCACAAAATGAGACAAAAGCTATCAAGAATTTTAAATTGGGGCTTTCTTCAAATATTGGTGTTTTATATTGCATGTTAGTAAATTCCAAGGCATGATGAAGCAACACCTCAGAGGGTTGGATAATCTCAAATTATTCCATCAAATCAAAAAGTTCAGTCTTAATAAATCATTGATGTTCAACGGTGAGTTCCAACCTTGCATACTAAAGTGAGTTTCACCAATCTTTAAAGGTAAGAGCTTTTAAGTTGCCTTAAAAGCTCAAATTTCATGATAGGTTTGGTCCAATCAATACAATATGGAAGAAAAGCTATCGTTTTTTGTTCTGACTACATAGTCATAATAAGATATTAGTTGTAAGTCTATAATTTGTTAGTCCAAGGTATATCTAACATATTGTTATGGTAACATCTACTTATTATAGAGTTTTGCCTTGTATTGACATGATCCAATCATACAGAGAATTCCAAGGATCGTTCAATGCATTACCAAGTGCTCTGAACAACAATAATTAATAGTTATATGTTTTAATGGGCAGGGTATAATAGGTTGATACACTACATGATAAAGACCTATGTTTGATATATAAAGCTTTGACTTTGAGCACAATGAGGTAGGCTATCCTTAATTTGTTCATCATGGTAGTTTGCTTCTATTAGGCTAAAAGGTGAAGATGACACTGGTGGTGGCGACCCTGAAAGTGAAGTAGAATTGGTATACATCCTCAATGTGAGGTTTTTCATTTTAGATAGAAGTGATCTTTTATAAATACATCTTGAAGTAGCTAATATTTACAAGCTTCTATAAGGAAATTGATAATTTCTTATGTTTTATTGGTGTCTTGATGTTGACTTAAGGGAAGCAAGAGTGGGAAGGTAGAGTTGTATATCTAACTTAATTTAGAAAATTTGTAAACTTATTTCAAGGTCATATATATGGCTAAAGTTATACTTTCAGTGAATCAAACATGATGGATGGGATGATAAATTAAAATGTAATATACTCATATCTTATCTTTGTTTTGGTTTGGTAAAAGTATCTAGATAACATGAGTTTTTAAGTATTTTAAGTTGCTGAGGAAGTTGTAGATCAACTATGTTTGGTCTCTAAAAATCATCCTTGACAAAATATAAGTTGGCGTCAAGGGTTTAAAATATCAGAAATTCAGAAAGCCATAATTCTTGAGGATATAAAAGGCCCCTCAATGGAGCTGAAAAGTTAAATTTTTGGTAACTCTAAATACTATATATCCCGAGTTCTTAGTTAATTCAATTTATTGGTGTGAGTTGGAGAACTCATATCTAGATTATGTTAGGTTGTCCTTAACATCATCCCCTTTTTAAAAGTAAGGCCCCTGAGGCGCTTCCCCTGTTTTGTAAAGTGCTCACTTATTAACATGCTTGCATTATCATGTTTTCCTTAAGTCTACATGTTCTATCCAACTGGATAGCCATTAAATTCATTAAGCACCGTAATTCTATAATTTATGTTTCCACACTATCTCTCTGGTTTTTACTTAAAATTAATTTGGGTACGCCAACCAAGAGACCGAAATTACCAAAATGGAAGCATCAAAATTAACTCAACCAAAGAAAACCCTGAACTAATCGCTCTAAACGGGTAGCAAAACACAAACAAAAAAAATAATAAACAACCAATCAGGTGACACAGTGGAGAACCGCTTATCACACCATGGTGAAAGGGAAGGGTGATCAAGGAGCTCATCCATTGTATCTGTATGGTACAAAGCGCGGGCCAAGGCAGAGAGCAAGGGCGTGGGTTTATCAGTGATATGGGGGATGAGATTGCAGAGGACCAGTTGTTTGTAGAAATCAATCGTCATAAATGGCGCTCAGGTAAGTGGATAAGCACTTTTCCACTTGAATGCAGATGGCAGGAAGTTGGAAATTAAAGCTGTGTTAGCTCAGGGTATTTTGTTTTGAATTGCAAAGCCGCAACCACTTTCTAAATGGCATCTGCAGCATGCTTATGTAGCTGGAGAATGGTATTTTTGCTCTGGGGCAGGTCTGGGTAAGAATGGGAGGTGAGAAACCTTTGGACAGTTTCTTCATAGTTCAGGATATAATATTGTGGAGGAAAAATTTTATCAGGTTGAGCAGCAGCTGCCACAGCGAATAGGTGTTGGGTGCATAACAAATCACCATTTGAGTGTGGGACAAAAAGGCGCCAAGGGATCTCAATGGGGGATTATGTAGGGATAAATTCACTAATGTCAACTTTGGAGTCTTCAATCACATTACCTGATTCATCAGTTTCATTGAATGAGGGCCAAGGGTTCAAGTCATACAAGTCCAATTTTTCCTCAATATGATGGCTGAGGCTGGTGACTGGGTAGGGCTCAGGAGCGAATTGTTGTCCAAGCCAAATCCTGATTGGTGGGAGCATTGGTGACTCTGGACTTAAGATGGGTCTGATTGGCTGCTGTAGACGCAGGAGTGGCATCAGGCTTTGGAAGAGGTGGGGGTAAGATTTCCCCCTCATTCTGAGAGAGCTGTGGGGTGGCCGGCAGATGAGGAGTTGGTGGCTGAGACTGTATAGGCAGCTGAGGCAGCGAGGTAATTGAAACTCCGCTTTGAGTGGTCCAACTCTAAGCAGGACATACAGATGTTCTGAAACCCTTGACGCGGGCACAGAATGGTTGGTCAGGGGCAGTAGCAACGAAGGAGCCTGGGGGAACCTGGTCAGCTACATCTGTAGATTTAGGGGTTATAGTGGCAAAAGCCTGAATCCCAGCGAGGCGAGTGGCTCTATTAAAGACCACAAATGAAGGGTAGGGTCAGCGCCATAGGCTGCCAAACCTGCCATCAGCTCCTGGTGGAGCACCGAAGGGGGAGGTAGGTGGGCAAACCAGAAAACTGACCACCAAAGTGGCGTCAGTGGAGAGCCAGGAGCGCGTTGTGGGAATTGGGGTGCTCTGGAAAACCAGGGACAAAGTTGCTGCAGTGGCAGCATCAGCTTTACTTGAAAACCAAGGTCAAAGTACCCCTTATAGGGGCGAAGATTGATGAAGCTGGTAGGTTGCATCACTACCTGTGCTAATTTGATTATGGGTTTGTCTGCATATGGGAACAACTTCCCATATTTGACCCAAAGGCCAAAATGCATCTGAGAGTGGGGAAAGATGAGAGGGCAACGGGGCACAACCTGTGATTGTGCGAGGTGAATGGCAAAATCCTTAGGTGGAACAAACCAACCTAAGGATTTGTTAGGGCTGGACAAACCAGTCTGAGCACGTTTTCCCCCTGAACTGAAAACGCTGGGTGGGGATTTGCCACTGCCCCACACTGGATCAGCAGGTGGTGAGGCCATGGACATTAGTGGGTCAGGGGCGTGGCTAGCTGAATTTTTTCATAAATGTAATTTTAAAAATTTGCTCAAAATTGGGCTTAGCGAAAAAAAGATCAGTTCTCTGGTTTTTACTTTGATTGCAACTTTACTTTAAAAGTATGACCTTGGAACAGATGTTTTTGATTAAGATGAACTATCCTCATAGTGTATCAGCAACTATTATAGCTTTATAAAAACACCAGGTGGGTGGAAGTTCTAGGCATTAGGCAATGTTCTAATTATCATTAATGACCAAGTTAAAATTCTGATATGACTGGGCATTAAGCCCCAAGTTGTTACGGTGGAATAGGTATAGTCTTCTTAGCCTGATTATGAGTTAAAATTATATGAGCGCCTTAGGATGAGGCGATATTATGTGAAAGGATAATTTTGGATTGCTTCAGAAATATCTGATAAGGTTATGTTGATAAATGATGAATAGTTAGGTATTGACGTATAATGGACATTGAGTGGATTGCCTCAAATTAGGGCGATTGTGAATTTAATAAAAGATGAACCCTGCCAGATCCAATGAAATATGGCGGAACAGATTTTCTAAGCAGAATGGTGAGTATCAATTGAAGTCGCTGCAATATAAGCAGGATGAGCAGATTGTAGGAGGAGTTTTTTAGTATAAGAGAGTGAGAGGACTAGGAAGGATCATCTGAAAGTATTATATTAGAAAAGAAGTGTCATTGGGGCAATTGATCCATATTTATTAAAAGTTTATTACGTTGTTTTGAGGATGACAATCTTCATATCATCAGTTATTTTTCTCAGTGGGCTTAACCCTGCGCAAAAGCCCTTTGTAATATTCCGCTATACCGCTGAATTTATTATTGTGGTGCTCACTACAGGGGGCCCATTGATCAATTTAAAAAAAATAAAAATCTTCAGTCACCGGTCATGGTGCATCAGGCTTGCTTTAACAGTGGATCTTTGTGACACGCTGCAACTGTTGAATATGCAGAACTCAAACTTGCCTTGGACGTTGTGCTCAAAAAGCAGGATGAGCTTCTTCAGAAGGATTGTTTTGATAAGCTGCCTACATTTGATTCTGATGGAAATATTCATGCATTCTTTAAGTGATTTGAGTTTGCAATGGAATAAGCTTTGGATTGGTGAAAAGTGAGATTGTTAATATCCACCTTGGATGACGGAAGTGCTAAACAAGTTACTTGGTACCTTCTAAACAGTTCTGTTACATACAATGAAGTGAAGGAGATGGTGCTGCAGTTGTTTGGGGGTACTGAAAAGATGTCACAGCAGAAGGCAGATTTCTTGCCTTTTGGCTTCAGCATAATGAGACCCTCGCCACGTTTGCTGATAAATCTATGGTGGAAGCTCACATAAAATGGGGCAGAGATTATCTGAATATGATGTGTGCATTGCAATAACTCCGCAGTAAAGCCATACCATAAGCTTTACAATGTCATGTCTCCATATTTATAGGACGACGTACCCATGCTTAAATTGTTTTCATATTGCGCCATCTATCCGCTACCTTTCCTCCTCCCAATACAGAGTGGAAACCTACCACATTTGCTTCTGGAATTTCTTATTCTGGGAATTATCCCTCCCTGTTCAGCATTTGTTTAGTGACCCCTGGGCTTATTATCACTACGTGCCTCACTCCCAACCGAGTTGCCATCAGCAGTTCAACTATTGGGTGGAGCCTGGTTACACTAATTGACCACAGTCTAACTTTTGGGGTGGCACATCTTATAAGAATAAAGGATGCAGGCCCTAGGGGTCAATTGTTTTAAGCGCGGTCACTCTGGGCACCTGGCAAGAGGTTGCCTTAATTGTCAGGTCCATTACCTACTGCAGGTCAGTACAATCAGGGAAAAGTTGGAGCGGAGTAGAGATGGGACTCTCTACCTCCGCTATCACAACCTAATATGTCCCACCTGAGCCTATCCCTGTACATTCAGCGGAAGTCCCTCAGTAAGACGATGTATTCCTATATAAGCAGCTGATTGGAGGGGTGAATGTACTGACATGAGTGCAATTCAAGGACACAGAAAAAGAAGGACCCCAGGAGCAACTGAAGCCTTATATTTGTCAAATTTTTGACATAAAATTTCTACAGATAAACCGGATTCATCATTGATGCACCTCTCTTAAAAGGGGTAAACACTGCCCTCCTGTGGACGATTATGTTAAAGAGTACCCTAAAGTTGAAGAGGGTATTATGAGCTTCCTGAGTAAAAGAGATCCATTAAATGTCCACGTTATAAACAAACAGAATTCATACTACCCTGAGTATACATACTGTGACATTGTTGTAGCAAGAAACCCATGTTCACGCTATAATTGATATGGGCGCCCCTTTTAACATAGTGTCCACAAAGTTTGTGGCGAAGTTAGCACTAAAGCCTGATGTGGAACATTGTATGGTGTATGGTACTGCGGGTGCTGAAAACATGTCTCTGAGGGAGCGTACTGCGCGCTACACTTGAAGATTGGGTCAATTATCATTATAGCTCTGGCGATAGTGCTCCCAAACGATAACTATGACCTTATAATTGGTACTTCTTTCCTGTTCACTTCAGGGCTTTCATTTATATGAAAGAGGCGACCTTCAAAATTCTGGGGAAGCAGATTCTGATTTACTTTACCTCTAGCAGAGTGTCAAAGGATCTGGTGCACATGGGCCATATCAATCTTGTATATAGTGATGGGGTGGTTCTGGTTTGTTACATCAACTAAAGAGAAAGACCTGGGCCCTTCCCTATCAAGTATATGAATATAAAACATTACCGTTTAGAGCCTCTGGGACTATAGCTATCCCCTCCAGACACTAAGTAATAATAAATACTGAGTTAGAGGTGAAAGTGCCTTCTGGGCTTTAAGGGGAGGTCATTGGGCCCTATTAGCAATCGTGGCTTGAGCTCCACGTGGCCCCAGGCATTATACTCCCAGGACATTGGGGATCAAGGTTTTGGTAGCAAATCCGTAGAACAAACCAATGTGAATCCGCTGGCACCAAATAGCGGTATATTTACATTTAACCCCAGTTGAGAAAGTCCTCTGGGTTCATGAGTTCAGTTTGCTGGATAAATTTGGTCTGCCCATCAAACTTCAGCTTGGTGTAATGGCGGTAGTACTGAATGAAGTTTTTATTGCGGTTATAGGAAGACCAGAAAGATCAGGTGGAACTTTTATTTCAAAATACATAGAACTTTGCTGTCAACAATCATGATTTAGGGTGCGCACTGGAGGTGGTCCATCAATTGGACACTGGGGATCATCCTCCTATCAGGTCCTGGCCAATCTGCTGATCAAGAGCATCCAAAGAAGTAGTTACTGAGGAAATTAAAAAGCTGCTTGAACAAGGGATGCTCAAACCATTAAATAGTCTGTGGTCTTTTACCTTTCTTATTGTAAAAATAGAAGGACGGCACCAATCAGGTAGTAATAGACTACCAAAAGCTTAACAGCATCACCAAGAAGGACTTGTATCCCTTACCACGGATCAATGATGTGCTAGATCATCTAGGTGGAGCCCGTTACTTCTTGGTAATAGACTTAATATTGGGTTATTAAAATCGAGTTACCTGCAGCAGAACAGGAGAAATGCGCCTTTATCACATTCAAGGGGCTTTTTCAACAAATTGTATGCCTCAAGGTCTATGTAACGCCCCAGCTATGTTCCAGAAGGACATGAACATTATTGTTGGTGACCTGAAGCTGTCATGCATACTTGTGTCTCTTGACAATATCAATGTATTTTCACATACATTCTCAAAGCACTTTATCCATCTGGAGGAGGTCTTCCGCCGACTTGCAAAGGTCAATATCAAGATCAAGCCCCATAGATGCCACTTTTTCAAGTACTGGCTGGAGTACCTTGAGTTTTTAGTAGACATGATAGGGCAGAATCCTCAACCCACCAAGGTGGAAGCTATCTGAAAGATGGCTATTCCTGCCAGTAAGCGTGACATCCATGTATTTTTGGGGATGGTTGGTTACTACCGCCGCTTTATGTCCAACTCCAGCTGTATTGGAGGCCCAGTGTTTGAGCTACCAAAAAAAGATGTCATGTTCAAATGGACGGAATGCCATCAATACTTTTTTTTAAACTTCATATGGTGGTGATCAACACGCCAATGTTATGCTACCCAAAATTTGAAAAGGAATTTATTGTACAGACAGATGCATCCCTTTCCGCTGCTGGGGCAGTTCTGTCCCAAAAAGATGATGAAGAGGAGGAGCAACCGTGGCATACTGCAGTCAAGTCATAATTTACCACAAACTTAATTATACCATGACTAATTGGGAGTACTTAGTGGTGTTCTACGCTTATAAAATTTTCAGAGTATATTTGCATGCAGTAAAGTTTAAAGTCATAATGGATTATGCCTCGTTATGATGGTTGAAGAGCCTTAAAGAGCCTGAGAGGCGTCTAGACCGATGGGCCCTTAAACTGCAGACTTACATTTTAAGATTCTTTGCCTAACAGGAGCCAAACACCAGAATGCAGATTTCCTTTCAAGATTACCAACAATTGCAGTATGGCATATCTAGATGACAATGTATGACAAGATGCTCAGTGGGAAAGTATAGTGATGAGCTGACACAAGTTATAAAGGCGTTAAAGAAATGTGAGCCAATATTTTCTAGCGTAATGGTGAGTTGTACAAGTGTATCAGCGATTTGACAGTGAGCTTCCCGTGACCCTCAGTACAGTCTAACTTTATCATGAGCGCATATAGGGAATTCAGATATGGTGGCATTCACAAGACGTTGGAATTGTTGCGCCCTCGCTATTATTGGGAAAGCATAAATTTTGACGTGCTGTAAATGATATCCTGCTGCCATCAATGCCAAGTGGAAAAGCTGCTCTGTCAGAAAACTTCATACTAGTTAGTGAAAACACATTTTGCCTGGCATATGGTTTTCCTTGATGTCATTGGCCCTCAGCCAATGGGAGCTAACCAGTCTAAATACTTTCTGGTGGCGATTAACCACTTGACCAGGTGGATTGAGGTACTGGTGATATGGGACTTGGAGGCAGCCACAGTGGCTAAGTTCATAATGGAATTTAATATGACGCCATGGCTTCCCTCAGTTCCTACTTACTGATAATGGAGCTAACTTTACTTCCCACATCTTCCCAAAGCTAAAGGAGCTAATGGCCATCCATGGGGTTCTAACAACACCATACCACCCCAAGTCCAACAAAATTGTCAAGTGGGTCAATAGAGCTTTAGTGAACACATTCCATAAATTAGTATCAGATTAACCCTTAAAGAGAGTTCCCTTCTTTCCACCGCTGTCTTCGCCAATAATTTTAGCTATCATTCCGCCATGGGGAAGTGCCCCTTTCAATTACTGTATGGACAACACCCTACTCTTCTGGCGCTGCTATATGCCTGTGTAGAAGATACCGGTGCCATGGAATTGCAACATTATTTGATGACCTTAGCTGACACTCTAATCAATGTGCAAACTGAAGTGTACTCATCCAGATTATCCAAGAAGATTAAGAATCAAGCCTCCAATCAGGTACGGCAGAGCAGGTAAGCTCAGTTCAAAGATGGGGACATGGTTCTATTCCATGACCAACATGGGTTCAGGTGAAAGCACAAGTTGAACAGTATCTGGATTGAGTTTGTTGAAGTTATTGAGAAAACAGGTGTCAATGGCTATACTATCAAGAACCCCGCAAGCAACCAATCATTAAACAAGTGCATGCAAAGTTCCTCTGGGCATATAAGCAATAAGAGCCTTATTGTCCAGTCAAGGGTGCAATGTTGCAATTCCATTATGACTGGATGATAAGCCCTAAGTCATTACGGCGGAGTGGGTAGAATCAGCAAAGCCTGATTACTAGTTCTGATTATTTGAGCGCCTTAGGATAGGGCGATAGTAGTGAAAGAATAACATTAGATCTCTTCTAAATTAGGCAATATAGTAATGTTGACGAACAGCAAATAATGAGA